>JASDDO010000016.1:321900832-322278906 GCA_030015575.1 Agapanthus africanus | reverse complement strand
GATACCGTATTCGATTCTCACGATGAATGTATCGATTGGTTGTATGCGATATAGCCTAGTTATCGATTCAAGGATTGATTCGATAAGTCGATACATTGGATATTAGTCGGTCATATGCGATATGACCGGATCGTTAAATCAAGCGTTGATTTAATGATTTAATGCATAATTATATATTTGATATATTACTTTGCATTAACTAGTATTGGTTCACTTAAAAAGGATTTTCTCACTTGATGTGCACATTGTATATGTGATATACTTTTATGCATTTGATTGTATCATGTTTGATGATACATGATAGTTTGGGTGTATGTTTGGTTTAAACCATGGTTGGTCAATGGTTAGGGTTTCACTTGATTTATTTGCTTATTTATTTATTTATTCATTCATTTTGGCAAAAGGAAAAATGGTGGCTTGATTTGTATTGTAGTTGAATCTTCATGAAGCTTTGACTAAGTGACCATTTTGTCTTCATGCTTAACCCTAGCCATTCACACTAACCATGGTTTATTCTCTACACCTAACTATGGTTGCTATATGATGAGTATTCTTTTTATTTTCTTTTTGGAAATAACTAATGATATTTCTTTTCTTCTTCTTCTTCTTCTTCAAGAAGAAGAAAGCTTGCAACCATCAATGGTGACTTGATGAAATGAGTGAGAAATCCAATTCTAAAGTGAACCCACTTCCTATTTCTTCATCCTCTACCACTTGCCAAGTAGTATAGGGTGTTTTCTTCACAAGTTTCATGGCTTGGTGAAGTTGGAGCTTGATCTTGTGTTGCCTCGACGTAGATCATCTTCGGCATCGAAGTCGACGACCTAGCCCGTCCTTTTCTCCGATGAAGCCGACGCTAGAGCCCGGGATCCGATGATTGCAGCGAGGGTACACCGTCACGGAGCTATGGAGGTGGAGGACCGGATATACAAAGGTTGTATTTCCGTTCACTTAGTTAAGTTGTTAACTAGTTTCTAGTTTCGCCTAAAATTCTAGTTAACGATCTAGTCTAGGGTTTCTCGGCACCGTAAAATTTGAAATTGGCATGGTTGATGCCTTGTGAGACCTCCTTTGTGTGCCTAGGAACCCTACAGTGGTATCAGAGACTAGCTAGAGCATTAGGCGATGCGTAGACGGAGTTAGAAGTCCGATCGAATCGAAAACCAAATCTCAAAATGCTCTCTGTACTTTTTTTGAAATCTTGATTTTTTCGAAATTAAAAATATGTAGAAAAATCAGCAGGGAATTTGAAGAATTACTGTGGAGCACGTGCTCATGATTCAACCAGAGTGCGACGGAACCGCGGCACGAACATGGCTCGTGCGGCTGTTCCGCGGCCACGTAGTCACATCTGCCCTTTTAATTTGTACAGTAATTCCTAGTTCTTAGTGCTGTATTTTCTGGGATATTTTAACTTTTACTCAACAGTTGAGCATTCTGGGGTTGTTTTGGGGATTCGATTATTCGATCGGATTGTCTAATTTTTTCTGTGTGCTTTTCTGGGTAATTTTAGAATATGTTAAAAAGTTCGACCGGATATAAATACCCAATTTTTCCCCTGTCGGGAAATTTCCAAGTGTTGGATCTTTCCGTGGTTTAATAACGTTCTAAGTAGTGCAAGTAACGTGATGGACCCTCTAGAAGACAACAAACCTTAACTCGATTATGTGACCGTCTTGAACTGCCCTTTGAACCTTCGGGTTTGGGGCAGTACGGCTTGCCACATGTGAGGCGTTGGCTTGACCCTTCTACGGCTGGACCGTTGGTACTGAGGCACGAAGTGAATGTTTTTAAACCTATTTCATGTGTTGAGCTGTATCGGGAAAACTTGGGTGTTTGACTGTTCGATCGGAAAGTTTAACATTTTCTGTTTATCTGGAATGGGATACGATAATTGGAATTCACAAGTAGTTATGAGATAACTGAGTGGATGTTATAAACATAGCACTTTAGTCTCACTTGATCGGTTGCCACGGAATTTTGATGCGATCAAAAGTCCGTCGCAATCGCGTAGCGTATGCGGATACTCGCCGGATAAACTTAATAGACAGCTACACCCCAAAGCCCCGACCAAGTGACTGTAGGAGAACCCCGTCGCCGAAAGCATCCGTTCGGGTGCTCGCGGCAGCGGTGTTCCGCCTTGGTGCACTTTGTCAACGGCATCGGGGGTGCGGCTGCCTACTAAAGTTTGCGACGAGCATTCGATCAGAATGTCGGGAATCTTGTTGAATTGCCCGATTAGACCTTGAAAAGAGTTTTCGATGATGAGACTAAAATGCGGGGTTTATAATTGTTAGGCATGTGATGTCTAAGGAATTCATTTGATTAGGCATGCGATGTCTAAGGAGGTTGTGGATTCCAACTGTTGTAGTTTTACACTTTCTTTTCTGTGACCGTAAGTGTAATATGTGATATCGCCGGTTTCGTTGCTATATGTCAACGACAATTGGGATGCGCATATTTTCTTACTTTGATGACATGTGATGTTATGTGTTGCTGGATATATTATATTGGATCGTCGTGTTTGAATAGCCGGGGTTTTTTTATGTGAGATGAGTGTTTTTCCTTTTCATTCATGTAAAAACTTGTATGTAATATTCTTTTATTGGGGCACTTCCAGGTTGCGGAAGTTGTCACCGTTTGTATATTATTTACTTTTCCGTACTAGGATAGACCCAAGAAGGAGGGCACAAGTAACCGGGTTCTGGAGTCCAGTGGGAGACCAACTCGAGGAGTCGAGTCCGGGTCTCCTAACTCTAGAATTGGTAGGGTTGCTTGCCGCTCTCATAGGGGTCTAGGGGTATGGGTTTGGCTATTCATCGCGACCGTGGAATCCGTGTTTTATACTGGCTCGTATTGAAAACACGGACGTCCTAGTATATCCAATACTTCATATATGTTTCTTCTGCTGCGATATCTATGATGTGATCATTTGATGTTCTGTGATAGATACAGTATATAATATATATGATATATTATATAGACGTTACTTATGTTTTGCACCCGCACTAGCCCTGCCCTGCTCTGTCGTTAGTTACCTAACCTAACGCTGCACGAGGGGACATCGAGGCGAATGCGGATGGCATAAGTGTACGTCGTATTTATCTGTGATGTTTAGGTACAAAAATGATGGGACTTCATTAATGTGATTAATGAAATAAAAGAAACCTAAAGATGTTGTAGAATCGAATTTCAAAATAAAACAGGTAGCTACAGTTCTTGCTTTGCATCGCGGTGTTCCTTGCAGAACATCCTGCACCTTATTCGATAAGGAAAGGACCGAGATCCCTTCACCGGGAGTGACTCCTTTAGCAATAACTGGCAGATGCTACAACCCTTGGTTTGTCTTTTGATTGCTTCTATAGTTTCTGCTTTGCACAGTGATATATATGATATATCCCGCACCTCATTCGACGAGGAAAGGACCGACGATCCCTTCACCGGGAGTGACTCCTTTAGCAAAACTAGAAAAGCCTCAAAAACACTCCATTTCAAAATTCATTCGATCCTACAACGATATCAAGTTCATTACGCAATAGGTTTTCAGAAAAACCTGTCGTAGCCCTCCGTCATTTCAGATAAGTAGTAGTTAGTATTCGTGCTGCGTTTGTTGGCCTTTGTCAAGGCGTAGTGTGCGGTAGCTGACTGGTGCTTATCTGCTTATGCATATGATGCAGATTGGGTTAGGGTAGTCGTGCGACCTTGTTGGCCTTTGTCAAGGGTCGTGCGGGTGGGATTAATTCAATCAGGAAATGACGGGTTGAACTTGACTAGCATCCTATGGTTTCTTGGCCTTTGTCAAGGTCATAGGAGGTTAGGAGCAAAATTATCGGGAATTTCAAGTGTTGAAATTTGCAATGAGATTGCATACCTTCTATGAGATAGTTGGATCCCGATACCCGCTGCGAGTAATTGTTACTCCTGGGAGAGTTTTACACATTACAATTAGCCGATCAAGTAGGTGTCTAGAAAGGTGTCAATGGGGTTACGCCTCTGGGAAAACGAGGTTTACATTAATTAGGTCCGTGCGAAAGCACGGGGCACCTCCCTCAAAGTACCGACACTGGCCTGGCTGAAAGATTGGCGAACTTGTAGCGTGTAATTAATCCCGGCTAGTCTTTCCTTTTAGGGTTTGAAGGAAGATTTGATAAAAAGCAGTGGGAGCCATCCTGATTAGATAAAATAATAACCAATCTGATCTTGCAAGAGTGCACGCAGAGTGTTTTCTTCTCTCTCTCTCCAGGTAGCGACCATATCACGCCTTAATCAAGATAATAATACGGATATATTGACCAAACCCGCTTGTTATACTGAGCTGGGGAACGTTGGTCCCGCTCCAACTTATAATTGTTATAAGACAGAGCAGGAAATTAGGGAATACTAGATTTCCCGTGCCACCCAAACGAAGAAAGTGCATGCTGATGCATCTTCTTCGGGTGTGTTCATTACATAGAACTATTTCTCAGTATCCTTTACGTCCTGGGTATGAGATACCGGATCAGGATCCCGCATATGTAATCTGTTACATGGGCTACAAATAGGTAGAGAACTGAGAACGGGTGATAAGTTTCATGAGACAGAAAACGGTGCAAGTGTTGCAGCCAAGTCTGTTGGTCACTATCACCCTGTATTACCAGAATACATTGATTCTGAACGAATGTTATTAGATACCGAAGCTGATATAAAAAATCATATCAGTCTCTTTATTAGTAAAGAAAGGATATAATTTTGTATTGTTGGATAATGTTTTGAACATTTCCTATATCAAGAGTTGATCGGTTCAGGCACGTTATCTAAAAACATTGACGTTCTAAATCAAACTACAGTTCTTAGTATACGGAACACACACAAGAGGAAGAGTTCAGAAATGAACGAATCCTTCTTGAGGTATTGTAGACTAGGTCATATCAATGCGACCCGACTAGCTAAGTTACATATAGATGCATATTTAAATTAGTTTGAATTTACATCTTATGAAAATTGCCGGTCATGTCACAAAGATAAGATGACCACAGCTCTGTTTATTGGAAACAGAGAAAGAGTTAGTGAACTCTTGGGATTGATACATGTTGATGTATGTAAGGTCCCCTGTCTACAAATGCCAAGACCGGTTCTTTGTACTTCATTAAATTCTCTGATGATCTTTCGAGATTCAGACCTCTGTTCCTGTTGAAACACAAGTCCGAACCTTTTGAGATATTCACAGAATATGATTTAGAAGTAGAGAACCAAAATCCGGGTAAAAGTATTATGTCCTTTGATGTGATCAAGGAGGAGAATACTTGAGCACGGAACTCCTGGACTATTTTAAGAAGAATGAGATTCTCTCTCAGTATTACTTCTCTGAATACACCACAGCACAACGGTGTATAAGGGCGGAGCAATAACACCCTATATGATATGGTGTGCTCTATGATGAGTATTACTGAGTTACCTATTTCCTTTTGGGAATAATGCACTTGAGAAGTTGCATACTTATTGAATAGGGTTCGAATCAAATCTGTGCCTACCATTCCATATAAGATATGGTATGGGAAGAACCTATCTCTTAAGATAGTTAAGATTTGGGGTTGTCCGGCCTATGTCTAAAAGAAAAATCCGGACAAGATCGAGGCAATGTCTGTTATGTAGAACTGGAAATGTTCCAGCTATACAATATGCAGCTGATGATCTGGTAGAACCGAAGGATTCAATAGTAACCAACGAACCTCAGCCTCTCCGCCGATCTAGTAAGGTTCCTCACCCACCTGAGAGATACTCCGGTTTCTCTATGACAGTGGGAGCGAGGATTGCATCATGGGATGATGACCCAACTAGTTTCGACCTGGCCATCAGGAGTGAGACTCTGTAAGAATGGCTGGATGTTTAGCGATCTGAGATGGAATCCTTATACACCACCAAAGTATGGACTTTGGTTGCTATATCTGAAGGGTTAAATCCCCATCAAGAGCAAGTATATCTTGAGAAGATTACTTGGTGTACATGGAAAAGTTGAGACTTTCAAAGCTATGCTTAAGTCCATCCAGATCCTACTTGCTACGGCTACATACCATGACTACGATATCTGGTGGTTGGGTGTCATGACTACTTTTCTAAATGATGTTTTAGAAGAGAGCGTCTATAAGTACACAGCCAGAGGGCTTCGTAGAAAGTGGGAGCAGCAGAAACGTGTGCAAGATGTTTTATGTGATAAAGCAGGCATCGCGGAGTTGGAACATCTGTTTTGATGTGGTAGTCAAAGAGTTTGACTTCATCAAAATGGTAGATGAACCTTGTATATACAAAAAGGTAGTAGGGAGTATGGTGGTGATCCTTGTAGAGTACGTGGATGACATACTCTTGATAGGGAAGGAGTTTCCTATGCTACGCTCGGTCAATCTCCGCTTATCACAATGATTCTCCATATAGGATCAAAGTGATACCTCCTAAATCCTGTGTTTTGGATCTATGAGATAGTTCTAATTGGATGTTAGGATACTCACTAGTTGTAGTGAGATGGTATCAATCGATCCTTGGGAGAATCACTGTAAAGGTTCCAGGGTGATAAGGATGACTGAATGTCAGCCGCAGGCATTGTCTTTACCCTCAGTGGAGGGACGGTATGTTGGAAGAGTTCCAAGCTAGATACCGTGACATACTAGACAATTAAAGGCAAGATACATCGTTACCAAAGACGCTACCAAAGAGGAAGTCTGGGTGTATATTTGTTCATGAGATGAACTTCATTCCTCCCATTGTGTGACAATGGAGTTGTGGCTTTTCCCAAGGAACGTCCGTCCCATCAGTGATCCAGACATATTCTAAGGCAGTATCACCTGATCATCGAGATGGTTGATCTCCAGGCTGATCGAGGTTAGGAGAGCAGACTCAGAGGACAACACGGCGGATCCACTCACAAAGGCCTTTTCCCAGAGAGAGATTTTTATGGGATGGTTGAGTATGAGATACTACAACCACTGCTACAGATGGCCCTAGTGAAAGTGGGAGATTGTTAGTTATATGTATGCCCTAGAGGCCATTACTATACATAGGATGTATATTGTAGTGGATGGTTGGACATATATAGGGAAGACTTTCTTGCTCGACATGATAGTATGCTATCTGGTTGATCTTTACCTTAACGTGTATACTGATTGTCTCTCTGTTACATGTTGGTAAAGCCCTTAGGATGTGTACTTGACTACCTGGACTATGATGCGGATCATACTAGTGGGGACATGGTAGTCTATAAGTATATCCTTCAAGGTCCCTAGTCGTAGGTGTATCGAGACGGGGCATCGATATACCAGAGTAGACTAGCGTATACCTTCTCGACCCATACAGATGGGCGATGGATGATCCCATATCCATTGGTGTTTGAAATCGGAGATGATATACGGGTGCTCAGTAGAGACTGGGTACAGTGGACGGACTCGCCGAGAACTCCCAGATGGTATTATACCTTACGTCAGATGGCAGTTCTCTGGTGACACTGGTACAGAGTAGTCTGTTGACCCGAGATCGTCATAGAGTCTTGTATGATTCCCACTGTGCTTTGATTTCCACCTTACCACGTCCAAGAGGGCGTGCAAAACGGTGGCTTTTGGGTACAGTCCCGAATCACATGGAGGCAATGAGCGATAGGAGGGGATTCGTCTCTCCCGGTATAGGGAGTTGATGTTGCGCTGTGTTCGATTGGCTATAACCGGAAATCCCTGGCCAGGGTTGCTGAGATTTACTGGTAAGTGTTACCAGTAGTTTCTCGAACTGTTATAGACCTCATATCGACACGACTTATCGAGCTATTGGGGTCTGACGTTTACCACCCCTAGGCGAGATATGTGACATATCATACGAACAGACCGGACTGTACGGTAAGTGTTACTGGTTGGATTCACAGGAGTGAGAGCGGGCTTGCTCGTCGATCTTCTGATCGCTTAATACCCGGGTGGCCGTTACGTTTAGCAGACCGCTTGCGGCTTGTGGGTGTTTGATATGATCATCACCTGCTGCCGGCGTATTGACGAGTCTTTAGAGTCCTACACAGAGGTTTCCTGGCTCAAGCAAAACGAAATAGGAGCGCATATGAGATATGTGCGGGACCGAGAATAATGTGTGTATGTGATACCGTATTCCATTCTCGCGATGAATGTATCGATTGGTTGTATGCGATATAACCTAGTTATCGATTCAAGGATTGATTCGATAAGTCGATACATTGGATATTAGTCGGTCATATGCGATATGACCGGATCGTTAAATCAAGCGTTGATTTAATGATTTAATGCATAATTATATATTTGATATATTACTTTGCATTAACTAGTATTGGTTCACTTAAAAAGGATTTTCTCACTTGATGTTCACATTGTATATGTGATATACTTTTGTGCATTTGATTGTATTATGTTTGATGATACATGATAGTTTGGGTGTATGTTTGGTTTAAACCATGGTTGGTCAATGGTTAGGGTTTCA
Source organism: Agapanthus africanus (assembly GCA_030015575.1). NCBI lineage: Eukaryota > Viridiplantae > Streptophyta > Magnoliopsida > Asparagales > Amaryllidaceae > Agapanthus > Agapanthus africanus. The sequence goes on along the minus strand of JASDDO010000016.1, from coordinate 322,270,449 downwards.
CTTGATTTATTTGCTTATTTATTTATTTATTCATTCATTTTGGCAAAAGGAAAAATGGTGGCTTGATTTGTATTGTAGTTGAAGCTTCATGAAGATTTGACTAAGTGACCATTTTGTCTTCATGCTTAACCCTAACCATTCACACTAACCATGGTTTATTCTCTACACCTAACTATGGTTGCTATATGATGAGTATTCTTTTTATTTTCTTTTTGGAAATAACTAATGATATTTCTTTTCTTCTTCTTCTTCTTCTTCAAGAAGAAGAAAGCTTGCAACCATCAATGGTGACTTGATGAAATGAGTGAGAAATCCAATTCTAAAGTGAACCCACTTTCTATTTCTTCATCCTCTACCACTTGCCAAGTAGTATAGGGTGTTTTCTTCACAAGTTTCATGGCTTGGTGAAGTTGGAGCTTGATCTTGTGTTGCCTCGACGTAGATCATCTTCGGCATCGAAGTCGACGACCTAGCCCGCCCTTTTCTCCGATGAAGCCGACGCTAGAGCCCGGGATCCGATGATCGCAGCGAGGGTACACCGTCACAGAGCTATGGAGGTGGAGGACCGGATCTACAAAGGTTGTATTTCCGTTCACTTAGTTAAGTTGTTAACTTGTTTCTAGTTTCGTCTAAAATTCTAGTTAACGATCTAGTCTAGGGTTTCTCGGCACCGTAAAATTTGAAATTGGCATGGTTGATGCCTTGTGAGACCTCCTTTGTGTGCCTAGGAACCCTACAATACCAGGAGAGAAGAATCCCCTCCTATCGCTCATTGCCTCCATGTGACTCGGGTCTGTACCCCAAAACCACCTTTTTGCATGATCTCTTGACCGTGGTATGGTGGAAATCAAAGCACAGTGGGAATCACACAAGACTCTATGATGATCTCGGGTCGACAGACGAACATGTACCAGTGTAACCAGAGAACTGCTATCCGACGATAGGTATAATAACATCTAGGAGTTCTCGGCGAGTCCGTTCAGTGTACCCAGTCTCCACTGAGCACCCGTATACCTTTTCTGATGTCAAACACCAATGGATATGGGATCATCCATCCCCCATCATATGGGTCGAGAAGCGTATACGCTAGTCTACTCTGGAGTATTGATGCCCTGTCTCGATACTCCCACGACTAGGAACATTTGAAGGATGTACTTGCCGACTACCACTGCCCCACTAGTATGATCCGCATCATAATCCTGGTAGTCAAGTACTCATCCTAAGGCCTTTATCAACATGTAATAGAGAGATAATAAGTGTACATGTTAAGATAAAGAGGAACTAGATAGCATACTATCATGTCGAGCAAGAAAGTCCTCCTTATATATGTCCAAGAATCCACTACTATATCACATGTACAGTAATGGCCTCTAGGGCATATATATAACTAACATTATCGATACTGTGCATCGATATTACGGAGTAAACTAGTGTATACGTTTCTAAACTCCGACGAGGAGCGATGGTTAGTCTCGCAGCCGTTGGTCTTTTGCACCTAAGATCGTATATAGGTGCTCACTAGGGGTGAGTACACTGGACGGACTCGCCGAGAACTTCTAGATGGTAATATACCTATTATCAGATAGCAGTTCTCAGGTGACATGAGTACATGTTACTCTTCTGACCCGAGATCGTCATTTGTTTCGTGTGAATTCCTACTGTACTTTGATCACTACCCTACCACGGCTTTACTGAGTCGTGCAAACAAATTTTGGTTGGGTACAGTCACGAGCCACATGGAGGCAGTGAGTGATTGTAGGGGATTCGTCTCTCCAAGTATAGGGAGTCGATATCGCACTGTGTTCGATTGGCCAGGACCATAAGACCTTGGCCAAGGCAGTTGGAATTTACTGATAGGTTGATCAGTAGTTTCCCGGATTGGTCCTGAGCCACATCAGCACGAATTATCAGGTTATTAAGGTCTGACATTTACCACCCCTAGACCCGGTATGCGATACTCTCAGACGAAGAGACCGGACTGTACATATATTGTCACAGATAGGCTCAGTAGGGATCCAGATGAGTTTGCTCATCGGCTTTCCTTTTCGACAGGTACCGGGATAGCCGTTACGTATAGCTAGTGCCGCCGACGTGCTTGTGGTTATGAATTTATCCAGTAACTCATTGCCGGCATACTATCGAGTCTTTAGTGTCCCACATAGAGGGTTTTCCTGGTTCAGGCGAAATGATGTAGTAACCGTATTGGATGCGTGCAGGGTTTCGATCGATCGATTGTACTATGTATCCGGACTTTCGATCAGACAGTTGATAATACTAGCCGGCTCGGGATTGAGCCGGATTATTAAATCAGGTATTGATTTAATAATTTACATATATGTATTTCAATATGTATATTCTAGTATTATGTTCTTTGTATTATTCTATCTTTTTGGGTATTCGTATTTTGATACGAATACAGGTATGTATATACAGTAGAGTATAATCCGTATTTATATGGAAAATATTCTAGAAGGTGGACACTTCATTTTAGTTATTATCCATTTATCTTAAATAAAAAATGAGGTGTAAAGCAATGTGAGGGGAGTATGGTGAGAACCTTACCTCAATAGTATTGACAAATGAATTTTTAATTCATTTGTGCTAACTATTGAAGTATGGTTGGATTTTTATATTGTAAGAATCATTTTACAAAACTACGGTGAGGATTTTTCTCTCACATGCTTGATTCATTTTCATTCACTCTCACCATTTACTTCACTCTCCTATCTAGTTCTTGAGCTCCTCTACCTTCATCTATAACCTCCTCTCTACACTCTCATGTATTGAGAATTAAGAGATGAGATGAGATAGAAACACACAAAGAACCCCACACTACATCCTAGACCATTTAAACTAGCAATATAAAGTCTCTAGTTGCTCCACTAGACTCTTAGTGTGGAGCTAGAGCCATGGACTATATCTCTCGGGTGGATCATCTTTGATGGAGGAAGACCTGCCATCAAGCTCGATCCAGGAGAACCGAAGGAGCAAGAAAAGAAGAACAAGCTCGTTCAAGGAGATTCCTAGGATCAAGTGAAGAGGATAGAAGACTGAAGGATACAGATCTTTTGGTGAGACATTTCTATCATAGTAGATAGCTTTTCACTTTGCATGCTAGTTTAGGTTTATGGTAGATCCGACATCGGGTTATTCTAGCGCCAGTTTTTCAAACCCTAAAATTTTTGTTCCGCAAACGGCTACTGTAGATGGTCAGGGCACTAGTATAACCCAACATGGTATCAGAGCAACCCCATAAATCCTTACTAGCTAGTTTAGACAAGTTTAAAATATCGATCGACAAAATTTTTCAAAACCGCAATTCCATTGATATGCCCGTTGTCGATTTTGAAAAGTGTTCAAAAAATATTTTCTGTGAGCTTAAAAATACATGCAGGGTACTTTAGAGATCCATAAGAAATTTGAGCACATGCCCTGTAAGGTTCCGTAGCACGACAGCAAGGTTTCGGGAGACATCGTCCATACTATTTTCAAAAAAAATTCATGCTAAACAATCCTAAACTTAGAATCTTTAACTAGAGATTTAGACAATACCAAATGTAGAGAACAAGATACAACATTTGTAGTTCGAGTCCTTCTCTTCTAAAGTTCTGAGTTGAAGTCCACACGACTCTACAAGGATCCTCTTCGAGTTGAATGACCTTCCTTCGTGATCTTCACACCAAAGACGATCCACCCGAAGTTCCTCTAGATCAAGCTAACTCTACACAAAACTCCTTTAGTGTATGAAACACACCACACTAAATTGCTAGTTTGGTGTGAGATGATGAAGTAGGGGATATGATAAGCACACTTGGTGTCTTACAAGCTCAATGATTCACATCTCATGTGAGGGTTTGAGCTTGGAGGTGAGATGAATAAATTGTAGAGATCAAGAGGAAGAAGAAGCTCAAGGAAAATGGCTAAGGCATTAAGCATGAAGCAAGTGTAGAAAATAATAATATGAATCATCTCTCTCATCACTCATTCAAGCATGGAATAAATCGCAGTTCTAAATTGCAACCATACTTGAATAGTGAGTCAAGACTAATAAAAAACCATATAATCCCCTGCCTCATCCATACCTAAAATATCTCCACAATTTACACCTCATTTTTCCATTTTCTAAAAATAGAAAAACATGCCATGCTTCATATAATATATATATATATATATATATATATATATATATAAAGCAATTAGTGAGCTAATGATATTAGTTAAGATATAATTATATCACATATAATATATATCACATTATTAAATCAACACATGATCTAATAATCCGGTTATATCACATATAACCGACTAATATCATTTATCTGAATATCACATTATCAAATCAACACTTGATTCGATAATCTGGTCATATCACATATGACCTAACCGATACCAGATAACTGCCAGAATACAATACGGTATCACATACACGTATTTAATCAGGCCCACACACATATCACATATATGCCCTACTTCATTTCGCTCGAACCAGGAAACTTCTGTGTGGGACTCTAAAAACTCGTCAATACGCCGGCAGTAGGTGATGATCACATCAGTCACCTATAAGGCGTCAGCGGTACTAGCTGGACGTAATGGCTACCCGAGTATTGAGCGATATGAGATCAACAAGCAAGCTCGTCCATACTCTCCATGAAGCCTATCAGTAACACTACCGTACAGTCCGGTCTCTTCATCTGATATGTCACATATCATGTCTAGGGGTGGAAATCGTCAGACCCCAGTAACGTGATAAGTCATGCCGATTTCTGGCTTATAACGGTTTGAGAAACTACCGATAACACTTATTAGTAAATCTCGGCAGCAGCCCTGGCCAGGGACTTCCAGTTATAGCCAATCGAGCATAGCGCAACATCAACCCCCAATACCGGGAGAGACGAAACCCCTCCTATCACTCATTGCCTCCATACGACTCGGGACTGTACCCAAAATCCACCTGTTTGCACTTCTCCTTTGAGCGTGGTAGGGAGGAAATCAAAGAAAAGTAGGAGCCGCACAAGACTCTATGACGATTTCGGGTTTACAAACTAACCTGTACCAGTGTCACCAGAGGACTGCTATCTGACGATAAGTATAGTACCATATAGGATTCCTCAGCGAGTTATGTTCAGTGTACCCAGTCTCCAATGAGTACCCGTATACCATCTTTGATATCAAACACCAATGGATGTGGGATCATCCATCGCCCATCATATGGGTCAAGAAGCGTATACGCTAGTCTACTCTGAAATATCGATGCCCTGTCTCGATATTCCCTCGACTAGGAACAATTAAAGGATGTACTTGTGAACTACCCTGGCCCCACTAGTATGATCTCCATCATAGTCCAGGTAGTCAAGTACATATCCTAAGGGTTTTATCAAAACGTGAGAGCAAGACGGTATCACAATACAAGTCTACATGTTAAGACAAAGTACAACCAGATAGCATACTATCATGTCGAGCAAGAAAGTCCTCTCTATATATGTCCAAGCATCCACTATAATATATATCATATGTACAATAATGGACTCTAGGGCATACATATAACTAACATGCCCTTCATTCCGCCGTGGAAGCGCCGCGAAACATGCTTGTTTGCGGTGGTTCCGCGGTCGGAGTGGGGCTACTGTGCTCAAAAATTCTTCTGGAGCTCTACTGTATGGAAATGTGATTTTTTGGATGTATATTTTTGGCCCAGATTTGTTTGAGTACTGGTTAGCACTTGGGGCCTATACAAGAAAGGTTTTTGTCGATCAAAATTTTAAATACGTGTTTTATCAGTACATATGTTATTATCTATGACCGTGAATATCATTGAGCGGTATAACCCGACTAATTACTATATGTTCTATTAGACGGGTTTGCGAACATGATATTTACGTTGATGTTCTGTAATGTGCTGATATTGTGTTTAGATTATCGTTATGGATAGCCGATGTTGCAATGGTAGTAGTACAGTTCAGATTCACTTGTATATTCATATTGCACGGCGAGCGTTCGATATGTGGACAGCCATCTCTGCCGGATTGTATATTATTTAATTGGGGCATGACCGGGTTAAGGTCGATGTCACTATTGTACATATATTTTTCTTCTTTTCTGTACTAGGATTACCCATCAGTGGAGTGCTCGAATAGCTGGGTTCTAGAGGGCAACAGGCCCGCATCTCATGGCATTGAGACGGAGGGGGCCTTACTCTAGAATTGGCGGGCTATCCGCCGCACTCGTAGGGGGTATAGGATGACCTACGGAGGGGTGCTCAAGTTACCGGATTCTGTGAAGTGCTGGGTGGCCCATTCACTTTGTTGATTAGGGTTGCCTCTCTTCTGGGATTGGTGGGTAACTTGCCATGCTCGTAGAGGTCCAGGTTTTCATTGCACGAGTTGTCCACACGACCGGGAACGTCGGGTCTCATTTGGGGATCAAATGAAATCCGAGGCTCGAAGATTATCCACCATTTTCTGATGCTTGTTGATGTTCTGTGATGTTGCTCTTATCATGCCTGGGAAAAATGTTATATATATATATTTATATATACTAATAGATGTTGTATATGTTTTGCACCCGCGCTAGTCCAGCCCTCGCTCTACCGTTAGTTAAGTAACCTAACAGTGCATGACAGGGCCCCGTGGAGAATGTGGATGGTATATACGTACAATGTATTTTCGTTCATTTCTGGTGTGATAGGGATTAATTGATGGGACCACATTAATTTTGATTAATGCAAGAAAATAAACCTAAAAGATGTTGTTGGAACAAATTTCGAAAAACTATAGTCATATTCTTTCAGTTTGCATAGTGGTATTCGGTCATGGATATCCAGCACCTCATTCTAGGAGGCAAGAGCCTAGATCCCTTCGCGGGGAGTGACCTCTTGAGCAAAAGTTTATGTAACACCTTAGAATGTGATTAGTGGCTAATTATATTTTAATATATGGTTTTTAATAAAAAGTTTACCAAATCGATATTCAAATATTTTATCAAAATTAATGAATATTTTATTAGAATTTATTTAGCCTTGCACACACTTGTGCATGTAAACTAGGGTTTGAATTAGGGTTAGACCATGATTAGCAACCATGGTGGACTAACCATTTTGTTAAGATAATTTAAATTTTTATTAAGTGTTTCGGGTTGTTTTTTTAAAATTGGAAAATGATTTGTTTTAGTTGACTTGGTGAGAGAGAGAGAGAGAATGGCATCATGGCCTTGCCCATGCTCTCATTTAATGAAGAGAGAGGGGGGTTGACTCTTGTGCTCTCATTTCTTTTGTTTCTCACATCTCTCTCACTCTCACTCACACACAAAACACCAATAATAGCAGCAGCAGAAGAAGCAGCAGTAGCACCAACAGCATCAGCAGCACCAGCAGCACCAGCACCAACAGCATCAACACCAGCAACATCAGCACAACAACATCAGCACAGCAGCAACAGCTCCAGACAGCAACAGCTGTAGCAGGCAGCAGCAACAACAACAACTCTTCTCCTCCTCTTCTTCTCCTTCTCCTTGCACCTGGGGTCGAGTGAGGTATAATATCTGAGCTCAATTCCCTTTTGCTAAGCATATGTGTAGAATTAGCTTCGATTAGTGTGAAATGTGCGTTTTAGTGCTAAAATGGTGATTTGTGTGATGTTTTGGCCAAGTGGTGATATTGAAGGTTAGATTAACTTAGTTAAGTGTTATTAGGCCAAGTAAACTTAGTTTAACCCCAGATTTCACCAAAATACTATAGGGTTTCAATTAGTGCAAAACTTAACGTTTTAACGTAAAATTAGACCTTTCTGTGATCTGCTTTAGACCCGTATGCTTCAGAGAAAATCTGGGAAAACTGGAGCATGTACACTAGGTCTAGACTACACACACGAAGCACGGTCCCATAACCCCATACCCAGGCCGCAATTTTAATCGTTCTGGCCACAATTTGCGGCCAGACAGGGGACTTTGGTGTTAGGGTTTTGTCTAGGGTAGTCTGCTGCATATTCTAGTGTTTTGGCATATGCAACTTTTCACTTTTGTGCCCGAGTCAAATACTGGAACCATATATCATTTTTCCATTACGTTTTGTTTGCGCGACACATGTGATACGTGAGTGGGTTCTGTGTTCCAGCATGTCGCGACGTGTTGGGGTAGTTTTAGACGCATATACACACGATCTAGCGTATCGGACACACGCGCGTTTAGTTCGCGACGCGAGTTTCTCGTTTGATTTCGATATCGCGTTTTTGCGAGATATTTGCTTATGTGGATTCTTTGTGTAAATTCTAGGTTCGCAGGCGGGTACGTCAGATGCCGCAAAGAAAGGGAAGCAGGTGGTCGGCTACGCTTAGCACGAGACCAAGTGAGTAGATTTAACATCTATGGGGAAATCGCCCGTATGGCGTTAAGCGTTAGGGCATGATAGGATATTTAGTCGTAGATGTTTATTTATACTATTGTAGCGTACTTTCCTTGTTGCATATAGAAATGGTAGTTATAGAACACTGCACTGTCACTAACGGTTCAAGCTGCACGAGCACTATTTGCATGTTATACTCACACCGTTAGTGATTGCCATGACACTCGTACTATAGGATTGCTACGAATTATATATCATCTTGATTACCACATCATTGATGATTGTCATGACTTGTCGCATATTATTGGCATATATTTATACTGATATCTTGATACTTGCACACATGAACACTGTATATTCATACCAGTGCACACATATACTGATATCTTCATACTTACGCACATGCACACTGTATATTCATACCAGTGCACACATATACTGATATCTTCATACTTGCGCACATGCACACTGTATATTCATACCAGTGCACACATATACTGATATCTTCATACTTGCGCACATGCACACTGTATATTCATACCAGTGCACACATATACTGATATCTTCATACTTGCGCACATGCACACTGTATATTCATACCAGTGCACACATATACTGATATCTTCATACTTGCGCACATGCACACTGTATATTCATACCAGTGCACACATATATTGATATCTTCATACTTGCGCACATGCACACTGTATTTTCATAGTAGTGCTATACTCATATTCGCGTATATATCCATTTGCACATCCATACTTACATACATACATATGTTACATACATGGATGATATTGACTTGATTTCAAGAAAATAGGGACTACATGAGATGTTTTCAAAACCGGATTCTTTTAAAAGTGCGGTTTTCTTTTTTTACTCTTAGTGTCATACGACACATTGATGGATTTACGCATTGAGTTTGAATTTATGGGATTTCTGGATTTGAGAACCGTGGTATTATTTTAAGAAAATACGCACTGTTTTAAAAACCCGGTTTCTCTTGATATGATATTTCAGTGCGTCCACCATGAGTTTTCTCGGTTCCAGAGAGCTAATGTGAGTATACCCGATTCGAGGAGTGGTAAGCACCGATTGCGGGTACATGGTGGACCCGGTATGGTATCCCGGCGCAAGAAAACTCGTATAGTTAGACGGTGAGCCCGGCGGAGGGACTACTACCTACCGGTGATTGGTTGGGCCTGGCGGTCATCCGGAGGATACTGACCAGAGCTGAAAGATGGATACGGGCCGACTCGTACTGCCGGGGCCGAGGGCCGATTCCGCAAACGGAGCCCGTGGGCCGATCCGGATTGACGGAGCCCGATACTTGAGGATTTGCGTGTCGATACTAGACACGATGATTTCATGATATTTTCGAGTGCCGATGCTAGGCATTCACGATTCCATGAGCAGTACAGGATTTGAGAGCCGATCAGAGTGACGGCGCCTGAGTTAGTTTTACTTGGATTTGGGTGTATTGATGGACACCGGTTATTTTCCACGTTGACATTCCGTGTAGATGTTATTTATTCCCATGCTCAGCATTCAGTGTTATACATCTCATCCTGTATCTGTAGTACCTGATAGAGTACACTTGCTATGCACGATTATTGCATACCCTGCTCATCCTATATAGATGTTATTAGATTGCATTTTCTATGCATGATTATTGCTCATCTAGCTCATCATATAGATGTTATCTGTTGGCATAGACTAGAGTATCGCAGCACGTGCATACTCGCGATTACCTTTATATGTTATCTACTATTCACGAGTTGGAAACTCACCCCCGTTGTGCCATAGTGTTTGCAGGTTGCCCCTCAGAGTAGTCGCGACAGGCTACTTTCTTGCTTCCTTTGATACAGATACCACTGCAGTTGGCGCGTGAGCCCTTTTGCCGATAGGTGGGTTTTTGTGCGGTATCTGTCCCTTTTTTTCCAGTTGTACACACCATTGTATCTAGTACTCCCCATCTACTACTTATGTATTGACTTAGAGACCAGTTGTGAGGACGATGTATATTATTTATACTCTGGTGTCGAGCTCGTTGTCAGCCGACTTTATTTATGCAGTTTCATATTTCATATTGCCTTCACTTATTTTGCTCATTCTTCGCTACGGCGTCGTATATTGTTGTGGTGATTATTTCCGCCGTTGGGCGCGATTGCTCCCGTTTGGGATGCTTTATTCTTATTGTATATCATTTTACTCATATATTGCCTTGTACCCGATTTCGGGGCTAGTTTTTACAAAGGAAATGCTGCCAAAATTTTTAAGATAATAACTTGAACTTTAAAGAATTTTACTAAATTACTTAAGGTTTTCTAAACGTTTTAACAAATGTTTCTATTAAACATTTTAACACTCATTACTTTTAATGGTTTTGATTTCTGGGTTTCGGCTTACTTAGTCGCGTTACGCCTGTAGACGTTACGTGGTTAAGTGCCGGTCATGGGCCGAACTTTGGGTCATGACAAAGTTGGTATCAGAGCATAGGTTTTACCTTCGGAGTATAGGATGACCCTGGTATGTTGGAGTAGGTAGCTGAAGCAGAGTGGCGTAGCGTGTGTATGTTCCGCGGCATACGTACGACACGGTACTCCGCCTAAGCGACCTTAGAACTTATTGATTGAAATTCATTCATGATCATCTACATTCTTGTGATTCGATTTCCGTATCCTTATCGAATCCTACTTTCGTTTCAGCAATAATGCCGCCAAAGACTACGAGGGCGTAGAGAGAGGCCGCGAGAGCCGAAATTCGAGTTGACTCGTCCGAGACGAGGACTGACCTGGGTAGTACACCCGTTATTCCAGAGAATACTGTTCCTCCTACGACAGATCAGATCGCCATGCTAGGGGCCGGTATGCAGGAGATGCGCCAAATGATAGGGTTGTTAGTCGAGACGCTTCGAGCGCAACGACCAGAGGTAGTTCCACACGTTACGGGGACCGCGATGGTGCCTACAATACAGGCAGTTGCCCCTGCAGCCACAGAGGTCATCACAGTATCGCTATCAGAGCTCATGAGGCTGAAACCTCCGGTCTTCACAGGCACCGATGCAGCTGAGGACCCACAGTCTTTTATTGATAGGATGGCCCGGATATGTCGTTCACTCAGATCCTCAGATGCGAGATGGGTAGAGTTCACGAGATTTCGCCTGGAAGGTCTTGCGCAGAAATGGTGTGAATCGATCGAGAAGGGCAGAGCAGCAGATCTTCCTCCTATGACCTGGACCGAGTTTGTGACGGTATTTCTAGCCCATTTCCTTCCCCAGAGTGTCAGGGATGCCCGAGCGCTCAGGTTCGAGTCTTTACGCCAGACGCCAGAGATGATAGTGGCAGAGTACGACGTACTGTTTACCAATCTATCGGTTTATACCCCATACCTAGTGGCTACCGAGGAGATGCGAGTCAAGAGATTTGTTCGAGGCTTACTTACCCCACTGTTCCTCGCGATCAGCGCGCAGCATTGCGAGACATATGCAGCAACTGTAGACGCAGCCCTATTAGTCGAGGAGCGCCTTGCAGAGACTTCGGTAGTTCCAGGGCCGAAGAGGGTTCGTACTGATACAGCAACACGGAGACTTCCATTTGGACGCCGTGATAGACGTCGTACAGGTGGCCGAGACTCGGGGGGAGGTCAGATGTTTAGCTCTTATCCCCAGGAGGGTCAGCAGCCGTCGTGTGGATGCTTTGGGTGTGGTAGTCCCCATCACCGCATCGGAGATTGTACCGAGATACGCTGGAGGGAGCCAGCAGTACCACATGTCACACTTCCACCCCCACCCCAGAGGGCGTTGCCTATTGTACCTACTGTTGCTCCGCGCCAGACTCATGCATAGAGAGGCCGTGGTCGCGGAGGGTTTGCTCATAGAGGACGAGGCGGACGAGGCAGAGGACAGCCAGCTGCCGGCAGAGTACGACCAGTTGCTAGTAGAGGACAGCCGGTTACAGGTGGAGGACAGGCATGGGTTTTCGTGTTGACGCATCAGGACGCGCAGGCGTCCAATGCAGTGGTTTCAAGTACCCTACCAGTATGTTCTGTTGACACACACGTGTTGTTTGATCCCGGATCCACGCACTCGTATGTTTCCACACACTTCGTGCCGAGTTTGGGTAGAGAGTCCGGTTTCCTTGATCAGCCGCTTGTTGTGACCACTCTTGTGGGAGAGTCGTTTGTTGCTAGGCACGTGTTCCGATCCTGTGTTGTCCGTATTGGCGAGAGAGAGTTGCCTGTCGACTTGATCCTTCTTGAGATGTTGGACTTCGACGTTCTTTTAGGCATGGATTGGTTATCCACGTGCTATGCATCTGTGGACTGCCTCGAGAAGACAGTTAGATTTTGTTTTCCCGGCGAGTCGGCTTTTGTCGTGCAGGGGGCTGTTGTGCCGCCCCTCACAGTTTGATTTCTTCTCTTCGCGCTGGACAGCTGTTGAGGAAGGGATGCCAGGGATTTCTAGCCTATGTTTGCGATACGAGAGCTATGGATGTACCGTTGGACCAGGTTCCGATTGTTTGTGAGTTCCCTGATGTTTTCCCTGACGAGCTTCCTGGGCTACCACCTGAGCGCGATGTTGTTTTCTGCATTGACTTGATTCCCGGCATGGGGCCTATTTCTATACCGCCTTATCGGATGGCCCCGGCGGAGCTTAGCGAGTTGAAAGGTTAGTTGCAAGATTTGCTGGATATGGGACTTATTCGACCCAGTGTGTCTCCTTGGGGTGCTCCGGTCCTGTTTGTCAAGAAGAAGGACGGCAGTTTACGTCTGTTTATCGACTACCGCCAGCTGAACAGGGTTACCGTGCGGAACAGATATCCTTTTCCACGCATTGACGATTTGTTCAACCAGCTTCAGGGCGCTGGGTATTTTTCGAGGATCGACTTGCGATCAGGATACCATAAGCTGCGGATTCGACAGGAGGATATTTTGAGGACAGCTTTCCGCATGCGTTACGGCCATTATGAGTTTTTGGTGATGTCGTTCGGACTCACCGACGCCCCAGCAGCATTTATGGACTTGATGAACCGTATTTTCAGGCCGTATATTGACTTGTTCATCATCGTGTTCATTGAAGATATTTTGGTGTATTCCCGGAGCCGAGAGGAGCACGAGCAGCACCTGCGGATCATACTGCAGACCTTGAGGGAGCACCAGCTATTCGCAAAATTCTCCAAGTGCACATTCTGGTTTGACAGCATAGACTTCTTGGGTCACGTGATTACACGAGATGGTATATGTGTGGACCCGAAGAAGATTGAGGCCGTTCAGAGTTGGCCCAGACCCGTATCAGTTACGGAGATCCGTAGCTTTCTAGGACTAGCAGGGTACTACAGGCGATTTGTACAGGATTTCTCCCGTATTGCTGCACCTTTGACCGGGTTGACCCGGAAGGGAGTTCCTTTCGATTGGACGGAGGAGTGCGAGCATAGCTTTCAGCAGCTACGGACGTGTTTGACTACAGCGTCGGTGTTATCATTGCCTTCAGGATCGGGCGGATTTGTGGTCTATTATGACACCTCTCGAGTGGGGCTAGGGTGCGTTTTGATGCAGCACGACCGGGTGATCGCGTATGCTTCACGACAGCTGAAGAAACATGAACAGAACTACCCCACTCATGATTTGGAGACGGCTGTAGTGGTCTTTGCACTCAAGATCTGGCGACATTACCTATACGGCAAGTCGTGCCAGATATTCACTGATCACAAGAACTTGAAGTATATATTTCAACAGCGAGACCTGAATCTTAGACAGCGCCGTTGGATGGAGCTAGTAAAGGACTACGATTGCGAGATCTTGTATCACTCGGGCAAGGCGAATGTAGTGGCAGATGCTTTGAGCAGGAGGCCCGGGGGTAGTCTATCTTGTTTAAGCACAGTGCAGAGGCAGTCGTCGGCAGATTGGCAGATTTTATGCGACAGCCGAGTAAAGTTCGAGTTCACGCCGATCGGGGGATAACTTGCGCATGTTCGTGCACGCCCACAGTTGCTTGACCGTATACATGAGGCAAAGTACAGCGATGACCGTTATTCAGAGATCAGAGCACAGATTGGACATGGCAGATTTTCCGAGTTGGTGATTGATGATCAGGGGATACTGCGATTTGGGACTAGACTGTGCGTACCAGATGCTGAGGGATTGCGGCGTGAGATTCTAAAGGAGGCACATCGATCGGGGTATAGTGTTCATCCGGGTTCCACCAAGATGTACCACGATTTGAGAGATGTTTACTGGTGAGACGGAATGAAGAGGGACATCACAGACTTCGTGTCGAGGTGCCTGACTTGTCAGCAAGTCAAGGCCAAGCACCAGAGGCCAGCAGGAGAGTTACAGCCGTTACCCATTCCGGAGTGGAAATGGGAACAGATTTCTATGGACTTCATTGTGGGTCTACCCAGGACTAGGCGAGGGTATGACTCCATCTGGGTGATCATGGATCGATTGACGAAAGAGGCTCACTTCCTGCCGGTGAATACGACTTTCGGATTTTCTCAGTATGCCCAGATTTACATCGACGAGATTGTACGACTGCATGGAGTCCCGACGTGTATCGTGTCCGACCAAGGCACCTAGTTTACCAGCCGACTATGGCAGAGGCTTTAGGAGGCCTTGGACACCCGCTTGAGTTTCAGCACAGCATTTCATCCGTAGACCAACGGCCAGTCAGAGCGGACTATTCAGACTCTCGAGAACATGCTCCGAGCGTGCGTTTTAGATTTTGGTGGTAGCTGGGATCATCATTTACCCTTGGTGGAGTTCTCCTACAACAATAGTTTCCAGGATACTATTCAGATGGCACCTTTCGAGGCCTTGTATGGGAGGAGATGTAGATCGCCCGTCTGTTGGACATAGCTTAGTGAGAGCAGTATTTTGAGGCCGCAGATCGTACAGGAGACGACCGAGAAGATACAGCTGATTCGAGACAGGATGAGGACAGCTCAGAGCAGGCAGAAATCGTATGCTGACAGACGCCGCCGCAGATTAGAATTCACAGTTGGCGATCCCGTTTTTCTGAGGGTCTCTCCGATAAAGAGAGTGATGAGGTTTGGACGGAAGGGGAAGCTTACCCCCAGATTCATAGGTCCCTTCGAGATCCTCGAGCGTGTGGGCTCAGTAGCATATCGTTTGGCTCTTCCACCCGACTTCCCAGATGTTCACCCCGTTTTCCACGTGTCGATGCTTCGCAGATACCTACATGATCCTTCTCACATGATTCAGCATCAGACCGTTCAGCTCGAGCGCGATCTTTCGTTCACCGAGCAGCCAGTCGTGATATTGGACCGGTAGGTGAAGAAACTTCGATCGAAGGTCTTGCCATCTGTGAAGGTGCTTTGGCGCAGCCCAAATGGTGAAGAGATCACTTGGGAGGCCGAGGGCGAGATGCGGAAGAAATTCCCTCATCTCTTTGAAGGTATGCGTAGCTATATAGTTTAAATTCGGGGACGAATTTCTTTAAGGGGGAAGATTATAACACCTTAGGATATGATTAGTGGCTAATTATATTTTAATATATGGTTTTTAATAAAAAGTTTACCAAATCGATTTTCAAATATTTTATCAAAATTAATGAATATTTTATTAGAATTTATTTAGCCTTGCACACACTTGTGCATGTAAACTAGGGTTTGAATTAGGGTTAGACCATGATTAGCAACCATGGTGAACTAACCATTTTGTTAAGCTAATTTAAATTTTTATTAAGTGTTTTGGGTTGTTTTTTTTTTAAAGTGGAAAATGATTTGTTTTAGTTGACTTGGTGAGAGAGAGAGAGAGAATGACATCATGGCCTTGCCCATGCTCTCATTTAATGAAGAGAGAGAGAGAGATGGAGGGATTGACTCTTGTGCTCTCATTTCTTTTGTTTCTCACATCTCTCTCACTCTCACTCACACACACAACACCAATAACAGCAGCAGCAGAAGAAGCAGCAGCAGCAGCACCAACAACATCAGCAGCAGCACCGGCACCAACAACATCAACAGCAGCAACACCAGCAGCATCAGCACAGCAACATCGACACAGCAGCAGCAGCTCCAGACAGCAACAGCTGTAGCAGGCAGCAGCAGCAACAACAACTCTTCTCCTCCTCTTCTTCTCCTTCTCCTTGCACCTAGGGTCGAGTGAGGTATAATATCTGAGCTCAATTCCCTTTTGCTAAGCATATGTGTAGAATTAGATTCGATTAGTGTTAAATGTGTGTTTTAGTGCTAAAATGGTGATTTGTGGGAAGTTTTGGCCAAATGGTGATATTGAAGGTTAGATTAACTTAGTTAAGTGTTATTAGGGCCAAGTAAACTTAGTTTAACCCCAGATTTCACCAAAATACCATAGGGTTTCAATTAGTGCAAAACTTAACATTTTAATGTAAAATTAGACCTTTCTGTGATCTGCTTTAGACCCGTATGCTTCAGAGAAAATCTGGGAAAACTGGAGCATGTACACTAAGTCTAGACTACACACACGAAGCACGAGCCAACAACCCCACACCAGGCCGCAATTTTTATCGTTCTGGCCGCCAGACAGGGGACTTTGGTGTTAGGGTTTTGCCTAGGGTAGTCTGCTGCATATTCTAGTGTTTTGGCATATGCAACTTTTCACTTTTGTGCCCGAGTCAAAATCTGGAACCATATATCGTTTTTCCAATACGTTTTGTTTGCGCGACACAAGTGATACGTGAGTGGGTTCTGTTCCAGCGTGTCGTGACGTGTCGGGGTAGTTTTAGACGCGTATACACACGATCTAGCGTATCGGACACACGCGCGATTAGTTCATGACACGAGTTTTTCGTTTGATTTCGATATCGCGTTTTTGCGAGATATTTGCTTATGTGGATTCTTTGTGTAAATTCTAGGTTCGCAGGCGGGTACGTCAGACGCCGCAAAGAAAGGGAAGCAGGTGGTCGGCTACGCTTAGCACGAGACTAGGTGAGTAGATTTAACATCTACGGGGAAATCGCCCGTATGGCGTTAAGCGTCAGGGCGTGATTGGATATTTAGTCATAGATGTTTATTTGTACTATTGTAGCGTACCTTCCTTGTTGCATATAGAAATTGTAGTTATAGAACACTGCACTGTCACTAACGGTTCAAGCTGCACGAGCACTATTTGCTTGTTACACTCACACCGTTAGTGATTGCCATGACACTCGCACTATAGGATTGCTACGAATTATATATCGTCTTGATTACCGCATCATTGATGATTGTCATGACTTGTCGCATATTATTGGCATATATTTATATTGATATCTTCATACTTGCGCACATGCACACTGTATATTCATACCAGTGCACACATATACTGATATCTTCATACTTGCGCACATGCACACTGTATATTCATACCAGTGCACACAAATACTGATATCTTCATACTTGCGCACATGCACACTGTATACTCATACCAGTGCACACATATACTGATATCTTCATACTTGCGCACATGCACACTGTATACTCATACCAGTGCACACATATACTGATATCTTCATACTTGCGCACATGCACACTGTATACTCATACCAGTGCACACATATACTCATATCTTCATACTTGCGTACATGCACACTGTATATTCATACCAGTGCACACATATACTGATATCTTCATACTTGCGCACATGCACACTGTATATTTATACCAGTGCACACATATACTGATATCTTCATACTTGCGCACATGCACACTGTATATTCATACCAGTGCACACATATACTGATATCTTCATACTTACGCACATGCACACTGTATATTCATACCTGTGCACATATATACTAATATCTTCATACTTGCGCACATGCACACTGTATATTCATACCAGTGCTATACTCTGTTAGTGTATATGCCCTAGGGGCCATTATTGTATCATACTAGCATGTATATTACTTAATGGAAGCTTGGGATATTCACAGTTGTATATACAGTCTTGCTTAAAATGGTAGTATGCTACTTGGTTTGTGTCTACTTTAATATGTGCATATGTTTCTTGTAACGTATCACTTATACATATTAGTAGAGCCCATAGGATCTTTGCTTGATTACCAGCATCGTGATGGCAGTCACACTAGTGGGGGCTGGGTAGTCTGTAAGCAACATCCTATACAGGTCCCTGGTCGTTGGATTATCGAGATAGGGCATCGATATTCCGGAGTAGACTAAGTGTATACGCTTCTCATCCCAGTTGGGGAGATGGTCTGTCCCACAGCCATCAGTACGTCGTACTGAAGATAGTATACAGGTGCTCGTTAGGTTACGGGTACACCGGACAGGACTCGTCGGGGAACTGATTGGTTGGTATTATACCCATCGTCAGTTAACAGTTCCCAGGTGACATGAGTACAACATAGTCCGCAGACTTGACACTGCTACTTCGCCTTGAGTGTGTCCCACTGTTCTTAGATTGCTACCCTACCACGGCTCAAAGGAGTCGTGCAAACAGGTAGCAGTTGGGTGCAGTCCTGAGCACTTGGAGGCAGTGGCAGTTAGATAGGATTTGTCTTTCCCGGTATTGGGAGTTGATATCGCGCTGTGTCAGAGAGCCATTACGCGAAGTCCCTGGCCAGGGCAAGCGAGATATACTGATAGGTTCCAGTAGCTTCTCAGGGTGTAATGGGCTTCGCTCCGACACGACTTATACAGCTATTAGGGGACTGACGCTTGCCGCCCCCTAGGCTTGATATGCGATAGTCTTAGACGAACAGACCGGACTGTACGAAGATTGTCACATCAGGCTCAGTGGGAGTTCGGATGATTTTCCTCATCGGCCTTCTTATCGACATCTACCTGGGGACCGTTACTTACAGCTAGTGCCGCTTGCGGTCTGTGGTTAAACCCACTGCCAGCGTAGTGTCGAGTCTTTAGAGTCCCACACAGAGAGTTTCCCTGCTCCAGGAGAAACGATATAGAGGTCGTATGGTTTTACGACAAGGGTTCGGATGCATACGTGTGTTTACGCACGTACGACTTTTCGGACAGTTTTTACTAGCCGGCTTTGGTTTAAGCCAGATTCTAGTATCGGGTTATTGGATTTATACAGTCTAAAGTTTTTCCGTGTTTTCACGGATTGGAGGGGCGTTCTCGTAATTTGTCGAGAAGGTTCTAGAAGAGTGGTGACATGAGGGGTTGAGGTGGCTTTTTCATTAATTGCTTTGTGTGACTCATTTATATGATTCATCATATCATTAATGCTTCATTAATGATCTAATGACTCACATGATGAATCACTCTCCTTGATTAAATGAAACATGGTGAATAATCAATTAATTGATATTATTTGATAATTCATTATGTATTATATATTCAAGTGAGAAGGATTTTTTGTTCTCATTATCATTCTCACCTTCTCTCTCCTCAAGCTCACTCTCTGTTCAAACCCTAACCCTAACCTCTCATGTGTTGAGATCAAGGGTTAGCAAGACTAATACATCCATAACCTCACTCTATATCCCCTAGGTAGCTTAGATTAGCACTTTAAGCAACCTAGTTATCTCAAGTTTGAGATTAAGCTTGGCGTAGGAGATTTCAGGTGGATCGTCTTTGATTCGAGGAGGCCGTTGAGATGCCGATGTTCCAAGGAGCCTACGAGGAGTGGAGGACCGCGATGAAGACCCGAAGGACTAGTAACGTGAGTTATAACTTCGTATCCGAGTAGTTAAACGTCTAGTACTTTGTTAGCAATGGTTTAGAAACGATTCATGCGCTCAAGTCCGTGTTACGAAGCTTTGATAATTGTTTTTCATATATTCTGCCTCCCCGCAAGTTCGTGGGGTGCGTGACATGGACTTACAGTGGTATCAGAGCTACTAGGCATTGGATGTCGACCTATGGGGGGTTCTCACTGTGTGACAGTGTGGCGAAGCATAGGCTCTTACCCCCAGGGTGTCCCGAGATCGGAAGGTGTTCCGGCGGGTTGTAGTCCTCGCGAGGGGGCATGCGTAAAAAGTAGCGGCTGAGGGACCCGTTGGTGCTACGGCGACCCCATTGGATGGGGTGGCTGCCTGACTTACAGTGGTATCAGAGCCAACTAAACCATTACTAACTTGTTAGCCACTGATTAGAAGTTCGATCAACGAAAAATACGAAATACGAAAAACCAAAACCCTAAGTTTCTGTTAATTTTAAAACTGTCTGGAAAATTTTTTGACATACCTTAAAATTCACAGCAGGGAAATTGATGAATACTGGGAAATTACGAGCCACTGAATCGGAAAAACGGCCGCGGATCCGCGGCAATAGAGAGCTTCTGCCGGGGATCCGCCGCCGAGTCAATGCCGAGTTGACTCGGATTTTCACAGTAATTCATAATTATGGGTTTTTTTTCTTCCTGTATGTTCTGTTTCTACCCAGGTTACTTCAGTACAGGTTTGCTTTTGGGGTAGACATGGAATTTGGTATTCGATCGATGTTCTAAGATATTTGCTAATTGGGTTTTTATCTGTAATTTTTAATGTGTTCGTAAACCTCCCCTAACTGCTAGTATGTCGGTTGGCAGGGGGTTGCACATTTCTGAAATGTTTACTGTTTGTGTATATGAACTGTGTTGGACTGTTGTGATGGTTAGCCGGGGTTTGAGATGGGTTTAATATTCATTCATTCGATGTAAATGTAAAATGATGTAATATTCTTTTGCGGGGCACATCCAGGTTGCGGTTGTAGCCACCGTTGTATTATTTCTTTTTACTTTTTTTTTTGCTCCTAGGATAGACCCAAGGTGGGGTGCACAAACTACCGGGTATTTTGAAGTGTTGAGGCAGACCGCTTCACTTCTGGTACTTGGCGGGTAGTTTGCCGTACCCGTAGGGGTCTAGGGTGGGGTAATGGCAATTCATCACAACTGTGTAATCCGTCTTTTATTGCAGGCTCAAAGCAAATGCGGATTGCTAATAAATCCAATAAAGTTCATCTGTGATCTGGAATGCTTATTATTGCGTTTGACGAATGTACAATATCTATATATGATAGCTATTAGACGTCACTTATGTTTTACACCCGCGCTAGCCCAGCCCCCGCTCTGTCGTTAGTTAAGTAACCTAACGGGTGATGACGGGACCCCGTGGCGAATGCGGATGGCATAAGAGGACGTGGTATTTTCGTTGTTTTCTGCAATGATAGGATAATTGATGGGACGCATTATTATAATGCAAAGAAAATAAACCAAAGTTTAAATCGTTGGAACAAATTTAAAAGAAACCACTCGGTTATTTTAAAAGAGAAGAATTTTTTAATTACGGAGCTTTAACCACTCCTTTTAGAAAGTATCAGGTTCCTTCGATTACATCAAGTTCACTACGTTCACGGTTTTGCCAAAACCATTCGTAGCCCTCCGTCATTTCATTTGGGTATTCAGTAGTATTCAAGCTACGTATTTTGATCAACGCCAAGGCATAGTGTTTGGTAGCTGCTGGATATTCATTTGTTTACATATAGATAGATTTGTTAGTTTGGGACAGTCGTATTATCATTTTGGCCAACGTCAAGGATATGTACGGGTGGGTTCAAATTAACCAGGATAATGATGGGAAGAACTTGACATGTGACTTATGATATTTTGACCAACGCCAAGGTCATAAGAGCATGGGGCAAAAATCTATATCGGGAATTTCTAAAGAAACTGAAATTTGCAGAAAGAGCATACCATTTTGGAGTTTGATGAATGTTAGTAGGATTCCTTCAACATTATCATACGATGATATTTTGGATCCCGATCCTACTGTGAGTATATATTACTTATCAGGAGATTCGTCACTTAACGATCAATGCTATAAACCAAGTAGGTGCCTAGAAAGGTGTCAGCGGGGTTACGCCCCCAGAGAAAAGAGGTTATTTAATTAAGGAACTTCGCGAAAGCGTTGGAAAACCTCCCTCGAAGTATCGACACTGACCTGGCTGAACGGTTAAGCAAGAATTGTACGGTGAGAATAGTCCTGGCTAATTCTTCTTTTATGGTTTGAGGAGAGATTCGAGAAACAGTGGGAGCCATCCTGTTTAGATAAATTAAAACCACTCTAAACTTGCAAAAGCATCTTGCCAATAGTATTTTCTTCTCTCTCTTAAATTGCAGCGACCTTGTGACCACACATAGGTTACATCTAGATAATAATTTGATTGAATGTGACTTATATGACTGGCAAAGGTCTGTCCAGATGTCCATTACCTATGACAAGCTGGACCACCCTATTACTACTCAAGATCCCGCAGTCCCAGGTCCAGTTTCTACTGTCGCGGATATGGATATCTGTCAGACAAAGGAAAAGGATAAAGCGAAAGCTAAGTGCCTCGTGTTAGCTTCAGTTGATGGTATATACCAGAAGCAGCACGAGAAGATGGACTTGGTTTCCATCTTTCTCCATAACAAAGATTTATATGGAGAGCAATCTCATATCGCAAGTTATGAGACCTCGAACGAATTAATTCAAGCGAGGTTGGCTGACGGGTCATCTGTAGGGGACAACGTCCTTACAATGACTAGCTGTATTGATGAGCTCCAGGACGTGGAGACCGCGTTGGGAAACGAGTCAGATACTGACTTGATTCTACAGTCTTTACCTTCTACCCTGAAGGAAACCAGGAAAGTAGAAGGAAAGAGAATGGCAAAAGTTTTGGGACTGGATATAGTAAAAGAGGGACGTTCATATTATTATGGGATTGGGCATAGGCAGAAAGATTGCAGGGCTTTAGAAGCCAGTAGCCAGGATACGAAGCGTGTTGCGGCTTCATCCTCAAGTGTATTAGTAATAGAGAACTGTTTGTCAATTAACACTACATCCTGGGTACTAGATACCAGAGCAGGATCTCATATTTGTAATTCATTACATGCTTTGAGAAACCGTAGAGTTATAAAGGTAGGTGATTGGTCTCTCAGAGTTGCAAACGGAATGAGCGTGGACGCTGAATCCGTGGGAGAATATCGCCTAGGTTTGACAAGTGGGCAGATATTGATTTTACGTAACTGTCTATATGTACCTAGTATGACTTGTAATATCATATCAGTATCCTCACTTTCAAGAGAGGGATATAATTTTACATTCCAAAGCGATGTAGTATACATCCACCTAAATCAAGTTATGATTGGGTCAGGTACATTAGATAACGGTATATACGTATTAAGTCAAGCTCAGGTTTTCAATGTCCAGAATACACTTAAAAGAAAGTCTTCAGAATTAAATCAGGCTTTCTTATGGCATTGTAGACTTGGTCACATCAATGAGAGAAGGTTGACAAAGTTACATAAAGAAGGATATTTGAATCCGTTCGAATATCAATCTTATGCTACTTGTGAATCTTGTCTCATAGGAAAGATGACAAAGACTCCGTTTACTGGACACGGGGTAAGAGCAAGCGAGCTCTTGGGACTCGTACACAGTGACGTGTGCGGTCCAATATCTACACATGCGCGAGGTGGTTATTCCTACTTCATTACTTTTACGGATGATTTCTCTAGGTATGGATATATCTTCTTGATGAAGCATAAATCCGAGGCCTTTGAGAAATTCCAAGAATACAAAAATGAAGTGGAAAAACAAACAGGCAAGAGTATAAAAACACTGAGATCTGATCGAGGTGGTGGATACTTAAGTGCCGAGTTCCTGGGTTACTTAAAAGAGAACGGAATTCTCTCTCAGCTTACTCCTCCATACACACCACAACACAACGGTGTATCGGAAAGGAGGAATCGAACCCTATTAGATATGGTTCGTTCCATGATGAGTAACGCAGAGTTACCGCGATCATTCTGGGGATATGCACTAGAATCAGCTGCATATCTTTTAAACCTAGTTCCTACCAAGACTGTGCCTACCACACCATATCAGATGTGGAGTGGAAAGAAACCCTATCTTCAGTATCTAAAGATTTGGGGATGTCCGGCTTTTGTTAAAAAGCAGTATGCGGACAAGCTCGAGGCACGATCAGTACATTGTAAGTTTTGGGATATCCAAAGAATTCCAAGGGGTATCTATTCTATTACGTAGAGGAATAAAAAGTTTTTGTTTCTCGTCATGCCCACTTTCTGGAACATCAGTTTTTAGAAAAAGGAACAAGTGGGAGCGAAGTAGAACTGGAAGAAGTTCCAGAACCACAAGCTATTACTGAAAACTTAGAAGAACCAGAAGGTTCAGAAGAACGGGACATCCCGACGCCACTCCGTAGGAGTAGTAGGCAATCGCATCCACCCGAGAGATACTACGGTTTTCTCATAAACGGGGATAGAGAGGATTGCACTATTGACTATGATGAGCCTACTAGCTTCCAGCAAGCCATTCAGAGCGGTGACTCGGTAAAATGGCAGGAAGCAATGCGGACCGAAATGAAGTCCATGTACACTAACAAAGTATGGACTTTGGACGTTGCTCCAGATGGGGTAAAACCCGTAGGATGCAAATGGATCTTCAAAAAGAAGATTGGTGTAGATAGACAGGTTGAAACCTATAAAGCTAGACTTGTTGCAAAGGGTTTCCGTCAAAGACCTGGTTTGGACTATGACGAAACCTTTTCTCCAGTGGCTATGCTTAAATCTATTCGGGTCCTTCTTGCTATTGCTGCCTTCCACGATTATGAAATCTGGCAGATGGACATAAAGACGGCCTTTCTAAATGGTAATTTGGAAGAAAGCGTCTATATGGATCAGCCAGAGGGATTCATTCAGAGTGGGAGCAGCGGTAAAGTATGCAAGCTGATTAAGTCCATTTATGGACTAAAGCAGGCATCGCGGAGTTGGAACATCTGTTTTGATGATACTGTCAAAGAATTCGACTTCATCAAAAATCCAGATGAACCTTGCATATACAGTAAGATTGTAGGGTGAGCTGTAGTATTCCTCGTCTTGTACGTGGATGACATTCTCCTAATAGGAAATGATATTCCTATGTTACAGTCAGTCAAAAGATTCTTGTCAGATAAATTCTCTATGAAAGACCTTGGTGATGCCACCTACATTCTAGGGATCCGGATCTATCGTGATAGATCAAAAAGGATGTTGGGACTTTCATAGTCCAGGTACATAGACACCATAGTGAAAAGATTCAGTATGGATGATTCTATGCGCGGTAACCTACTGGCTTTTCACGGAATCACCCTTTCCAAAGAGATGTCTCCCAAGACTGATTTGGAAAAGGATCGCATGTCGATTATACCCTACGCTTCTACGGTAGGCTCTATAATGTATGCGATGTTATGTACTAGACCAGATGTAGCATACGCATTAAGCGTAGTAAGCCGGTATCAACCAAACCCAGTGGAGAAGCACTGGATAGCCGTAAAGAACATTCTCAAGTACCTGAGAAGGACTAAGGAGATGTTCCTAGTATATGGCGGAAAAGACCTCCAGATGGAGGCCTTTGCCGACTCTGGCTTCCAGAGTGACAAAGATGACTCCAAATCCATGTCGGGTTATGTCTTTACCCTCAATGGAGGGGCGGTCTATTGGAAGAGTTCCAAACAGGAGACCGTTGCTGACTCAACGATGGAAGCGGAGTACATAGCTGCTTACGATGCCGCAAAAGAAGCAGTCTGGATGAAGAAGTTCCTCACAGAACTTCTGGTGGTTCCTACCAGTGTTGGTCCAATACCTCTATATTGTGACAACAACGGCGCTATAGCTTTAGCGAAGGAACCCAGGTCCCATCAGAAGTCCAGACACATCTTAAGGCGGTATCACCTGATCAGGGAGATCGTAGATCGCCGGGAGATCGAGGTGAAGAGAGTAGAGACAGAGAATAACATTACTGATCCATTCACAAAGGCCCTTCCTCAGACACAGTTCGAGAGGCTATTCGAGATGATAGGTCTACGATATGCCAGCTCATGGCCCTAGTGCAAGTGGGAGATTGTTAGTGTATATGCCCCAGGGGCCATTATTGTATCATACTAGCATGTATATTACTTAATGGAAGCTTGGGATATTCACAGTTGTATATACAGTCTTGCTTAAAATGGTAGTATGCTACTTGGTTTGTGTCTACTTTAATATGTGCATATGTTTCTTGTAACGTATCACTTATACATATTAGTAGAGCCCATAGGATCTTTGCTTGATTACCAGCTCGTGATGGCAGTCACACTAGTGGGGGCTGGGTAGTCTGTAAGCAACATCCTATACAGGTCCCTGGTCGTTGGATTATCGAGATAGGGCATCGATATTCCGGAGTAGACTAAGTGTATACGCTTCTCATCCCAGTTGGGGAGATGGTTTGTCCCACAGCCATCAGTACGTCGTACTGAAGATAGTATACAGGTGCTCGTTAGGTTACGGGTACACCGGACAGGATTCGTCGGGGAACTGATTGGTTGGTATTATACCCATCGTCAGTTAACAGTTCCCAGGTGACATGAGTACAGCATAGTCCACAGACTTGACACTGCTACTTCTCCTTGAGTGTGTCCCACTGTTCTTAGATTGCTACCCTACCACGGCTCAAAGGAGTCGTGCAAACAGGTAGCAGTTGGGTGCAGTCCCGAGCACTTGGAGGCAGTGGCAGTTAGATAGGATTCGTCTCTCCCGGTATTGGGAGTTGATATCGCGCTGTGTCAGAGAGCCATTACACAAAGTCCCTGGCCAGGGCAAGCGAGATATACTGGTAGGTTCCAGTAGCTTCTCAGGGTGTAATGGGCTTCGCTCCGACACGACTTATACAGTTATTAGGGGACTGACGCTTGCCGCCCCCTAGGCTTGATATGCGATAGTCTTAGACGAACAGACCAGACTGTACGAAGATTGTCACATCAGGCTCAGTGGGAGTTCAGATGATTTTCCTCATCGGCCTTCTTATCGACATCTACCTGGAGACCGTTACGTACAGCTAGTGCCGCTTGCGGTCTGTAGTTAAACCCACTGCCAGCGTAGTGTCGAGTCTTTAGAGTCCCACACAGAGAGTTTCCCTACTCCAGGAGAAACGATATAGAGGTCGTATGGTTTTACGTCAAGGGTTCGGATGCATACGTGTGTTTACGCACGTACGACTTTTCGGACAGTTTTTACTAGCCGGCTTTGGTTTAAGCCAGATTCTAGTATCGGGTTATTGGATTTATACAGTCTAAAGTTTTTCCGTGTTTTCACGGATTGGAGGGGCGTTCTCGTAATTTGTCGAGAAGGTTCTAGAAGAGTGGTGACATGAGGGGTTGAGGTGGCTTTTTCATTAATTGCTTTGTGTGACTCATTTATATGATTCATCATATCATTAATGCTTCATTAATGATCTAATGACTCACATGATGAATCACTCTCCTTGATTAAATGAAACATGGTGAATAATCAATTAATTGATATTATTTGATAATTCATTATGTATCATATATTCAAGTGAGAAGGATTTTTTGTTCTTATTATCATTCTCACCTTCTCTCTCCTCCAGCTCACTCTCTCTTCAAACCCTAACCCTAACCTCTCATGTGTTGAGATCAAGGGTTAGCTAGACTAATACATCCATAACCTCACTCTATATCCCCTAGGTAGCTTAGATTAGCACTTTAAGCAACCTAGTTATCTCAAGTTTGAGATTAAGCTTGGCGTAGGAGCTTTCAGGTGGATCGTCTTTGATTCGAGGAGGCCGTTGAGATGCCGATGTTCCAAGGAGCCTAAGAGGAGTGGAGGACCGCGATGAAGACCCGAAGGACTAGTAACGTGAGGTATAACTTCGTATCCGAGTAGTTAAACCTCTAGTACTTTGTTAGCAATGGTTTAGAAACGATTTATGCGCTCAAGTCCGTGTTACGAAGCTTTGATAATTGTTTTTCATATATTCCGCCTCCCCGCAAGTTCGTGGGGTGCGTGACATGGACTTACATACTCATATTCGCGTATATATCCATTTGCACATCCATACCTACATACATACATATGTTACATACATAGATGATATTGAATTCAAGAAAATAGGGACCGCATGAGATGTTTTCAAAACTGGATTCTTTTAAAAGAGCGGTTTTCCCTTTTTACTCTTAGTGTCATACGACACATTCCATGGATTTACACATTGAGTTTGGATTTATGGGATTTCTGGATTTGAGAACCGTGGTATTATTTTAAGAAAATACGCACTGTTTTAAAAACCCGGTTTCTCTTGATCTGATATTTCAGTGCGTCCACCATGAGTTTTCTCGGTTCCAGAGAGCTTGTGTGAGTATACCCGATTCGGGAAGTGGTAGGCACCAATTATGGGTACACGGTGGACCCGGTATGGTACCCCGGGGCAAGAAGACTCGTATAGTTAGACGGTGTGCCCGGTGGAGGGACTACTACCTACCGGTGATTGGTTGGGCCTGGCGGTCATCCGGAGGATACTGACCAGAGCTGAGAGATAGATACGGGTTGGCCCGTACTGCCGTGGCCGAGGGCCGATTCCGCAGACGGAGCCCGTGGGTCAATCCGGATTGACAGAGCACGATACTTGAGGATTTGCGTGTCGATGCTAGACATGATGATTTCATGATATTTTCGAGTGCCGATGCTAGGCATTCACGATTCCATGAGCTGTACAGGATTTGAGGGCCGATCAGAGTGACGGCGCCTGAGTTAGTTTTACTGGGATTTGGGTGTATTGACGGACACCGGTTATTTTCCACGTTGACATTCCGTGTAGATGTTATTTATTCCCATGCTCAGCATTCAGTGTTATACATCTCATCCTGTATCTGTAGTACCTGATAGAGTACACTTGCTATGCATGATTATTGCATACCCTACTCATTCTATATAGATGTTATTAGATTGCATTTGCTATGCATGATTATTGCTCATCTAGCTCATCATATAGATGTTATCTGTTGGCATAGACTAGAGTATCGCAGCACGTGCATACTCGCGATTACCTTTATATGTTATCTACTATTCATGAGTTGGCAACTCATCACCGTTGTGCCACAGTGTTTGCAGGTTTCCCATCAGAGTAGTCGCGGCAGGCTGCTTTCTTGCATCTTTTAATACAGATACCACTGCAGTTGGTGCGTGAGCCCTTTTGCAGATAGGTGGATTTTTGTGCGGTATCTGTCCCTTTTTTCCAGTTATATACACCATTATATCTAGTACTCTCCATCTACTACTTATGTATTGACTTAGAGACCAGTTGTGAGGACGATGTATATTATTTTTACTCTGGTGTCGAGCTCGTTGTGAGCCGACTTTATTTATGCAGTTTCATATTTCATATTGTCTTCACTTATTTTACCCATTCTTCGCTACAGCGTCGTATATTTTTGTGGTGATTGTTTCCGCCGTTGGGCACGATTGCTCCCGTTTGGGATGTTTTATTCTTATTGTATATCATTTTACTCATATATTGCCTTGTACCCGATTTCGGGGCTAGTTTTTACAAAGGAAATGCTGCCAAAATTTTTAAGATAATAACTTGAACTTTAAAGAATTTTACTAAATCACTTAAGGTTTCTAAACATTTTAAAAAAAATTTCTATTAAACGTTTTAACACTCATTAGTTTTAATGGTTTTGATTTCTGGGTTTCGGCTTACTTAGTCACGTTACGCCTGTAGACGTGACGTGGTTAAGTGCCGGTCACGAGCCGAACTTTGGGTCGTGACAGTTTATTCTGTAGATTACTCGGTTTTCTTCAAAACCACAAGTTTTCAAAAGCAGAGCCTAAACCACTCCTTTTCAAAACTACTTGGTTCTTTCAACGATATCAAGTTCATTACGTTAACGATTTTTCACCAAAAACCAGCCGTAGCCCTCCATCGTTTCAGAATAGTAATATTTAGTATTCGTGCTACGTTTGTTGACCTAGTCAAGGCGTAGTTTACGGTAGCTAAGTGGCACTTTTCTGTGCATTGTAATGTGATTGGTTAGAACAGTTGTGCAGCCTTGTTAACTTAGTCAAGGTCACGTAAAGGTGGGTTTAATGCAATCAAGAAAATGACGGGTTGAACTTGACTAGCGGTCTATGGTTTGTTGACCTAGTCAAGGTCATAAACCGTTTGAGGAAAAAAACCACATCGGGGGTTTTAAATATACAAGAAACTTGCTAGTGTTGCATATCTTCTGGTGTGTAGTAACTAGAGTGGCTTCTATCTAGGTTATCACACAATGACAGTTGGATCCCGATCCCACTGATGAGTAGGATTACTCTTGGGAGATATTTTTCACTTCACAATTAGCTAACCTATTAGGTGTCTAGAAAAGTGTTAACGGGGCTACGTTTCTGCGGAAACGCGGTTTATTTTAATTAGGCCCGTGCGAAAGCACGGGGAACCTCTTTCGGAGTACCAACACTCACCTGGCTGAACGGTTAGCGAACTTGCAAGGTGCGAATGATTCCTACCAGTGTTCCTTTATTATAGGTTTGGAGGAAAATTCGAGGAAACAATGTGAGCCATCTTGATTAGATAAACTAATAAAAAATCTGATCATGCAAGAGCGCACGCTGAGTGTTTCTTTTCTCTCTCTCCAGGTAGCAACCATTTCATGTCCTAATCAAGATAATAAAATGATTGACTAGACCGAACCAGCTTGTTACACTAGGCTGGGGAACGTCGGTTCGGCTCTAACTTGTGACAACTGTCATAAGTACGAGCAAGGGCAAGAGGACTGTAAGGAATTCCAGATAACCCTATTGAAGGAGAAGCATTCTAATGCGTCCTCTTCGGGTGTATTTGTTATTGAAAATTGTTTTTCGGTCAACCCTATCTCCTGGGTACTTGATACCGGATTAGGATCTCACATATGTAATTTATTACAAGGATTGAGAAAAAGTAGAATGGTTGGACCGGGTGATATGTACCTCAAAGTAGGGAACGGAGCATAAGTTGATGCTACTGCCGTCGGTGAATATCACCCGGTATTGCCAAGCGGCAATACTATGATTTTGAACAATTGCTACTATGTACCTTCCATACTTTGAAACATCATATCAGTTTCTTTACTTGATAAAGATGGATATAAGTTTGTTCTAACTAGAAATATCATGAACATTTACATTAATCAGGTATTGGTTGCACTGTGTAATGGTATCTATGTTCTAAATCAAAATACAGTTTTCAATGTACAAAACACACACAAGAGGAAGAGTTCAGATGTGAAGAAAGCCTAATTGTGGCATTGTAGACTTGGTCATATCGGTGAGAAAAGACTAAGTAAGTTGCATAAGGATGTATATCTGAATCCGTTCGAATTTTCATCCTATGAAACTTGTCAGTCCTGTCTCAAGGGAAAGATGACCAAATATCCGTTTACCGGACACGGAAAAAGAGCTAAGGAGCTATTGGGACTCGTACACAATGATGTATGTGGTCCGATGTCTATACATGCGAGGGGTGGGTTCTCGTACTTCATTACATTCACTGATGATCTCTCTAAATTTGGGTATGTTTATCTTTTGAAATGCAAGTCTGAAGCTTTTAAGAAATTCAAAGAATATAAAAACGAAGTAGAGAACCAGATAGGAAAAAGTATTAAGATCCTTCGATCTAATCGAGGAGGGGGTACTTAAGTACGGAATTCCGGGACTTTCTAAAAGAGAATGGTATCCTTTCTCAGCTTACTCCTCCGTATACACCACAACACAACGGTGGATCGGAGCAGAGGAACCGTACCCTATTGGACATGGTTCGCTCTATGATGAGTAATGCTGAAATTTCCTTTTTCATTATGGGGATATGCGCTTGAGACAACAACATATCTATTGAATGATGTCCCATCCAAATCCATACCTAAGACACCATTTGAGACGTGGAATGGTAAAAGGCCATATCTAAAATGATTTAAGATATGAGGTTGTCTAGCTTACGTTAAAAAGCATAATCCGGACAACCTAGAGGCATGGTCAGTTCTGTGTAAGTTTGTAGGATATCTAAGGAATGGTTATGGATATCTGTTCTACCACACCGAGGAACAGAAGGTGTTTGTTGCTCAGCACGCCGTTTTCTTAGAAATGGAGTTTCTTGCAAAAGAAACTAGTGGGAGCACGGTAGAACTGGAAGAAATTCCAGATGGACAAACTATAACTGAAGAATTAGTGGAACCAGAGGATTCAATAATCCCGGACGAACTTCAGCCACTCCGCAGATCTAGTAGGATTTCTCGTCTGCCCGAGAGATACTACGGTTTTCTAATAGAAGGGGATCGAGAGGATTGCATCTTGGAAGAAGATGATCCTACTAGTTATAAGCAGGCCATTATCAGTAGGGACTCTGTGAAATGGCTTGAAGCTATGCAGTCTGAAATGGAGTCCATGTACACCAACAAAGTTGGACTCTGGATGTTGCTCCTCCCAGGGTAAAACCCGTTAGATGCAAGTGGATCATAAAAACGAAGATTGGTGCAGATGGACAGGTGGAAATCTATAAGGCTAGACTTGTTGCTAAAGGTTTTCGTCAAAGATCATGATTGAACTATGATGAAACAATTTCTCCAGTGGCTATGCTGAAATCCATTCGGATCCTACTTTCCATTACTGCTTACCATGACTACGATATCTGGCAGATGGACGTAAAAACAGCTTTTCTAAATGGAAGATTAGAAGAGAGCGTTTACGTGGATCAGCCGGAGGGATTCGTAGACAGTGGGAGCAGCGAGAAGGTGTGCAAGTTGCTTAAATCCATTTATGGATTAAAGCAGGTATCGCGAAGCTGGAACATCTGTTTTGATAAGACAGTCAAGAGATTTGACTTCATCAAAAACGAAGATGAACCATGTATCTATAAGAAGATTGTAGGGAGAACTGTTGTATTCCTCGTCCTGTACGTGTATGACATTCTCTTAATAAGAAATGGCATTCCTATGCTGCAATCGGTCAAGTTGTTCTTGTCACAAAAGTTTTTCATGAAGGACCTGGGTGATACCTCCTACATTCTGGGGATTAAGATATATAGAGATAGATCCAAGAGATTGTTAGGACTTTCACATTCCAGGTACATAGAGACCATACTAAAGAGATTTCGTATGGAAGATTCCAAGCGCGGATATACCCGCATTGCATGGAATCACCCTCTCCAAAGAGATGTCTCCCAAGACTGATGAGGAGAGGTTTCGCATGAGAACTATACCCTGCGCTTTAGCAGCAGGATCTATAATGTATGCGATACTGTGTACCAGACTAGATGTAGCATACGCGCTTAGCGTGGTGAGACGGTATCAGTCGAACCCGGGTGAGGATCATTGGAAAGCTGTGAAGAACATTCTCAAGTACCTGAGAAAGACTAAGGAGATGTTCTTGGTTTATGGTAATGGAGACCTTAAGGTCGAGTCATTTACTGATTCAATCTTCCAGAGTGAAAAGGATGACAGCAAGTCTGTCTCGGGTTTTGTGTTTACCCTCAATAGAGGGGCGGTGTGTTGGAAGAGCTCCAAATAGGACACCGTCGTAGACTCGACGATGGAGGCTGAATACATTGCTGCGAATGATGCCGCAAAAGAAGCAGTATGGATGAAGAAGTTCATTACTGAACTTCAGGTAGTTCCGTCCATTGTTGATCCGATACCATTGTATTGCGATAAAAATGGGGCTATAGCTTTAGCGAAGGAACTACGGTCCCATCAGAAATTGAGACACATCTTGAGGCGGTATCACCTGATCAGGGAGATCGTTGATCGCCGAGAGATCGAGGTGCGAAGAGTGGACACAAATGACAACACGGCGGATCCATTCACGAAGGCCTTTCCTCAAGCGCAGTTAGAGCGAATTTTTAAGATGTTGGGTATTCGATATGCCAACAACTGGCCCCAGTGCAGATGTTGGGTACTCGATACGCCAATATATAACCTTAGTGGAAGTAGGAGATTGTTGGATATGTATGCCCTAGAGTCCATTATTGTATATGTATACATGTGGATGCTTGGACATATGTATGTACATGACAATCTTGTTCGATATAATTGTATGCTATTTGGTTTGTCTTTATCTTAACATGTGCGTATGTTTTACTTGTTATTACATATCATTTATACATGTTGATAAAGCCCATAGGGTCATTGCTTGACTACATGTGTTGTGATGGCGATAATACTTATGGGAGCTGGGTAGTCGATAAGCACATCCTTAAAAGGTCCCTAGTCGTGGGAGTCTTGAGACTGTGCATCGATATTCCGGAGTAGACTAGTGTATACGTTTTAGACCCCAACGAGGGTGTTGGAGATAGTGCCCTCAGAGTCAATTATTGGATCACAGGCACGTGATTGCAATGATTGAGGGAGGACCTATCCCGGTAGGACAGTCTTACTCAAGATGATAGTATGCTACCTGGTTTATCTTTATCATCGTGTACTGTATTAGGTGACCTGACATGTCGCTATTACACGTTGATAGAGCCCCTAGGATTCTTGCTTGACTACCAGCAGTATGATGGCGATCATATACGTGGGAGCTGGTAGTCTATAAGCACATCCTTAAAAGGTCCCTAGTCGTAGGAGTTTCGAGATAGGGCATCGATACTCCATTAGTAGACTAGTGTATACAGTCGAGACCCCGAAGAGGGGCGGTGGCCGGTCTCACAAGCCACTGGTGTCAGTTGGTTCACCTAAGATGTATACAGGTGCTCATTGGGTTATGAGTACACCAGACAGGACTCGCCGGGAACCTGCTAGTTGGTCTTATACCAGACGTCAGATAGCAGTTCCCTGGTGACATGTGTACAGGTTAGTTCATCGACCTGGGATCGTCATTTGTCTCGTGTGAGTTCCCACTGTGCATTGATTACTACCCTACCACGGCTCAAAGGAGTCGTGCAAACAAGTTTTAGTTGGGTACAGTCCCGAGCCACATGGAGGCAGTGAGCGGATCTGCAGGGGTTCGTCTCTCCCGGTATTGGGGGTGAGGTCGCGCTGTGTCTAGGAGAGCCATTACACAAAGCCCTCGGCCGAGGCAGGAGATTTACTGGTAGGTATTCCAGTAGTATCTCAGGGTGTTCTGGGCTACACTCCGACACGACTTGTACCGCTTTTGGGAGTCTGACTTTTACCAACCCCCTAGGCCCGCCATGCGATACTCATAGACGAACGGACCGGACTGTACGGATATTGTCACTGACAGGCTCAGTAGGGTGTCAGGATGAGTTCGCTCATCGACGTCCCTTTTGGTCAATAGCTGGTGGCCCGTCACGTATGGCTAATACCTCTGACGTGCTAGTGGTTAAATCCACAGCCATAGTATTGACGAGTCTTTAGAGTCCACCACACATTCAGTTACTCAAGTTTCGGGCGAAACGCTGTAGAGACCGTATGGAGATATGGCAGGGTCCGATCAGATACGTGCGGTATTGCACGGATCAGGATCGGACAGTTTGTACTAGTGGCCGTATGGCTATATGGCAGGGTTCGATCAGATACGTGCGGTATTGCACGGATCAGGATCGGATGGATACTACTAGCCGGCTTTGGTTTAAGCGGATCCTAGTATAGTACAGTGTAGATTTTGTCTCATTGCATTTATATCCGGTAGGAATACAGATGCGGGTGTGTATGCACAGTATCGGGGTTTTCCTGTAATTTATTACGGGACCAGTTTTCTGGAGTTTCCAGTTTGCATTCCGTTCCGGCCGGTTTTCCTTTGTTCTTTCCCGGCCGGACTTTTCCGATGGAGGGTGTTATTTGCACATTTGCAAATAACATTTTGTGGAGGGCTTTCTTGCATATTGGTGGCATCATGATAGTTTTTCATGATGAGATTCTTTATTAGTCTTTTCCTTTGCTTTTTGAGATAAGAAAGGATTTGATTTTTGATTAGGAGTTGATGTGAGGTTTGCTTTTGATATGGTCACCATTTTCTTTCTCCTACACTCACCTCCCTTGTTTAATTCCCTCCACCATTCTCACAAGAGAAAGAGGCTTCACTTGAGAAAAAGAGAAGGAGAGAGTTTCATTTTGGAGTGGTGGCATGATTCTTCATCTTCTTCTTGCTAGAAAATTGAAAGCACCAATTTTCTTTACCTCTTCCTCCATCCTCCAAGGCAACATAAACCCCAAATGAGACATAGCCTCTACACTACACATTCTACAGCAAATCTTGGACGCATCGACTTGCCAGCTTCGCGCCCGAGTTGCCTCGGTATTGAGGTGGGAGCCCGTATAAGATGCAGGCGACGTGGTGCCCTTCCGGCGAGGAGGCGACGACATGGAGACAGGACTTTCCGCGGGAGATCGGGACGATGAAGAGAAGACCGGAGGACTCGGATCACTTGGTATACTTCTCTTCCCATTTCTTGTTAGCTAGTATAGGTTAATGGTTAACGATCCGGGTTTTATTGTCCGCGGTAGCGCCAGTTTCCAAGTAAGGAAAATTTTTGATTCCGCATTTTGGCCTCGGTAAGACGGCCGGGGCGCTGCCGTGGCGCAACATGGTATCAGAGCCACGCCATTAACCTAGTCTAGCTTGTTCTAGTGTGTTTTGCTTTTCCGATCGAACAAAGATTCCAAAACCGCGTTTTCTTCACATCAGTTTTCTGTCGATTTTTTCCGAGCTCGAAAATTTTTTCAGGTTGCAGAAAAGTGATGTACATGGAATTATAAGAACACTGAAAAAATTTGGTATCATGATCTCTCCGTACGACCGCGGAACCGCGGCCTTAACCCCCCTATTGCCGCGGTTCCGCCGCAGGGTTATGGGTTCATGTCACCATTTCTTTTCAGTGGGCTTTTGGGCTGAAAATAGGGGTTTTGGTATACTTTGTTTGGGCCCAGATTTTCTGTGTATGCTACAGTAAGTACTTGGGGGCCCACTTGGTAATTTTGATCGATCGGATATTTTAAACACGTTATTTCACAGTATTTACGTTATTTCACAGTATCTGCGACCGTGAATATCACTTGATCGGTAAATCCTGTCTAACTGCTATAGCCCGGTTAGACGGATTTGCGAACGTGATTTTCACGTTGATGTTCTGTGTTTATGCTGTGATGTTGCGGATCGGTCGTGGGGATAGCCTGGTTGCAGTGGTAGTACAGTTTTGTTTTATATGTATATTTGATATTGCGGGGCGAGCGTCCGACATGTGGACTGCCGTCACTGCCTGATTGTATTATTCTTTTGGGGCACGACCTGGTTGCGGTCGATGTACCCGTTGTATGTATATTTTACTTTCTGTACTATGATTACCCCGCGGTGGGGTGCACGGATAGCCAGGTTCTAGAGGGCAACGGGCCCGCATCTCATGGCATTGAGACGGAGGGGGCTTTACTCTAGGATTGGCGGGCTATTCGCCACACTCGTAGGGGGTACAGGTTGACCCAGGAGGGGTGCCCAAGTTACCGGATTCCGTAAAGTGCTGGGTGGTCTATTCACGGTGCTGAAGGGGGCTGCCTCGCTTCAGGTTTTGGCGGGTGACTTGTCGCGCCCGTAGGGGTCTAGGATTTCATTGCACAGGCTATCCACACGACCAGGGGAACGTCGGGTTTCAGCAGCGGCTCTGTGAAACCCGGGGCTTCCAGATATCTGTATTGTTCTGTGATGTTGTACATTTCTGTGATGTTGCATTTTATCACGCCTTGAGCGAAAATTATATATTGGTATATATACTAGTAGATGTTGTATATGTTTTGCATCCGCGCTAGTCCAGTCCCCGCTCTGTCGTTAGTTAAGTAACCTAACGGGTGATGACGGGACCTAGTGGCGAATGCGGATAGCATATACGTACATCATTATTTTCGTTCTTTATTGGTGTGATCATATGATGGGACTGCGTTGATTCGGATCAATGCAAGTTAAACAAACCTATTCTGATGTTGTTGGAACAATTTTTCAAAAAGCTGTTATTGCAAGGACGTTCATTTTTGTTTTGCATCGTGGTATTCAGTTGGAATATCCTGCTCCTCAGTCGACGAGGCAAGGGCCGAGATCCCTTCACCGGGAGTGAACCCTTGGACAAAAGTTTGCGTCAGGGCAATAACTTCACTATAGCCGATTACTTTTGCTATGCATCGTGGTATTCAGTTGGAATATCCTGCACCTCATTCTATGGGGAAAGAGCCGAGATCCCTTCACCAGGAGTGACCTCTTTAGTAAAAGTTTTTCGTCACTATATTTTTATAAAAACTATGCAGTTCCTTCAACGATATCAAGTTCATTACGTTAAAGGTTTTTCGCCAAAAACCAGCCGTAGCCCTCCGTCATTTCCTACGGGTATTATTTAGTATTCGTGCTGCGTTTGTTGACCTAGTCAAGACGTAGTGTTCGGTAGCTAAGTGGTACTTGTTTGTTGCATAAATGGGATTGGTTAGGACAGTCGTGAGGCCTTATTGACCTAGTCAAGGGTGGGTTTAATGCAATCCAGAATAATGACGGGTTGAACTTGACTGGCGGTTTATGGTTTGTTGACCTAGTCAAGGTCATAAACCGCTTGGGGTAAAAATCCACATCGGGAGTTTCAAAAGAACTGAAACTTGCCAGGCAAGCGCATACCTTTTGGAGTGTGGTGACGCGAGTGGATTCCGTCACGTTATCATGCGATGATAGTTGGATCCCGATTCCCACTGATGAGTTGGTTTACTCCTCGGGTGATCCCGACTAAATTCTTCTTTCAGGTTTGGAGGAGAATTTGAGGTACAGTGGGAGGTTTCTGGATTAGAAAAAGTGATAACCATTCTGATCTAGGATAGAGTGAACGCTGAGTGTTTCTTTTCTCTCTCTCTCTTTGGCAGCGACCATTGACCCGACCCTGGACTATGACTCAGTGACCAAGTTGACCGAACCTTCTTAACACTGGCTTTTGGATTGTCAGAGTTGCAAACCTCTTTGCCACTCCTGCTTTTACCCTTTTCTCCGGGACACCCCGTATTATTACGAACGTCCACTTCCATTGGACAAAACCATCGTATGGTTATATACGAACTCGAAGGACTTCGAGGATGGTTTCTGGTTCTGGAGAAAACGGATAGGACTATTCAGTTGTCTTTTCTTTTCACCTTCTCTCAGGATGCGAGTACTCCTTGGTTTAGGAGATAGTACACCTATTACGCAAGTTGGACAGTCTTCTTCCAAACCTTAGGCTGGTGCCGAACGGTGGGGAATGAAGAAAACCAATTAGCATAAAGATGGTGTGCAGAAGGTATTAAGTTAAGACAAAGCAAGGGATTAGTAGGAGGGCAAAGTAAATTGTGACTGATATTCACGACCAAACCAAGTATTTCTTCGCCAATCCTAAATCACCTTTGTATTTCTCCAGGACACTCCGTATCACTACGAAGATCCACAGTTTATTGGATACTCCATCGTATGGTTATATACGAACTCGAAAGGAACTTGTTCCATTTCGGGGATGGATTCTGGTTCAGGAGAAATAGGAATAAAGTACATTCAGGTGTCTTTTATCTTCACCTTCTCTCGCATTGAGAGTGTTCCTAGGATTGGGACAGTACACCCATTATGCTTATTGGATAGTCTTCTTCCAAACCATAGGCTGGTGCCGAACGGTAGGGAAGGAAGAAAACCATTTGGCCTAAAGGGGTGTACAGAAGGTAATGACTAAAGACATATAATAGGATTTGGAGAAGTGGCAAAGAATTATACGGTTACAGTTGTAAATCTGGATAATGGAAGAGGCATTACTACGAATACCAGGATACCCCGACGAAACATTTCAATGTTTCAGTTTCACTGTGTACTGTTAAAGGAAAACTGATTTCCCGATTAGACACTTACTCCAAGGTATGTATTTACCAGGTATGATTCTCACATCTGTATGGTTTTACAGATGATGAGTGGGAGTAAGTTATTGGGAATTGGGTGATCATCCTCATTATATCGGGATTCGTTGTAATCGGTGATATTTGAGAAAGTCACCTGGGTTGTTTGCCGGACGGCAATTATTTGGTTTTGAATATCCGCTATTATGCACCAATTTCAAATTAATATATCTATACGTCTATTTTTATAGAGTGAGATATACCTTTTTGAAATTATGTCTACGACATTTACCTATATTAGTGGATGGTTAGGTAAGAGCATTAAACAGCGGTGTAATTCTTCTTAACCATAAGTACAGTTTTCAACCTACGACACACAGTGAATGAGTCACTAGACTCAAGGGACGTATACAGAGTATTGTATATTGTCCAGTGTCCATTAGGACAGAGGGGTTGGTCCTCGTACTATATTCAGTTTACTTATGACTTCTCTAGTTTTTAGACAGGT
Source organism: Agapanthus africanus (assembly GCA_030015575.1). Lineage (NCBI taxonomy): Eukaryota > Viridiplantae > Streptophyta > Magnoliopsida > Asparagales > Amaryllidaceae > Agapanthus > Agapanthus africanus. The sequence goes on along the minus strand of JASDDO010000016.1, from coordinate 322,230,047 downwards.
GTTTCGTGGAAACACAGGGTCTGAATTTTGAGAAGTTATAGGTATTTGAATAAAGTAGAGAACCAGGTATTGCAAGTATCGGGATTCTTCAAGGCGATCGAAGATGTAGATACTTGTATATGGTATTCAGTTGATAGTAATGATTAAGAGAACTTGCTTCTCTTTCAGGTTACTCATAATTGGAAGTATTCCTAAGTTGAGTAACGCTGATCGGCCTCCTTCCATTTAGTTGACATGCACTGGAGACACCTGCATGATTTGAATCTGGTTCAATTAAATCAGTGCCTCTGTTTCTATATTGGATATAGAACAGTTCATATCTTGACATTGTTAAGGTACGGGGAGTTGTCCGGCTTATGCTTAAAACCAGACTCTGGATAACTCAAGGCACGTTTCTGTAATGGCTGTTTGTGGATTGACCCAGGCTATGACGTGGGTTGACTTTCTATCATCTGGAAGATCAATAGTAATATTGTTCTTGACTCGCCACAGTTTTAATAAAAAATGGATTTTTTTTCAGAAAACAGTAGTGGGAGTATGGTAGAACTGGAAGTGATTCCAGAACCGCAAACGATTACTGAAGATTTAATAAGGAACCTAAAGATTCAATCTGGTTTGACATTCTATTGGCCACTCCGCAGATATGATGGGTAACCTCAGGCACTCGAGAGGTACTTCGGTATGCTCAAGGACGGTGGCAGGGAGGTTCTTGTTTACCCAGACTTACCCAGACTTACCATTGCTGTTGTTCCATACTGTGAGACCCGGCAGGAGGATGAGTATAGCGTCGTTCTAAACTAGCTTTAGAAGTTCACGTCTATATGACTCTGGCAGAGGGTTGTCGTAGTCAGTGGGAGCAGCGGAAGCATTGGTGGTCATCAAGCTTATGTCTATTTATAGACTAAAGCAGTTACAGCGGAGATAGATCATCTATTTCTGATGTGACAGTCATAGGTTTGACTTCATCAGAATAGGGGATGGATCTGTTAAGAAGGTAGTAGGGTGTGATGTCCTGGTATTTGGATGACATACACAGAGTAGGAAGTGATATTCCTATACTACGATCGGTTATACTTTGGTCGTTACACAGTGTTTTCTCCATATGGGATTTAGACATTATATCAGACATACTGGTTACTAGATCTATGGTTTTAGATCTAGATTTGGATGGTTTCCCAATCTGGGTACCTTGACAGCATTCTATGAGTATTTAGAATGGACGACTCCTGGCACGGTAGTATACCTGCAGGTAATGGAGTCACCCTCTCTAAAGGTGTCTTACAGACTAAAGGGGAGAGGGATACGCATGATTGGCAGATCACTTGCTTAGGCAATTGAGTCAATCATGAGATGTCAAGTACCACACCAGATGTTGTTCTTGCAGTAGATGCAATAAGTTGATATTGATCCAATCCTGGAGAAATAGTCGGAAGCAGTTTTAGAACATAAGTTGATGTTCTAGGGATATGATAACGGCAGCCTCCTTTAGGAGACGGTTATCATTCCAGGCTTCCAAGGTGACCTGGATGGCAGAGTGGCTGTCAGAGTTATAGTTTTCCCTCTGACGAGGGGCAGTATATTGGACATGTGGTCCAGGTGGATACTGAGGGAAGGCATGGCGCAGGATACTGATTAAGTTCAGTTGACGATACAGTCTAAGAAGTCTGGATTTGGAGTTCATTTATGAACTAGGTCCCATCAGACATCCAGACGTTCCAAGACAGGTATTGCTCATTTCGGGAGATGGCTTTCTCTGCGAACTTGAGATATAGAGAGACATAGAAAGAAACTTCACTGCGGATCCACTCACTGAGGCTATTCCTTGAACGCAATAGTTTCGCAAACGGCTTTTGTGAGACTGACTAGTAGAGGAGTTGGGTGTTCGGTATCACACGGGCTGTGAGTATGAGACATCGCAATAATGAGCCTTGAGTGCAAGTGGGAGATTGTTGGAGATAGTGCCCTCAGAGTCAATTATTGGATCACAGGCACGTGATTGCAATGATTGAGGGAGGACCTATCCCGGTAGGACAGTCTTACTCAAGATGATAGTATGCTATCTGGTTTATCTTTATCATCGTGTACTGCTTTAGGTGACCTGACATATCGCTATTACACGTTGATAGAGCCCCTAGGATTCTTGCTTGACTACCAGCAGTATGATGGCGATCATATACGTGGGAGCTGGTAGTCTATAAGCACATCCTTAAAAGGTCCCTAGTCGTAGGAGTTTCGAGACAGGGCATCGATACTCCATTAGTAGACTAGTGTATACAGTCGAGACCCCGACGAGGGGCGGTGGCCAGTCTCACAAGCCACTGGTGTCAGTTGGCTCACCTAAGATGTATACATGTGCTCATTGGGTTATGAGTACACCGGACAGGACTCGCCGGGAACCTGCTAGTTGGTCTTATACCAGACGTCAGATAGCAGTTCCCTGGTGACATGTGTACAGGTTAGTTCATCGACCTGAGATCGTCATTTGTCTCGTGTGAGTTCCCACTGTGCTTTGATTACTACCCTACCACGGCTCAAAGGAGTCGTGCAAACAGGTTTTAGTTGGGTACAGTCCCGAGCCACGTGGAGGCAGTGAGCGGATCTGCAGGGGTTCGTCTCTCCCGGTATTGGGGGTGAAGTCGCGCTGTGTCTAGGAGAGCCATTACACAAAGCCCTCGGCCGAGGCAGGAGATTTACTGGTAGGTATTCCAGTAGTATCTCAGGGTGTTCTGGGCTACACTCCGACACGACTTGTACCGCTTTTGGGGGTCTGACTTTTACCAACCCCCTAGGCCCGCCATGCGATACTCATAGACGAACGGACCGGACTGTACGGATATTGTCACTGACAGGCTCAGTAGGGTGTCAGGATGAGTTCGCTCATCGACGTCCCTTTTGGTCAATAGCTGGTGGCCCGTCACGTATGGCTAATACCTCTGACGTGCTAGTGGTTAAATCCACAGCCATAGTATTGACGAGTCTTTAGAGTCCACCACACATTCAGTTACTCAAGTTTCGGGCGAAACGCTGTAGAGACCGTATGGAGATATGGCAGGGTCCGATCAGATACGTGCGGTATTGCACGGATCAGGATCGGACAGTTTGTACTAGTGGCCGTATGGTTATATGGCAGGGTTTGATCAGATACGTGCGGTATTGCACGGATCAGGATCGGACGGATACTACTAGCCGGCTTTGGTTTACGCCGGATCCTAGTATAGTACAGTGTAGATTTTGTCTCATTGCATTTGTATCCGGTAGGAATACAGATGCGGGTGTGTATGCACAGTATCGGGGTTTTCCTGTAATTTATTACGGGACCAGTTTTCTGGAGTTGCCAGTTTGCATTCCGTTCCGGCCGGTTTTCCTTTGTTCTTTCCCGGCCGGACTTTTCCGATGGAGGGTGTTATTTGCACATTTGCAAATAACATTTTGTGGAGGGCTTTCTTGCATATTGGTGGCATCATGATAGTTTTTCATGATGAGATTCTTTATTAGTCTTTTCCTTTGCTTTTTGAGATAAGAAAGGATTTGATTTTTGATTAGGAGTTGATGTGAGGTTTGCTTTTGATATGGTCACCATTTTCTTTCTCCTACACTCACCTCCCTTGTTTAATTCCCTCCACCATTCTCACAAGAGAAAGAGGCTTCACTTGAGAAAAAGAGAAGGAGAGAGTTTCATTTTGGAGTGGTGGCATGATTCTTCATCTTCTTCTTGCTAGAAAATTGAAAGCACCAATTTTCTTTACCTCTTCCTCCATCCTCCAAGGCAACATAAACCCCAAATGAGACATAGCCTCTACACTACACATTCTACAGCAAATCTTGGACGCGTCGACTTGCCAGCTTCGCGCCCGAGTTGCCTCGGTATTGAGGTGGGAGCCCGTATATGATGCAGGCGACGTGGTGCCCTTCCGGCGAGGAGGCGACGACATGGAGACAGGACTTTCCGCGGGAGATCGGGACGATGAAGAGAAGACCGGAGGACTCGGATCACTTGGTATACTTCTCTTCCCATTTCTTGTTAGCTAGTATAGGTTAATGGTTAACGATCCGGGTTTTATTGTCCGCGGTAGCGCCAGTTTCCAAGTAAGGAAAATTTTTGATTCCACATTTTGGCCTCGGTAAGACGGCCGGGGCGCTGCCGTGGCGCAACAGAGGGGTGATTGTTGGTCCCGCAGCCATTGGTCTTTTGCACCTAAGATCGTATACAAGTGCTCACTGGGGGTGAGTACACTGGACAGACTCACCAAGAACTTCTAAATGGTACTATACCTATCGTCAGATAGCAGTTCTCAGGTGACATGAGTACAAGTTACTCTTCTGACCCCAGATCGTCATTTGTTTCGTGTGAGTTCCCACTGTACTTTGATCACTACCCTACCATAGCTTTACTGAGTCATGCAAACAGGTTTTGGTTGGGTACAGTCTCGAGCCACATGGAGGCAGTGGGTGATTGTTCGGGATTCGTCTCTCCCGGTATAAGGAGTCGATATCGCACTGTGTTCGATTGGCCAGGACCATAAGACCTTGGCCAAGGCAGTTAGGATTTACTGATAGGTTGATCAGTAGTTTCCCAGATTGGTCCCGAGCCGCATCAGCATGAATTATCGGGTTATTAGGGTCTGATGTTTACCACTGCTAGACCCGGTATGCGATACTCTCGGAAGAAGAGACCGAACTGTACGGAAATTGTCACAGATAGGCTCAATAGGGATCCGGATAAGTTTTCTCATTGGCCCTCCTTTTCGACAGGTACCCGGGTAGCCGTTACATACAGCTAGTACTGCTGACGTGTTTATTGTTATGGATTTATCGAGTAACTCACTGTCGACGTACTGTCGAGTCTTTAGAGTCTCACACAGAGGGTTTCCCTGGTTCAGGCTAAATGATGTAGTAACCGTATTGGATACGTGCAGGGTTCCGATCGATTGATTATACTATGTATCCGGACTTTCGATCGGACAGTTGATAATACTAGCCGGCTCGGGATTGAGCCGGATTATTAAATCAGGTATTTATTTAATAATTTACATATATGTATTTCAATATGTATATTCTAGTATTATGTTCTTTATGTTATTCTATCTCTTTGGGTATTCGTATTTCGATACGAATATAAGTATGTATATACAGTAGAGTGTAATCCGTATTTATACGGAAAATATTCTAAAAGGTGGACACATCATTTTAATTATTATCCATTATCTTAAATGGAAAATAAGGTGTAAAGCAAGGTGAGGGGAGTATGGTGAGAACCATACCTCAATAGTATTGACAAATGAATTTTCAATGTTGGATTTTTATATTGTACAAATCGTTTTACAAAACTATGGTGAGGATTTTTCTCTCACATGCTTGATTCATTTTCATTCACTCTCACCATTTGCTTCACTCCTCGCTAGTTCTTGAGCTCCTCCACCTTCATTTACAACCTCCTCTCTACACTCTCATGTGTTGAGAATTAAGAGAGGAGGTGAGATAAAATCACACAAAGAACCTCACACTACATCCTAGAATATTTAGACTAGCAATCTAAAGTCTCTAGTTCCTCCACTAGACTCTTAGTGTGGAGCTAGAGCCATGGACTATATCTCTCGGATGGATCATCTTCGACGGAGGAAGACCGTTCATCAAGCTCAGTCCAAGAGAACCAAAAGAGCAAGAAAAGAAGAACAAGCTCGTTCAAGGAGATTCTTAGGAGCAAGTGAAGAGGATAGAAGACCGAAGGACACGGATCTTTTGGTGAGACATTCCTATCATGGTAGATAGCTCTTCACTTTGCATGCTAGTTTAGGTTTGTGGTAGATCTGACATCGGGTTATTCTAGTGCCAGTTCTTCAAACCCTAAATTTTTTGTTCCACAAACGGCCACGGTAGATGATCAGGGTACTATTATAACCCAACAATGATGAGCAAGAGCGTTTCAATGAAGTATTTGCTTGGCACATCGCTTTTTTGGGTATTGTATTTCTTTACCATATTCGTTTAAAATATTGCCTATTCCGTTTATGCTTAATGTTGATATTTTAAATGTGTATGTGTTATATATATACCCCATGTGATACACTTGTGTTAACTTGATTATCCTCTTTTGCTTTGTTCATACATGTTATGCTATCCATTGTGTTATTCTTTTTCTCATATATGAAGTCTTGTGCTCATTTTCTTTAAACTTGTGATCTTTTAAATCATGAGCACAACTAGGTTTGAAAACTAGTTTAGATTTGCATATTTTTAGTTTTCTTGTCATAACTCACTCTCATGTGTTTTAAATTGTGTTTATTGTCTTTAGTATGAGAGTATGTATCCATATGGTTTTGTAAATCATTTAAAAAATTCATGGATACTTGTGACGTTTGTTTTAAATTTGAAATTTTTTCTTTGGTATCATTTTGTTGTTCCTTGTTTGTGGGTGTTGTGTGCTTAAACTTGATTATCACGTTGCACATACCTTTTTGCATGAGTCGATTATTCTTTTGGTATTGGCTTCTTCTCATCTTGCCAATATGGCTTCTGCAACCCATTTGGGGACCCACATGTTGATTCGACTAATTACAACAAATGTTATTCATAGGTATAGCGGGGAGAATTAAAGACCCTTCACCGGGGAATCGATTCTTTAGATGAGAAAATCTTGTTTTTACTTATGCTTGTCTTCCATGATAGTATAATTTGACCATTTTATTCATGTGAATGTTTCGATTTATTCATGAGTTAGCATCATTAATTTCCATCATTTGTATTCCATTATATATTATATTTGAGCTCTAATGATTTGGTATACAATTGGTTGTGAGATAAGACTCAAGAATGGGTTGATTTGGGCTTGGTACTCATATTGTGAGATTCAAGCGACTGGGATAAGTATATTTTGCGCTTCTGAGGTAAAATTTTTCGTATTTACTTTTCCAATCTTGTGTTATGCACATTTTAAAATTCTATGTTTTTAAAGAAACACGCACACACCTTATACATGCGTATTACAATTATTATTTCCATTAATATCCTATATTTCATATTACGACATGTATTCTAACTCATATGTTTCAAAATTTGTTTTTACTTTTTATGAGTTAGCGCATGTTTTTGAGTTTTTCGTTGTGTATTGTTTTTCAAAACATGCTTTTTAGCTATGAATTGAGCTCCATTTCAAAATTGTTCATTTTCAATTAGTATCAACTCATGGTTTCCTCCACATGCTTTTAAACTTGATCATTCTTTATGTGGATCTTTGCATGTACACTTACTTTATTTTACATATCTTTTATACGTGTTTTTGGATACGAATTGAGCCTCATTTTCAAAATTTACATTTTACTTATACTCGTATCCATCTCTTAGTGTTCTCATATACATACATTTAGGGAGAGTGATTCAAACGTTTGATTCGCTTTAGATGTAAGCATATGTCTAGTGGGAGTAGTTCAAACGTTTTAAATCCCTTAAATATCTTTTTTGATTAGGTCAAAAATGGGGAGACTAATAGGAGTGTTAGTATATCGATATCCGAGATTTGGTTTTCTTTGATATAAATATACCATTTCCTATTCATATTTTGCTATCATCAAAAGGGGGAGATTGATAGTTTATAGATTTTGATGATAACTAAAATATGAATAGTTGTTTAGTACCACATGGTTATCTTGTTTATATTATCGACACTAAACTTGTATACACTTGTTCTTTATCTTGCATATCCTATAACTTGTGTATATCGAGTAATATATCAATATCGACATGCTTTACTTGTGTTATATACTTTGATATTGATATGTTATTCACATTCATAGTTTTGATGATTCATTATATGAATATGTATATACATGTGTTCTATATCTTGGTTTTCATATAACATGTATATATATAGTATATCAATATTTTATACTTTGCGTTTGATTTATATCTTGATATTGATATACTATTCATAGTTTGTGATATCAAAACAATGAATGATTCATATACTTGTGTTTATTATCTTATTTATTTCATAACACAGTATATGATGAGCTTGGTCGTTTTGGGATTGCTTTTCAGGATATCGGATATCTCATGGCATAAGCGTATACAGGAGGATGGATGAATTCGAGCTTAAATAGAATATCTAATGTAATATCTGTGTTTTGTTTATACCTTAATAAAATCTTCGTATATTTTCCTTCGTATCTTTTTATTTATTTTAGTATTTCTTTTGATGGAAAAATTTGGAATTTTTTTCTTTATGTTTAAGAATACATTAGTTAAAGGTTTATTTGTTTTTATAATTATTTAATATAATTTTTGTGGAGAGAAAATAATTTTTAATTATTTTAGAAAGTTTATTTAGATTTTTAAAGATTTTTTCGAAATTCTCCTTAACAAGGAATTCTTTAAAAAGGAATTATTTTTAAAGAAAAAATATTGCATAAGTGGAAATAATTATCGGGAAATTTCGTAGAATTTATTTAGATTTTTATGTTATTTAAAACTATTTTTAAGCATTATTTATTAAAAAAATAAATTTAATATTTACCATAACATATACTATTAAAACTTATTTGACTATATTAATTTATTTACCTTGTAATTGGCAATAAATAAATTTTACATCTTCTAATTATAGCATATACTAAATGAAGCTTTTATGTCTTTAAATATGTTGTATTAAATACCTTGCAATTAATTGAGCAATTATATAAGAATAAATGATGGTATTATGAGTATTAATTACAAATGTTTCCTAATTTGTATCATCTACCTTATAAATAGTTCCCACTCTTCTTCATTTTTTCCCATACTTATGGCGCTTAAATAATTCCAGAAAAATTCTTGTATGATCATCTTTCGACGATCTACGCATATATACAGGTGACGGGTGCTAGAAAAATTCGAGGCTGGAGTACGATTCAAAGTGAGTCGTTGGTTCGTGTCGGCTAATCTTCGTCACGAGGTAGGATTCTGTCTCTCTCCACTTAATCCCGTCGCCTCTTCTATGCATCTTTTGAATATGTTCTAAAATACCAACTTGCCCTCTAAAACAATTAACACGACTATGGTAGTTATACCAGTTAGTCTCTAATCTGTACGTACAACAACTTACTCGACTTACTCTCTCACTCACCGAAATACACATTTGATATACTCTAAACACGGGGTAACGACCTATCTCCTTATTTACTGTTAATTCGTAATTATACACATGTCGATATGTTGCCCAATTGTAAAACCCAGAAAACACCGTTTTACAAGTTGAAACACTACGCGAATTGAAAGTAAACTTTAAAATAATTTAATCGAATATATATATTCTAAACTACATTGTTACAATAAAAATACCCTATAGTTTCGAAAAACTCGAATTTCAAATTTATACCCTAAAACTTCTAAATATTGCAATTTCATATTAATACCCTACAGTTTCCAAATCGCGTATTTTCAGATAAATACCCTGAAATTTCAGAAACATGTCATCTCTTGAGTCTCGGGGAGCCAGAGATAAGACATCACTAAAATACCTTGAACTTATCAAAACCTAAGTTTAATAATAATACCTCACACTTGAATATTTTACGTAAAACGCTCCGTGGTTATAAGGCAGTTCAGAAAAAGGATATAAATGCTAACCGCCCATGTGCAGTGGTTGCCAACATGGAAATGTTTTCTAAAATATTAATTTCAAATAAATATCATGAACTTTTCTAAACAAGTGTTACATTAAAACTACCCCTAATTTCGAAAAGAGAACTTTTAACGTTAGACCCCCTCGATCTAAGATGGTACTAAGTTTTTTGGATATTACATCTCCCGCAACTCTTTAGAAATGCTTCTTTATGAATGGTGCGGATTATCGCACACCGCGAGCATAGCGGGGTTGATAGTGACGCCCTCACGGGAAAATCGATCAACAAAGGACTTTAAGTAACCCTTGATCTTTATAATATTAGCATAACTGTAAATTGTGTAATCTTAAATAAAACATCATGCTTCCTCATATGACAATAAATAAAATACGAATGCGTTTTTCTAAAATATAAATTCAATAAAATACCATGACCTTTAATAAAAGATATTTACGCTAAAGTACCATGGTTTATGATAAAAGTCTAATCACTTGAACGATACTATACTGAACACAACTTATGACATCGAGTACGGATTGGGTTTTTCACGCGAACCTAGGTATGAAATACTTAAAGAAGATCCCGTTATTATGAGTGACTTGTTTTAGAATATCTCGATATACGGATGACCTGATTGCGAGAAGATCCCGTTATTACGGGTGACCTGTTTTAGAAGATCCTGTTATTACGGGTGACCTGTGCAACTATTGAAATTCTATGCCTAGATGAACTAAGCGCCGACACTAATCCGTAAATATCGAATACAACAGAATGATCATTCCAACTGTATACCCGTGTTTAATCAAACTGAAACAATTACCAAACTTAGTAGATACCTATTGAGGTTCACTCACATGACATAATACACTTGGATAAACTCGCATGCCATAACGCTACACCGTTTATCATAACTTATTTTTACCCAAAATGCGTGAACGTTATAAAACCGAATTAAATCAAGATAATCTACTATTAATAGTTACTGAACGACACTTCATATATACACTTGCAGCATGTCCTTACTTTCACCTTTTTGCACATAGTCCTTTTGAGAATCCCACTCGAGTTTAACTCACCGACGGACTTCCTTTCCTCTTATCTTTTCTGGAATGTCCGTTAGATGAGGATGAAGTACGCGTTGGAGATGCAGAAGTGGAACCCTCTAAAGATGACTGCACGGAGCCGTCGACCAGATATTAGAATTAGTTTATTTTCCTTTTTTTATACGTCCACGTGTTTAGGGCTTGCTTTATTTTTCATTTCATTGATGTATTATAACCTTGCTGTTGATTTTATCTTATAATAAATTTTAGTTAATAAAATAAAAGTTTCTTTATTTATCTTGCTTTTGTGTACTCCTGCATTACTTTACGCTTAATGTAACTGTATCGGGAAGAGTCTACTTCTCGGTATAGTTACGCTGTGGGCCTCATCGCATCTCCGCTCCAGTATTTTGGGAAGCGGGGTGTGATATCTAATGGAGGTTGGATGATACGAACGAGAGCTTCTCAAGTTGCATATTCAAGCTTCGTGATGATAAGCATCCGAGGTTAAGAGTTCAAGTTACGAATAGGTAAGAAGCTGGAAGCCGAAGTCCGAAATTGAAGCGTCAAAGTCGAAATCCAATTTGAAGATCAAAGATCAATTTCAAGATGCTCGTGAGTTGCATGTCCAAGTTTGAAGCTAAGCAGCACAGAAGCTAAGTTCAAACGCACGCCATGTTTCGGGAGCTCAAGATCGAAGAGTCGAAGATTCGAAATCAGAAAATTGCGATATCGACATAGGAATCTTTGTAAGTAATCTTCGATTTATGATTTATATCAATTAGAGCTCTTGAACACTCACACACGCATGCAAAAACATTTTACATTGCATAAACTTTGGGTGTTTCAATTTCAAAGTTTTCATTTTTATAAAAACCCAAATAGCTGATTTTTTGCTTGCTCAGACGTCTGCTTATTTGCACTGCAGACGTCTGCCCTTTGGATTTTTTTTTCTGATATCAGAAATATCAGAAAGCCAGAGTTGCAACAGATGTTTGAAGTTCAATAGGATAGACGTCTGTTAAAGGATTTGAAAATGGAATTTTTATAACTTCAGACTTCTTCCTATTTGCACTGCAGACGTCTGCCCTTTGGATTTTTTTCCTGATATCAGAAATATCAGAAAGCTAGAGTTGCAACAGATGTTTGAAGTTCAATAGGACAGACGTCTTTTAAAGGATTTTAAAATGGAATTTTTATAACTTCAGACGTCTGCCTATTATGCTTCAGACGTCTGGATTCTACTCTCGGGTTTGCTATGGTTGTATCGACAGACGTCTGATGCTCATTCTAGAAGACGTCTGCTGTAGAAATGTTTTCAAAAATATAGCCGTTAGAGATTTTTATTTTTAACTGGAAACATCTGGCTATTTGTTCTTTAGACGTCTGTCGATGCTGGTTTTTGCTGACATCGTTTTAAAAAGGCTAGGTTTTATGGGATGCTTTAAATTGGTTTTCTAAACCATTTTTCATGGTCATCACTTCCAAAACAAAAACTTGAATATCCCAAGTGATCATCCCATATCTTGTGAAAGCAAAACTCTTATTTGCATTTCTATCCTCTCTCTCACACAAAAAAAACACCAAGAGCTTCAATTTGATTATCTATACTTCAAGAGTATTAGTTTGAGCTTGAGAGAAACTCCTAGAGAATATTGTGCTTCATTGTAACCGTCTTCTTTTCTTTATATGAGAACTCTTGAGTGCAAAAGCGTCTTTGTAAGAGAGAAGAGTAAGAAACAAGGTTTTCTTTCTTTGTGTGAGGACCGAGACATTATCGGTGCCTTTGTTAAAGAGAGGAACTTGTAGAGAGAAGTATTGCTCGTGTGTCGAGCAACGTGTTGTCTTTAGAGAAGACATGAAGTTAAAGGGAACGGGCTTGAGGGCCTAAAGAGACTGGACTAGGGACCGAGAGGTTATTGGGGTGCCGAGCCATTATAAACCTTTGCGTTTACGTTTGCAATTTCACTCGTGCTTTATATTTCAATTGCTTAGAAATTGCATGCTAGATTTTCTTATGCCCTATATGCTTATTGTTCTTGCTTGATTGCTATATCTCTTGCTATGTGTTTAAGTATTCACAATTATAGTTTGCTTAGCCACTTATCATATTGGTATATCATTTGTTAAGTTTTGCAATTGTGTTCTCTATTAGTAAGTGCAGTATAAATTTTTTAATTTGGGCATATTAGTTGCATAGTCCTATTCACCCCCCTCTAGGACTATTTGTGTTGTGAGCTTCCGCGTTTTAACAGAATGTGTGAGGAAATGAAAGGTGAGAGATCTTTTATTCTAGTTCTATTTTTATAGTGTTTGTTCCACTCAAATAGGTGGGGTAATTATTAGACTAAAATTAGAAGTTTTTAAGAACTAAAAATTGGGACAGTTAGCCCATAAGTTCCAGTTCTTGTTCCAACCATGACTAACATAAAAAAATCAGAGTTGCGCTTCCGGTTCTAATTAACTAACACCAAAAGTAAAATTATCCCAACAAGTTTCGGTTATAATTGACTAACACCCCTTTAGCATGTTTGGCAAAAGGAAAGTGATGGAAAGCAAGGACAATAACCAAACCAAAAGAAAATACTTTCTATGGCAAATACTTTCTTATCACCTTTCACAAGAAAAATGTGTTTGGTTTGGAATAAAAAAGTACAAAGAAAGTTGAGGTGAATAATGACATGATATATATTTGTAACACCATAGCACGATTGTACGTTACTTAACGATATTAATTAGTATTTTGAATTTTTGTTTTATTTATTATTTGCATTGTGAATGGTTTGGACAGTATATGTGTTTATCGGACCCGACCAGCTTGCGTGAAATGCGTTATTGTAAGTCGATGCCACACACCACATAAGGTTTGTGGGGCGACGGAATTTACAAAAACGATTTTTAGACAAGCAACATCGACCAAACATCTAAGATCGTTCAGAAACCCTAACTAGCTAAACACATAGAGGTTCTAAACTACTATGATAGTATTTTATACTTCCTAAATACAAGTACTTCAGGTCTTCTTCTCCTCTTCTTGAGCTCCTAGAAGGTGCGGATCAAGCTCGGTCGTCGGCCTCCTCGTATCGAAGAAGATCTGCCCGAGAGTCTATGGTTCAAGCGTCAACCTCAAGAATAAGGTAACTAAAATACCTAGTTTGCTAATCTAGGTAGCTTAGGAGATGTAGAGAGATAATTGAACTATTTTATCTCAAAGAACCCTAAGATTCACAACACATGTAAGGGTTAGAGTTTGAGAAAGAAGGAGGAGAGCAAAAATGGAGAGAGAATGCAAAGTGTAGAATGATCATGTGAGAGGCAAGTGAAGAATGGCTAACTCTTTTTCTTACAATCAAGCATGCAATATTTTCAATAGAAAATTGTAGCCATTCTTGAATAGTAAAGAAAAACAAATAAACTAAAGAATTAGCTATTCTTCAACCATGCCACAAATATCTCCATTTTCCACCTTATTAATCTATTTTCCAAAAATAGATAAAACCAAAATGAGGCATCTCCTTCTAGAAGAATCTCTTGTAAAATTACAAGAATGCCCTCACCGTATATACATACCTGTATTCATACTGCAAAAAATATAAATACCAAGAGATAAAAATAATCCAATAGCATAGCACTAAATCTGGCTTAATCCTAAGCCCACTAGTATTATCCGTCCGAACAATATCCGTGCAGCTAGTACACGTATATAATCAGAACTCTGCATGTAAAACCATACGGCCTCTACATTGTTTCTCCTGAACTAAAGAAACTCTCTGTGTGGGACTCTAAAGACTCGACAGTACACGGGCAGTGGGTTTAACCACAAGTCCGTCAGTGGCGCTAGCTGTACGTAACGGCTACCAAGGTACCCGTCGAAAAGAAGGTCGAAATGCGAACTCATCCGAACCCCTACTGAGCTTATCCGTGACAATCTCCGTACAGTCCGGTCTGTTCGTCTAAGAGTATCGTATATCGGGCTTGGGGGTGGTAAACGTCAGAGCCTTAATAGCGCAATAAGTCGTGTCGGTGTAGAGCCCAATACACCCTGAGAAACTACCGGTATACCTACTAGTAAATCTCACTTACCCTAGCTAGAGACTTTGTATATTGGCTAATCGTATACAGCGCAATATCAACTCCCAATACCGGGAGAGAAGAATCCCTTTTAACCCCTACCACATCTAAGTGCTTCGGGACTGTACCCAACTACTACCTGTTTGCACGATTCATTTGAGCCGTGGCAGGGTAGTAATCTAAGTACAGTGGAAACACACTCGAGACGAATAGTGATGTCAAGTCAATGGACTAAGCTGTACTCATGTCACCGGAGAACTGCTAACTGAAGATAGGTATAATACCAACCAGAAGTTCCCAGCGAGTCCGTCCAATGTAACTCATAACCTAATGAGCACATGCATACTATCTCTTGTACTGTATACCAATGGCTGTGGGACATTCTACCTCCCCTGACTGGAATAAGAAACATATACACTAGTCTACTCTGGAGTATCGATGCCCTGTCTTGATAATCCTACGACTAGGGACAAGCTTAAGGATATGCTTATAGACTACCCATTCCCCACTAGTGTGACTGTCATCACAACACTGGTAGTCAAGCAAAGATCCTAGGGGCTCTATCAATATGTTTTAGCGATATGTTAAAAGAAACATATACACATGTTAAAATAGAATTAAACTAGATAGCATACTATCATATTGAGTAAGACTGTTATTATATCTGCGTATATTCCAAGCTTCCAAAATATAATATACAATCCAGCACTATACAATAATGGCCTCTAGGGCATATATCACTAACAATCTCCCACTTGCACTAAGGCCGTGTATTGGCATATCACAGACCTATCATCTCGAGTAGCCTCTCGAACTACGTCTGAGGGATAACCTTAGTGAGTGAATCTGCATTGTTGTTCTCCGTGTCTACTCTCCGTACCTCGATCTCCCGACGATCCACGATCTCCCTGATCAGGTGATACCGTCTCAAGATATGTTTGGACTTCTGATGGGACCTTGGTTCATTCACTAAAACTATAGCCCCATTGCTGTTACAATACAAAGGTATTGGATCAACAATGGACGGAACCACTTGAAGTTCTGTAATGAACTTCTTCATCCAGACTGCTTCTTTCGCGGCGTCATATGCAGCGATATACTCTGCCTCCATCGTCGAGTCAGCAACGGTATTTTGGTTGGACCTTTTCTAACAGACCGCCCCTCCATTGAGGGTAAAGACATAACCCGACATGGATTTGGAGTCATCCTTGTCACTCTGGAAGCTGGAGTCATCGAAGGCCTCGATTTGGAGGTCTTTACTGCCATACACGAAGAACATCTCCTTAGTCCTTCTTAGGTACATGAGAATGTTCTTAACTGCTATTCAGTGCTTCTCCCCAGGGTTTGACTAATACCTGCTTAACACATTGCTTAAGCAACATCTGGTCCGGTATACAATATCGCATACATTATAGATCCTACCGCAAAAGCGTAGGGTATAATACTCATGCGATCCCTTTCCAAATCAGTCTTGGGAGACATCTCTTAGGAGAGGGTGATCCCGTGACAAGCCAGTAGATCACCGTGCTTGGAATCTTCCGTACTAAATCTTTTCAGTATGGTGTCAATGTACCTGGACTGTGAAAGTCCCAAATCCTCTTAGATCTATCACGATAGATCTGGATCCCCAGAATATAAGAGGCATCACCCAGGACTTTCATGGAGAACTTCTGTGACAAGAATCCTTTAACAGATTGTAGCATAAGGATGTCATTTCCTATCAGGAGAATGCCATCCACGTACAAGATGAGGAATACTATAGTTCTCGCTAAAATCTTGCTATAAATGAATGGTTCATCTGAATTTTTGATAAAGTCAAATTCTTTGACCGTCTCATCAAAGCAGATGTTCCAACTCCGCGATATTTGCTTTAATCCATAAATAGATTTAAGCAACTTGCACACTCTTCCGCTGCTCCCACTCTCTAAGAAACCCTCTGGCTTGTTAGTTATATGTGTGCCCTAGAGGCCACTACTGTACATACGATGTATATTATAGTGGATGCTTGGACATATACATGGTGGACTTTCTCGCTCGACATGATAGTATGCCATCTGGTTACTATTTAACTTAACATGTACACTAATTGTCTCTATGTTACATGTTGATAAAGCCCTTAGGATGAGTACTTGACTACCAGGACTATGATGTTGATCATACTAGTAGGGACAGAGTAGTCGCTAAGTACATCCTTCAAATGTTCCTAGTCATGGGTGTATCGAGACAGGGCATTGATATACCAGAGTAGACTAGCGTATAGCTTCTCGACCCATATAGATGGGCGATGGATGATCCCATATCCATTGGTGTTTGATATCAGAGACAGTATACGGGTGCTTAGTGGAGACTGGGTACACTGGACTGACTCGCCGAGAACTCCCACATGATATTATACCTCACGTCAGATGGCAGTTCTCTGGTGACACTGGTACAGGCTAGTCTGTAGACCCGAGATCGTCATAGAGTCTTGTGTGGTTCCTACCGTGCTTTGATTTCCACCTTACCACGTTCAAGAAAATGTGCAAAACGGTGGCTTTTGGGTACAGTCCCGAATCACATGGAGGCAATGAGCGATAGGATGGGTTTCGTCTCTCCCGGTGTAGGGAGTTGATGTTGCATTGTGCTCGATTGGCTATAACAGGAAGTCCCTGGCTAGGGCTCCTTCAGAGATATACTGGTAAGTGTTATCAGTAGTTTCTCGATCCGTTATGAGCCTCATATCGACATGACTTATCGAGTTACTAGGGTCTGACGTTTACCACCCCTAGACGAGATATGCGACATATCAGATGAAGAGACCGGACTGTACGGTAGTGTTACCGATTGGATTCATAGGAGTGTGAGAAGGATTGCTTGTTGATCTTCTGATCGCTCAATACCCGGGTGGCCGTTATGTTTAGCAAAACGCTTGCGGCTTGTGGGTGTTTGATATGATCATCACCTACTGCTGGCGTATTGACGAGTCTTTAGAGTCCTACACAGAGGTTTTCTGGCTCAAGCGAAACGGAGTAGGAGCACATATGTGATATGTGCAGGACCGAGATTGATACGATATGAGATACTGTATTCTATTCTCGTGATATGTGATATCGGCCGGGTATATGTGATATAGCCGGGTCATCGGATCAAGTGTTTATTCGATGAATTGATACATATTATATTAGTCGGTTATTTGTAACATAGCCGGATTATTAAATCAAAAGTTGATTTAATAATTTAATGTATAATTATATATGTAATATATTACATTATATTAACTAATATAAGCTCACTTAAATGATTCTTTTCTCACTTGATGTGCACATTGTATATATGTGATATGTATATTTGTGTACATGTTTGTATCATGCTAGGTTACAAATGCAACTAGGGTTTATAGAGATTAAACCATGTTAGGGTTAAGATTAGGATTTATAATTTATCATTAAGTAATTCAAATATTGTGGATATTTGTCACGGTTTATATTTGTTCAAAGCTTGTAGAAGCTTGTAAGCATCTTTGACTTTGTCCACTCTTTTTGTCTAGTTTAAAATATTATTTGACCTAACCTATAACCCTAGCTCATGGTTAACTCTCTACAAGGGTTAAGCATGTCATGCTTAACCCTTGGTTGCATTTCTAACCACAACATGAATTCATTCATCACTTGACATCATCTTCTTCTTTCTCTTGAGCTTGCTCTCTAGTTTGTGATAAAATAATGATTTTGAATGAGAAAATGATTTCTAATGTGAGCAAACTTCCTACTTTATCATCCTCTACTACTTTTCATTTAGTAAAGGGTGTTTGCTTCACTAATTCCGTAATTAGTGATGAGATAGCTTGGGTTAGTGTCTCCTCGACGTAGATCATCTTCGGCCTCGAAGTCTTCGAAGCAAGCATGTTTGTTTCTTCAAGCGAGCCTCTCTAGAGTTCGAAGTTCACGATCGCAGTGAAGGGACTACTACACGGAGCTAATGAAGTGAAGGATCGGTCTACAAAGGTTGTATTCCTTGTTCTCTTTTAGTTACAAAGTGTTTGTATATTATTCCGTCGGATTTCTAGTAAACGATTCTAAGTTAGGGTTAGCTAGAACGGCAAATTTTTGAATTTTGCATGGACGATGCCTCCCGAAACCTTGCTGCCGTCTTAGGCAACCCTGCTGTGGTATCGGAGCCATGCTAGAAAATTAGACGGATTTTGTTAAGATTACGAAACCGAAATACTCCGAAACTTGAAACGCCAAAATGAGGTTTCTGTCGATTTTAAATAATTGTCAAAAAATTTTTAAACTAGTACAGAGTGCTATATAGGATATATCATGAACACTATGAAAAATTCAGGGGATTTTCTCGGTTTTGGGCCGAGATGAGGCATGTTTGGGCCGACCACTTTTGTCTGGAATTCCCTTAAATTTTTTTGTGTTCCAGTGACTTGGTTTTGATGTTTCAGGTGTTGTTTGTTTTTCCTAATTTTGCATGTGATGTAATCATATAAGCAATTCAGAGTGTTTCGTATTCATAGTTTTAACAATGTTTCGGGTTATTCATATATTGTCTAGGTGAAGTTTAAAAGTTAGATCGAATGTCAAAAACCCATTTTTCCAAGTTTAACATATTCGGAAAAATATGCAAGTAATTCTATGAACCCTCTAGAAGAATGAAACCCTAACTCAACTTTTTGGATCGCGGAACCGCGGTCATACCCTAGGGTTTGCCGCAGTTCCGTGGCAACATGAGTGAGGCTTGGGTTTGCCCTTCTACGGCTGGTGCATAGGTACTGTGGCATATTCTGGGTATTATTGAAATGTGCTCAAGTGTTGAGCTATCGGGAAATTGTAGGACTTTCATAAATCGATCGAAAATTTTAACGTCGTCCGGATATTATGTGATGAGATACAATATTTGGAATCCACAAGTAGTTATGAGATAACTAATTTGAATGTTATAAATCTAGAAATTTAGTCTCATTTGATCAGTTGCCACGGGATTTTGATGTGATCAAAAGTTCGTCGCAATTACGTAGCGTACGTGGATACTCGCCGGGTAACCTTATTAGATAGCCACGCCCCATAGCCCTGACCAAGTGACTATAGGAAAACCCCGTCGCCAAAAGCATCTGTTCGGGTGTTCACGGCAGCGGTGTTCCGCCTTATTGCACTTCGTCGACGGCATCGGGGAGTGCGGCCGTCTACTAAAGTTTCCGACGAGCATTCGATCAGGATGTCGGGAATCATGTTGAATTACCCGACTTGATATTGAAAAGTGCTTTCGAGATCGAGACTAAAATTTAAGGTTTATAATTGTTAAGCATGCGATGTCTGAGGAATTCATTTGGTTAGGCATGAAATCCAAAGTATGTGATATTTCGGGTTTATGATGTCTTAGGTGGTTGCGGATTCCAACTGTTGTAGTTTTCACTTTCTTTTCTGCGACGGTAAGTGTAATATGTGGTGTATCGCCGGTTTCGTTGCTATACGTCAACGACAATTGGGATACACATATTTACTTACGTTGATGACATGTCATGTTATGTGTTGCCGTGATATGTTTTATCGGATCGTCGTGTTTTGAAAAGCCGAGGGTTTTATGTGAGATGAGGGTTTTTATTTATATTCATGTAAAATTCATTGTATGTAATGTTCTTTTATTGGGGCACTTCCGGATTGAGGATGATGTCACCATTGTATATTATTTACTTTTCTGCATTAGGATAGACCCAAGGCGGGGAGCACAAGTAACCGGGTTCTAGGGTTCAGTGGAAGACCATCTCGAGGAGTCGAGACCGGGTATCCTAACTCTAGAATTGGTAGGGTTGCTTGCCGCTCTCGTAGAGGTCTTGGGGTGTGGGATTGGCTATTCATCACGACCGTGGAATCCGTGTTTTATACATGCTTAATCTAAAACACGGAAATTCCTACTATATCCAATATTTCATATGTTTTATTCTGCTGCGATATTCTGTGATGTAATCACTATGATATGTTCAGACGAATGCCAATATATTATATATATAAGATATAATTAATATTGCTGCTTTCGTTTCGTATTGTTGCTTGGGAAGCATAATAAATGGGACTTCATTAATAAGATTAATGAAATAAAATAAACCTAAAGATGTTGTAGAAACTTGTTTTAAAAACTGGTAGCTCTAGTTCTTACTTTGCATAGTAGTATTCCTTGTAGAATATCCAGCACCTTATTCGATAAGGAAAGAGCCGAGATCCCTTCACCGGGAGTGACCTCTTTAGCAATAACTGGCAGATGATACAACCCTTGGTTTGTCTTTTGATTGCTTCTATAGTTTTTGCTTTGCATAGTGGTATTTTTGAAATATCCTGCACCTTATTCGATAAGGAAAGAGCCGAGATCCTTTCACCGGGAGTGACCTATTTAACAAAACTAGTAAAAGCTTCAAAAACACTCCTTTTCAAAATCACTTGTTTCTACAACGATATCAAGTTCATTACGCTCATGGTTTTCTTAAAAACCTGCGTAGCCCTCCGTCATTTCAGATAAGTACTACGTAGTATTCGTGCTGCGGTAGTTTGGCATGCGTCAATGCGTAGTGTACGGTAGCTAACTAGTTCTTATGTGCTGCATACGATGCGATTGGATTAGGGTATTCGTACGGCGTTGTTTGGCATGCGTCAAGGGTCGTACATATGGGTTTAATTCAATCAGGAAATGACGGGTTGAACTTGGCTAGCGCTTATGATTTGTTGACCATGTTAAGGTCATAAGTCGCTAGGGGCAAAACATTATCGGGAATTTCAAGTGTTGAAATTTACAATGAGATTGCATACCTCCTATGAGATAGTTGGATCCCGATACCCACTGCGAGTAAGAGTTACTCCTGGGAGAGTTTTACACATCATAATTAGCCGATCAAGTAGGTGTCTAAAAAGGTGTCAATGGGGTTACGCCTCTGGGAAAACGAGGTTTATTTTAATTAGGTCCGTGCGAAAGCACGGGGAACCTCTCTCAAAGTACCGACACTGGCCTGCCCGAAATATTGGCAAACTTGTAGGGTGTAATTAATCTCGGCTAGTCTTTCCTTTTAGGGTTTGAAGGAAGATTTGACTAAAACAGTGGGAGCTATCCTGATTAGATAAAATAATAACCAATCTATTCTTGCAAGAGCATACGCTGAGTGTTTTCTTCTCTCTCTCTCCAGGTAGCGACCATGTCACGCCTTAATCAAGATAATAATATGGATGTATTGACCGAACCCACTTGTTATACTTAGCTGGGGAATGTTGGTCCTGCTCCAACTTATAATTGTTATAAGACCGAGCAAGAAATAGGGGATTACCAGGATTCCCGTGCCGCCCAAACGAAGAAAGTGCATGATGATGCATCTTCTTCGGGTGTGTTCATTGCTAAGAACTGTTTCTCAGTATCCTTTACGTCCTGGGTATGAGATACCGGATCAGGATCCCACATATGTAATCTGTTACATGGGCTACAGATAGGTAAAGAACTGAGAATGGGTGATAAGTTTTAAGAGTTGAAACGGTGCAATTGTTGCGGCCAAAGCAGTTGGCGGTTATAACCCTGTATTACTAAATACATTGATTATGAATGAATGTTTTTAGATACCTAACCTGATATACAAAATCATATCAGTCTCTTTATTTAGTAAAGAAGGATATAATTTTGTATTGTTGGATAACGTTTTGAACATTTCCTATATCAAGATTTGATCGGTTCAGGCACGTTATCTAAAAGCATATACGTTCTAAACCAACCCACAGTTCTTAACGTACAGAACACACACAAGAGGAAGAGTTCAGAAATGAATAAATCCTTCTTGAGGCATTGTAGACTAGGTCATATCAATACGACCCGACTAGATAAGTTACATAAAGATGCATATTTAAATCAGTTTGAATTTACATCTTGTGAATCTTGCCAGTCATGTCACAAAGATAAGATGACCATAGCTCCGTTTATTGGAAACAGGGAAAGAGTTAGGGAACTCTTAGGATTGATACATGATGATGTATGTAGGTCCTCTGTCTACACATGCTAGGACCGGTTCTTTGTACTTCATTACATTCACTGATGATCTCTCAAGATTCGGACATATGTTCCTGTTGAAACACAAGTCTGAAGCTTTTGAGAAATTCAAATAATATAAGCCAGAAGTAGAGAACCAAAATGAGTATAAGTATTACGTCCTTTGATGTGATCAGAGAGGAGAATACTTGAGAACGGAGATCCTGGACTATTCTAAAGGAGAATGAAATTCTCTCTCAGTATTACTCCTCCGTATACACCACATCACGTTGGTATATCGAGACGGAGCAATCGCACCCTATGTGATATGGTGTGCTCTATGACGAGTACTACTGAGTTGCCTATTTCCTTTTGGGGGTTATGCGCTTGAGAAGATACATACTTATTGAATAGGTTTCCAATCAAATCAGGTGCCTACCACTCCATATGCGATATGGTATGGGAAGAGCCCATCTCTTAAGTAAGTTAAGATTTGGGGTTGTCCGGCATATGTCAAAAGCAAAATCCGGACAAGCTCGAGGCAAGGTCAGTTTTGTGGAAGTTTGTTGGATATCCGAAGCATTCGTAAGGGAATATCTTTTACCGAACCGAGGAACAAAAAGCGTTTTATTTCTCGACATGCCACCTTTTTAGAAAAGGAATTTCTTGTGAAGAAATTTGAGGACATGAGGTAGAACTGGAAGGAGTTCCAGCTATACAACTGCGGCTGATGATTTGGTAGAACCGAAGGATTCAATAGTTCCCAACGAACCTCAGCCTCTCCGCCAATCTGGTAGGGTTCCTCATCCACCTGAGAGATATTTCGGTTTTCTCAATGACAGTGGGAGCGAGGATTGCATCATGAGATGATGATCCAACTATTTTCGAGCATGCCATCAAGAGTGGGGACTCTGTGAGAATGGCTGGATGCTAAGCGATCTGAGATGGAATCCGTATACACCAACAAAGTATGGACTTTGGTTGCTTTATCTGAAAGGTTAAATCCCCACCAGGAGCAAGTATATCTTGAGAAGATTACTTGGTGTACATGGAAAAGTTGAGACTTTCAAAGCTAAGACTTGTTGCAAAAGGTTTTCGTCATCGACCATGTGTGGATAATGATGAAACCTTTTGTAGTGCCTATGCTTAAGTCCATCTGGATACTACTTGCCATTGCTACATACTATGACTACGATATCTGGCGGTTGGGTGTCGTGACTGCTATTCTAAATGACGATTTAGAAAAGTGCGTCTATAAGTACACAGCCAGAGGGCTTCGTAGACAGTGGGAGTAGCGGAAACGTGTGCAAGTTGTTTTATGAGCTAAAGCAGGCACCGCAGAGTTGGAACGTCTGTTTTGATGTGATAGTCAAAGAGTTTGACTTCATCAAAAGGGTAGATGAACCTTGTATATACAAAAAGGTAGTAGGGAGTATGGTGGTGATCCTCGTATTGTACGTGGATGACATACTCTTGATAGGAAAGGAGTTTCCTATACTACACTCGGTCAATCTCCTCTTATCATAAGAATTCTCCATATAGGATCAAGGTGATACCTCCTAAAATCCTGAGTTTTGGATATATGAAATAGATCTAAGTGGATATTAGGATTCTCACTAGGTGTAGTGAGATTGTTTCAATCGATCTTGGGGAGAATCACTGGATAGCTTCCAGGGTGGTAAGGACGACTGAATGTCAGTAACATGCATTGTCTTTACCCTCAGTGGAGAGACGGTATGTTGGAAGAGTTCCAAGCTAGATACCGTGACATACTAGACGATAAAGGCTGGAAACATTGCTACCAACGATACTACCAAAGAGGCAGTCTGTGTATATATAAGTTCATGAGATGAACTTCGTTCCTACCATTGTGTGACAATGGAGTTATGGCCTATGCCTAGGAACCCCTCTATCCCATCAAAGATCTAGACGTATTCTTAGGCAGTATCACCTGTTCATGGAGATAGATGATCTCTAGGGAGATCGAGGATAGGAGAGTAGACTATAGAGGACAACACGGCGGATCCACTCACAAAGGCCTTTTCCCTAGAGAGACTTTTATGGGATGGTTGAGTATGAGATACTTCAACCACTGCTGATTGTTGGGTATAGGATACTACAACATATGGCCCTAGTGCAAGTGGGAGATTGTTAATTATATGTATGCCCTAGAGGCCATTACTGCACATACGATTTATATTGTAGCGGATGCTTGGACATATACATGGAGGACTTTCTTGCTCGACATGATAGTATGCTATCTGGTTGCTCTTTATCTTAATATATACACTAATTGTCTCTATGTTATATGTTGATAAATCCCTTAGGATGAGTTCTTGACTACCAAGACTATGATGCAGATCATACTAGTGGGGACAGAGTAGTCGCTAAGTACATCCTTCAAATGTTCCTAGTCGTGGGTGTATCGAGATAGGGCATCGATATACCAGAGTAGACTAGCTTATAGCTTCTCGATCCATATAGATGGGCGATGGATGATCCCATATCCATTGGTGTTTGACATCAGAGACAGTATACGGGTGCTCAGTGGAGACTGGGTACACTGGACGAACTAGCCGAGAACTCCCAGATGGTATTATACCTCACGTCAGATGGCAGTTCTCGGGTGACACTGCTACATGTTAGTCTGTAGACCCGAGATCGTCATAGAGTCTTGTGTGGTTCCTACTGTGCTTTGATTTCGACCTTACCACGTTCAAGAGAACGTGAAAACGATGGCTTTTGGGTACAGTCCTGAATCACATGGAGGCAATGAGCGATAGGAGGAGTTTCGTCTCTCCCGGTATAGGGAGTTGATGTTGCGCTGTGCTCGATTGGATATAACAGGAAGTCCCTGGCCAGGGCTGCTTCAGAGATATACTGGTAAGTGTTATCAGTAGTTTCTCGACCCGTTATGAGCCTCATATCGACACGACTTATCGAGTTACTGGGGTCTGACGTTTACCACCCTTAGACGAGATATGCGACACATCAGACGAAGAAACCAGACTGTACGGTAGTGTTACTGATTGGATTCGTAGGAGTGTGAGAAGGCTTGCATGTTGATCTTCTGATCGCTCAATACCCGGGTGGACGTTACGTTTAGCAGGCCGCTTGCGGCTTGTGGGTGTTCGATATGATCATCACCTACTGCCAGCGTATTGACGAGTCTTTAGAGTCCTACACAGAGGTTTTCTAGCTCAAGCGAAACAGAGTAGGAGAACATATGTGATATGTGCGGGACCGAGATTGATATGATATGAGATACCGTATTCTATTCTCGTGATATATGATATCGGTCGGGTATATGTGATATAGTCGGGTCATCGGATCAAGTGTTTATTCGATGAATTGATACATATTATATTAGTCGGTTATTTGTAACATAGACGGATTATTAAATCAAAAGTTGATTTAATAATTTAATGTATAATTATAAATGTGATATATTAAATTACATTAACTAATATAAGCTCACTTAAATGATTCTTTTCTCACTTGATGTGCACATTGTATATATGTGATATGTATATTTGTGTACATGTTTGTATCATGCTAGGTTACAAATGCAACTAGGGTTTATAGAGATTAAACAATGCTAGGGTAAAGATTAGGGTTTATAATTTATCATTAAGTTATTCAAATATTGTGGATATTTTTCATGGTTGATATTTGTTCAAAGCTTGTATAAGCTTGTAAGCATCTTTGACATTGTCCACTCTTTTTGTCTAGCTTAAGATATTTTTGACCTAACCTGTAACCCTAGCTCATGGTTAACTCTCTACAAAAGTTAAGCATGACATGCTTAACCCTTGGTTGCATTTCTAACCACAACATGAATTCATTCATCGCTTGACTTCATCTTCTTCTTCTTCTTGAGCTTGCTCTCTAGTTTGTGATAAAGTGATGATTTTGAATGAGAAAATGATTTCTAATGTGAGCAAACTTCCTACTTCATCATCCTCTACTACTTTCCATTTAGTATAGGGTGTCTGCTTCACTAATTCCGTAATTAGTGAAGAGATAGCTTGGGTTAGTGTCTCCTCGACCTAGATCATTTTCGGCCTCGAAGTCTTCGAAGCAAGCATGTTCTTTTCTTCAAGGGAAGCTCTCTAGAGTCTGGAGTTCACGATCGCAGTGAAGGGACTACTACACGAAGCTAATGAAGTGAAGGACCGATCTACAAACGTTGTATTCCTTGTTCTCTTTTAGTTACAAAGTGTTTGTATATTATTCCGTCGGATTTCTAGTAAACGATTCTAAGTTAGGGTTAGCTAGAACGACAAATTTTTGAATTTGGCATGGACGATGCCTCCTGAAACCTTGCTGCCATCCTAAGCAACCTTTCATGGTTGATCCATATAAATACGCTCTTCCAAATTTCCATTCAGAAAATTGGTCTTTACGTCTATCTGCCAAATTTCATAATCATGGAAGGCAGCAATGGAAAGTAGGATCCGAATGGATTTAAGTATAGCCACTGGAGAAAAGGTTTCATCATAGTCTAAGCCAGGTCTTTGACGAAAACCTTTTGCTATAAGTCTAGCATTATAGGTTTCAACCTGTCCATCTGCACCAATCTTCTTTCTGAAGATCCATTTGCAGCCTACGAGTTTTACCCCTTGAGGTACAATGTCCAAAGTCCTAACATTGTTGGTGTACATAGATTCCATTTCGGTTCGCATTGCATCTAGCCACTTTACTGAGTCTCTGCTCGTAATGGCTTGCTGGAAACTAGTTGGCTCATCATCCTTGATGATGCAATCCTCTGTATCCCCATCTACGAGAAAACCGTAGTATCTCTCGGGCGGATGAGAATGCCTAATAGATCTGCGGAGTGGCGCAGGGATGTCTGGTTCTTTTGAAACTTCTGGTTCCACCATGTTTTCAGTAATAGTTTATGGTTCGGGAATTGCTTTCAGTTCTATTGCGCTCCCACTTATTTCTTTTTCAAGAAATCGAGTCTCCAAAAAGTGAGCATGTAGAGAAACAAAAACCTTTTGTTTCTCTGCGTAATAGAAAAGATACCTCCTGGAGTTCCTTAGGTATCCCATAAACTTATACAGTAATGATCGTTCCTCGAGCTTGTCCGTATGCTTCTTTTTGACAAAAGCTGGACATCCCCATATCTTAAGGTACTTAAGATAAGGTTTCTTGCCACTTCACATTTCATATGGTGTGGTAGGCACTGACTTAGTAGGAACTTTGTTCAAAATATATGCAGCAGATTCTAATGCATAACCCCAGAAGGATCGCGGTAACTCAGCATTACTCATCATGGAATGTACCATATCTAATAAGGCGCAATTCCGTCTTTCCGATACACCGTTGTGTTTAGGTGTGCATGGAGGAGTAAACTGAGAGAGAATTCCATTCTGTTTTAAATAATCCAGGAACTTGGCACTTAAGTATTCACCACCTCGATCAGATCGAAGTGTCTTGATACTTTTTCCCGTTTGTTTTTCCACTGCATTCTTGTATTCTTGGAATTTCTCAAAGGCCTCGGATTTATGTTTTATTAAGAATACATGTCCATACCTTGAAAAACCATTTGTAAAAGTAATGAAGTAAGAATAACCACTTCTTGTATGTGTAGATATTGGAACACACACGTCGTTGTGTATTAGTCCCATGAGCTCGGTGGCTCTTACTCCATGTCCAGTGAACGGAGTCTTTATCATCTTTTCTTTGAAACATGATTGACAAGTTGCATAAGACAGATATTCAAACGGATCCGAATATACCTCTTTATGTAACTTCGTCAGCCGTGTTTCATTGATGTGACCCAGTCTACAATGCCATAAGAAAGCTTGATTTAATTCTGGAGAGTTTCTTTTAAGTGTGTTCTGGACATTGAAAACCTGATGTTGATTTAATACGTATATACCGTTGTCTAGTGTACCTAACCCAATCAAACCATGATTAAGGTGAATGTTTACAACATTGCTTACAAATATAAAATCACAACTATCTTTATATAGTAAAGATACAGAGATGATATTACATGTCAAACTACGTACACAAAAATAGTTACGCAAAACCAAAATGTGTCCACTTGTCAATCCTAGGTGATATTCCCTTACGGAAACAGCATACGCGCTTGGTCCGTTAGCAACCCTAAGGGTCATATCATCTGCCTTTATAACTCTATGGATTCTCAGTACCTACAATGAATTACAGATATGAGATCCTGATCTGGTATCCAATAACCAGGAAGTAGAGTTGATTGATAGACAGTTTTCAATCATAAACACACCTGAAGACGAAACCACAACTTTCTTCGGATCCTGGTTCTTGGCTTTCCAACCCCTTTAGTTCTTCTTCCAATGGCTTTTCCTGTAACAATAGAAGTATTCCTCTTTCCCTACTGTCGGCCCCCTAAATTTTGCCTTGCCCTTCCCCTGTACTTTACTAACACCGTCTTTCGGCTTGGTGGGGGCCTTCTTCTTCCCCTTGGATCTAGAGGAGGAAGGTGTTAGTTATATGTATGCCTTAGAGGCCATTGTTGTACATGATTGTATATTACGATGGATGCTTGGACATATATAGGGAGGACTTTCTTTCTTGACATGATAGTATGCTATCTGGTTGCTCTTTATCTTAACATGTAGACTAGTATTGTGATACTGTCTTTCTCTTACATGTTGATAAAGCCCTTAGGATGTGTACTTGACTACCAGGACTATATAGAGATCATACTAGTGGGGCCAGGGTAGTCCATAAGTTCATCCTTTAATTGTTCCTAGTCGAGGGTGTATCGAGACGGGGCATCGATATTCCAGAGTAGACTAGCGTATACGCTTCTTGACCCATTTGATAGGTGATGGATGATCCCATATCCATTGGTGTTTGACATCAAAGATGGTATATGGGTGCTCAGTAGAGACTGGGTACAATGAACAAGACTCACCAAGAACTCCTAGATGGTACTATACCTAACGTCAGATAGCAGTTCTCTGGTAATACTGGTACATGATAGTCTGTAGACACGAGATCGTCATAGAGTCTTGTGTGATTCCCACCGTGCTTTGATTTCCACCTTACCACGTTCAAGAGAGCATGCAAAACGATTGTTTTTGGGTACAGTCCCGAGTCTCATGGAGGCAATGAGCGATAGGAGGGGTTTCGTCTCTCTCGGTATTGGGGGTTGATGTTGCGCTGTGCTCGATTGGCTATAACAGGAAGTCTCTGGCCAAGGCTGATACTGAGATTTACTGGTAAGTGTTATCAGCAGTTTCTCGTCCCGTTATGAGCCTCATATCAGCATGACTTATCAAGTTATTGGGGTCTGACGTTTACCACCCCTGGACTAGATATGCGACATATCAGAGGAAGAGACCGGACTGTACGATAATGTTACTGTTGGATTCACAGGAGTATGGACAAGCTTACTTGTTGATCTTCTGATCGCTCAATACAGGTAGACGTTATGTCCAGTTAGTACTGCTGACGGCTTGTGGCTGACTGATATGATCATCACCTACTGCCGGCGTATTGACGAGTCATTAGAGTCCTACACAGAGGTTTCCTAGCTCATGCGAAACGGAGTAGGGCACATATGTGATATATGGGGGACCAAGATTAATACGTGTATGTGATACCGTATTCCAATCTCGCGATATAAATTATATGTGATATAACCGGATTGTTGAATCAAGTGTTGATTCAATGATATGTTATATGTATATATGATATACATATAAATGATATTAGTCGGTTGTATGCGATAAAACCAGATTATTAAATCAAGTGTTTATTTAATAATTTAATGTGTAATTATATATTTGATATATTAATATACATTAACTAATATTAGCTCACTTATGAAAATGTTTTCTCTTTGTACATTTAATATATATGTGATATATGTTAATGCATTTATTTTTGTGTCATACTAGATGATACATTGGACATGGTGTATGAGACTCATACCATACTTAAGATAATGTGCGGTTTTAATTATTAAGGTTAAATCAAAATTAGGTGGAAAATTGTCATGGTTGTGAAGCTTGTAGTAACCATTGACTTAGTCCACTAATTTTGTTTTACTATAGATATTTATTAACCTAACCATTAATTTTTAGCCATGGTTTTAGTCTCTACATGAGTTATATGAGATATTTTCTCACCCATGGTTCATGAGTTGAACATTTTTTCATTTTCTTCATCTATTGGAGATTGCTCTCTAGCTTTGAGTGAGAAGAAAAAGAGAGAGAGAAAAATAATTCTAAAGTGAGCAAAATTTCTACTTCACCAATCTACACTAGACTAGACATTTAGTATAGGTTGTTTACTTCACTAATTCTCTATCAGTGAAGAGGTAACTTGAGTTAGAGATTCTTCGACGTAAATCATCTTCGGCCTCGAAGATCCTTGAGCAAGCTCATTCCTTTTACCTAGTGGAGCTAATGGAGAGTCAAGGACACCACTACTTGGAGCAAAAGGGACTACTACACGGAGCTTTAGAAGTGAAGGACCGGTCTACAAAGGTTGTATTCCAAATTCACTTAGTGTAAAATAGTTTACATGTTAGTTAAACCCTAATCCTCTAGTTAGATCCTTGGTTATGGGTTGCTTAGCACACTAGGTTTTTTAAAATTGGATGCTTGATGCCTTAGAAAACATAGTGAGGGTGCTAAGAAACCTTTCAGTGGTATCAGAGCAAAGCTAGAGAATTAGACGATATTAGTAGAATTACGAAACCGAAACAACTCCGAAACCTCAAAACAAAATCCCTAGTTTCTGTCGTTTTTAAAAGGTTCTCTGAAATTTTTTTAAACAAGTGAAGAATGTTACATATGATGTAACATGAACACCAGAGAAAAATGAGCGCAATCCACCGGATTTGACCCGGTGAAAAGTGTATAAAAACCGGCCCCACTGGTTTTGTAATGTTGTTTTGGCCTCGTTTTAGTTTGGTGTTCCAGTCTTTGGATTTTGGTGTTTCAGGTATTGTTTGTTTTTGCCAAGATTGCATGTGATGCTATCTTTTCTGTAAAGGCAATTCAGAGTGTTTCGTATTCGTAATTTTAATATCGTTTCGGCTAACATAGACGACGTTAAAAAGTTCGAACGAACATCAAACACCACCTCAAGATAACTCTCTGGAAATTTTTCAAAAGTTGGAATTTTTAGGTTAAAAATGTTCCCAAAATTGTGCAAACTATTGTGTGGACCCCCAAGAAAAATGAACCCCTAACTCGACTTAACGACCGTGGAACCGCTGCCAAAAGGTGGTTTTGGCGACGGTTCCGCGGCGCCGTTGGTAAGACTTGGGACGTGCTCTCTTGTGTTGGTCCGTATGTGCTTGTAGCACTGTCTGGGAATTTTTGAATCTAACTCAAGTGTTGAGTCCTCTGAGAATTTTAGGTGGTTAATCGATCGATCGAACAGTTTAACATCGCTTAACTTTTATGAATGTGATACAATATTTGGAATCCATAATAATTAGTTTTGTGAAAACTAGTTTGAATTTTATAAACCTAGGAATTTAGTCTCATTTGATCGGTTGCCACGGGGTTTTGATATGGATCAAAACTCTGTCGCAATCACGTAGTGTATGTGGATACTCGCCTGGTAAAATTACTAGATAGCCACGCCCCAAAGCCCCGACCAAGTGACTGTTGGAGAACCTCATTGCCAAAAGCATCCTCCCGGGCGCTCGCGGCCGCAGTGTTCCGCCTGAGTGCACTTCGTCGACGGCATCAAAGGTGCGGCCGTCTACTAAAGTTTCCGGCGAGCATTCGATCTGGTTGTCGGGAATCATGTTGAATTACCCGACTGGTTATTGAAAAGTGTTTTCAATATTGAGACTAAAATGCGGGGTTTACAAGGTTAGGAATGAAATTCGGAATATGAGATATTCCGGGTTTATGATGTCTATGGAATTCATTTGGGTAGGCATGAAATCCGAAATATGTGATATTTCGGATTTATGATGTCTAAGGTGGTTGCGGATTCCAATTGTTGTAGTTTTCTTTTTCTTTTCTGCGACCGTAAGTGTAATATGTGGTGTATCGCCGGTTTCGTTTCTATACGTCAACGACAATTAAGATACACATATTTACTTACGTTCATGACATGTGATGTTATGTGTTGCTGTGATATGTTATATTGGATCGTCATGTTTGAATAGCCGGGGGTTTTGCGTGAGATGAGAGTTTTTCTTTTCATTCATGTAAAAACTTGTATGTAATATTATTTTATTGGGGCACTTCTGGGTTGAGGATGATGTCACTATTATTGTATATTATTTACTTTTCCGCATTAGGATAGACCCAAGGCGGGGAGCATAAGTAACCGGGTTCTAGAGTCCAGTTTGAGACTATCTCGAGGAGTCGAGTCCGGGTCTCCTAACTCTAGAATTGGTAGGATTGCTTGCCGCTCTCGTAGGGGTCTAGAGATGTGGGTTTGGCTATTCATCACGACCGTGGAATCCGTGTTTTTTACTGCTTAATTTAAAACACGGACCTCCTAATATATCCAATATTTCATATGTTGACTTCTGCTGCAATGTTCTGTGATGTGATCACTTTATATGCGCGAGACGAATGCTTTATTATTATATATATGATATATAATAAACGTTGCTTATGTTTTGCATCCGCGTTAGTCCAGCCCCCGCTCTGCCGTTAGTTATCTAACCTAACGGTGCATGACGGGACCCCGTGGCGAATGCGGATGGTATAAGCGTACGTTGTATTTTCGTTTCTTCTGTGATGCTTAGGAAGCATAAATTGATGGGACTTCATTAATGAGATTAATGAAAAAGAAAGAAACCTAAAGATGTTGTAGAATCAAATTTTCAAAAAGGGTAGCTCTAGTTTTTTCTTTGCATAGCGGTATTTCTTGATGAATATCCAGCACCTCATTCGATGAGGAAAGAGCCAAGATCCCTTCACCTGGAATGACCTCTTTAGCAAAACCCAGCAGATGCTACAACCCATTCAGTTTTATATTTTGATTGCTTCTCTAGTTCTTGCTTTGCATAGTGATATTCCTCGATGAATATCCAGCACCTCATTAGATGAAGAAAGAGCCGAGATCCCTTCACCGGGAGTGACTTCTTTAGAAAAACTAGTAAAAGCCTAAAAAACACTCCTTTTCAAAATCACTCGAATATACAACGACATCAAGTTCATTACGCAAAAGGTTTTCTTAAAAACCTGTCGTAGCCCTCCGTCATTTCAGATAAGTACTACTTAGTATTCGTGATATGTTTGTTGGCCTCCGTCAAGACGTAGTGTACGGTATCTAACTAGTACTTATCTGCTGCATATGATGCGATTAGATTAAGGTAGTCGTGCGACTGTTGGCCTTCGTCAAGGGTCGTGCGGGTGGGTTTAATTCAATCATGAAATGTACGGGTTGAACTTGACTAGTGGCCTATGGTTTGTTGGCCTTCGTTAAGGTCATAGGACGCTAGGGGCAAAATATTATCGGGAATTTCAAGTGTTGAAATTTGCAATGAGATTGCATACCTTCTATGAGATAGTTGGATCCCGATACCCGCTGCGAGTAAGAGTTACTCCTGGGAGAGTTTTACACATCACAATTAGCCGATCAAGTAGGTGTGTTGAAAGGTGTTACCCATAGGAAAACGACGTTTATTTTAATTAGGTCCGTGCGAAAGCACAGAGAACCTCCCTCAAAGTATCGACACTGGCCTGGCCAAAAGATTGGTGAACTTGTAGAGTGTAATTAATCCCGGCTAGTCTTACCTTTTAGGGTTTGAAGGAAGATTTAATAAAAACAGTGAGAGCCATCCTGATTAGATAAAATAATAACCAATCTAATCTTGTAAGAGCATACGCAAAGTGTTTTCTTCTCTCTCTCTCCTGGTAGCGACCATGTCACGCCTTAATCAAGATAAAAATATAGATGTATTAACCGAACCTGCTTATTATACTGAGCTGGGGAGCGTTGGTTCCGCACTATCTTATAATTGTTATAAGTCCGAGTAGGAAATAGGGGAATATCCGGATACCTACGCCACCCAAACGAGAAATGAGCAAGATTATGCATCTTCTTCGGGTGTGTTAGTTACCGAGAACTGTTTCTTAGTACACTCTACGTCCTGGGTATGAGATACCGGATCAGGATCCCACATATGTAACTTGTTACATAGGCTAAAGAAAGGTAGACAACTGAGAAAGGATGATAATTCTCTAAGAGTAGGGAATGGTGCAAATGTTGCAGCCAAAACAGTTGGCGAATATCACCTTGTATTACCAACTGGTAATACACTGATTCTGAACGAATGTTATTACATACCAAACCTGATATGAAATATTTTATCATCTTCTTTATTGAGTAAAGAAGGATATAATTTTGTATTGCAGGATAATGTTATGAACATTTTCCTGAATCAAAAGTTGATTGGTTCAGACACGTTATATAATAGCATATACGTTCTAAATCAAACTACAGTTCTTAACGTACAGAACACACACAATAGAAAGAGTTCAGAGATGAACAAATTCTTCTTGAGGCATTGTAAACTAGGTCATATCAATGCGACACGACTAGCTAAGTTACATAAGGATGAATATTTGAATCCGTTCAAATTTACATCTTATAATACATGCCAGTCATGTCTCAAATGTAAAAAGACCGAAACTCTGTTTACAGGACACGAAGAAAGAGTTACTGAACTCTTAGGAATGATACATAGTGATGTATGCAGCCCTATGTCTACACATGCCAGGGTTGGTTCTTTGTACTTCATTACATTCATCGATGATCACTTAAGATTCAGACATGTGTTCCTGTTGAAACATAAGTTTGAAGCTTTTGAGAAATTCAAGGAATATAAGTGCGAAGTAGAGAACCAAACGGGTAGAAGTATTAAAGTCTTTCAAGGTGATCGGGGAGGAGAATACTTAAGCACGGATTTCCTGAATTATTTAAAAGAGAATGGGATTCTCTCTCAGCCTACTCCTCCATATACACCACAGCACAACGGTGTATCGGGGCAGAGGAATTGCACCTTATTAGATATGGTGCGCTCTATGATGAGTACTGCTGAGTTACCTATTTCCTTTTGGGGTTATGCACTTGAGAAGCTGCATACCTATTGAATAGAGTTCCATCAAAATCAGTGCCTACCACTCCATATGAGATATGGAATGGGGAGAGACCATCTTTTACACAAGTTAAGATATAAGGTTGTCTGGCGTATGTTGAAAACACAAAATCCGAACAAGCTCAAGGCAAGGTCTTTTCTGTGTAAGTTTATTGGATATCCCAAACATTCGCAAGGGTATATCTTCTACCATACTGAGAAGTAAAAGGTGTTTTGTTTCTTAGCATGGCACCTTTTTAGAAAAAGAATTTCTTATGGAAGAAATTAGTGGTCATGAGATAGAACTGGAAGAAGTTCCAGTTAGACAAACTAACGGCTGATGATTTGGTAGAACCGGAGGATTCAATAGTTCGCGACGAACCTCGGCCTCTCCACAGATCTAGTAGGGTTCCTCATCAGCCTGAGAGATACTACGGTTTCCTCAATGACAGTGGGAGCGAGGATTGCATCATGGAAGACGATGACCCAACTAGTTTTGAGCAGGCCATCACAAGTGGGGACTCTGTGAAATGGCTGGATGATATGCGATCTGAGATGGAATCCATATACACCAACAAAGTAGTGATTTTGGTATTTGCACCTAAAGGGGTAAAACCCATCGGGAGCAAGTGGATCTTGAGAAGATTCATGGTGTAAATGGAAAAGTTGAGACTTTCAAAGCTGGACTTGTTACAAAAGGTTGTCGTCAATAACCATGTATGGATTTTGATGAAACCTTTTCTCCAGTGGCCATGCTTAATGTAAGTCCATGCTACCCTTCCCCGGTATTTACGGGGTTGCGGAATTGGTGAAAAACGATTTTCAAGAGGGTGGTAACATGGACTACCAATACGGATCTTTGTTAAACTACTAACTAACAACCTAACAAGAGTTTACCTACTCGGTTAGGGGGCTATACCTTTCTTGAACTCCTTCGTCTTCGACTCCTCCCGGTGTACGGATCGGCCTCACCTCGTCGTCTCCTTGCGCCGAAGATGGATCCACCCGAAAGCTTCTACCTTTGGCTTCTTCTTCGAACTTTGAAGAAACTAGATCACTTGGCTTGCTAGGCCTTGTGAACTAGAATGAGTAGAGGAATGTTTTGGTGTCTTTTTATCTCTAAGGCAATGAGTCTCAATACATGAGAATGGTTTGCCTTGAGGTAGAGAGAGCAAGAGGAAGAGGGAGAGCTTGAGAATGAGAGAGCTCAAGAGAGAGAAAGCAAATGATAGAATGAACCATACTCTTCTCATTCTCACCTCTCATAATCCAAAAGCCATCATAACAAAAATAGTAATCAAGTATTGTGTAAAATGGTTTAAGTAAAAATGGCTATATCATTTCATGCACTCATTTTGCATAAATAAACAAGCAAGCAAAAGTCTTTGCCATGGAATGATAGCCATTGTCATGATGATGGTCAACTAGTCCAACCTAGTCAACCGGTCAACAAAGTCAACAAGTCAACAAAGTCAACCCCTCAACAACAATGTCACTATAATACTTAATTATTATTAATGTTAATCATATATCTTATTCTCATTAGGGTTAAGCAAAAGTCAATGGTCAACAGTCAACTGTCAACAGTCAACAACCCCAATGAGAATACTCTGCCTCTGTCTCTTTGTCAACTGTGCATACACACCCGCATCCGCGTTCCGAGGAACACGAATACAAACGAGATAAAACCAATCCCAAAACGTACACTAGGATCTGGCTTAAACCAAAGCCTGCTAGTGTTAACTGTCCGGACACTGTACGTGCACAAGTGCACGGATGTGACCGAACCCTGTCGCAAAACCATGCGACCTCCACTCTTTTGCCTAAAGGAGAATAACTTTCTGTGTGGGACTCTAAAGACTCGACACTACGCTAGCAGTGGGTTTAACCACAGACCGCAAGCGGCACTAGCTGTGCGTAACGGTCCCCAGGTAGATGCCGACAAGAAGACTGACGAGGTGAAACCCATATGAACTCCTACTGAGTCTGACTGTGACAGTCTCCATACAGTCCGGTCTGTTCGTCTGATACATCGCATGGCGGGCCTAGGGGCGGTAAACGTCAGTCCCCTAATAGCGGTACAAGTCGTGTCGGAGTGAAGCCCAGAACACCCTGAGATAACACTGGAAACCTATCAGTATATCTCGCTTGCCCTGGCCAGGGACTACTCGTGTAATGGCTCTCCTAGACACAGCGCGATGTCAACCCCCAATACCGGGAGAGACGAATCCTTTCTAACCGTCACTGCCTCCAAGTGCTTCGGGACTGCACCCAAAAACTACCTGTTTGCACGACTCCTTTGAGCCGTGGTAGGGTAGTAATCAAAGTACAGTGGGAACACACTCGAGGCGAAGTGACACTGTCAAGTCAGCGGACTAAGTTGTACTCATGTCACCCGGGAACTGATAACAGACGATAGGTATAGTACCAACCAACAGTTCCCGACGAGTCATGTCCAGTGTACTCGTAACCCAACGAGCACCCGCATACTATCACCAGTACGACGTACTGATGGCTGTGGGACAGACCATCTCCCACACTGGGAGGAAAAGCGCATACGCTAGTCTACTCCGGAGTATCGATGCCCTATCTCGATAGTCCTGCGACAAGGGACCTGCATAAGGATGTGCTTATAGATTACCCAGCCCCCACTAGTGTGACTGCCATCACAACGCTGGTAATCAAGCAAAGATCCTAAGGGCTCCACTAATGTGTATAGGTGATATACTAAAATAAACACATGTACACATTGAAGTAGAAACAAACCAAGTAGCATACTACTATATTGAGCAAGATTGTTTATACAAGGTGAATATCCCAAGCTTCCATTAAGTAATATACAAACTAGTATGATACAGTAATAGCCTCTAGGGCATATACACTAACAATCTCCCACTTGCACTAAGGCCATGTACTGGCGTATCGAAGACCTATCATCTCGATCAGCCGCTCGAACTGAGTCTGGGGTAAGGCCTTTGTGAGTGGATCGGCAATGTTATCTTCCGTAGGAACTCTCCGAACCTCGATCTCCTGGCGACCCACGATCTCCCTGATCAGGTGATACCGCCTTAAGATGTGTCTGGAGTTCTGATGGGACCTTGGTTCCTTTGCTAAAGCTATAGCCCCGTTGTTGTCGCAATACAGAGGTATTGGATCAACAATGGACGGAACCACCTGAAGTTCAGTTAAGAACTTCTTTACCCAGACATCTTCTTTTGTGGCATCTGCAGCAGCGATATATTCCGCTTCCATCGTCGAGTCAGCAACGGTTTCCTGTTTGGAACTCTTCCAACACATCGCCCCTCCATTGAGGGTAAAGACATAACCCGACATGGACTTGGAATCATCCTTGTCACTTTGGAAGCTGGAGTCAGCAAAGGCCTCGATCTGGAGGACTTTTCCGCCATACACCAAGAACATCTCCTTAGTCCTTCTCAGGTACTTGAGAATGTTCTTTACTGCTATCCAATGTTTCTCCCCAGGGTTTGACTGATACCGGCTTACCACACTCAGTGCATAAGCTACATCTGGTCTGGTACACAACATCGCATACATTATAGAGCCTACCGCAGAAGCGTAGGGTATAATAGACATGCGATCCCTTTCCAAATCAGTCTTGGGAGACATCTCTTTAGAGAGGGTGATCCCGTGACAAGCCGGTAGATTACCGCGCTTGGAATCTTCCATACTGAATCTTTTCAGTATGGTGTCGATGTACCTGGACTGTGAGAGTCCCAGTATCCTCTTGGATCTGTCACGATAGATCCGGATCCCCAGAATGTACGAGGCATCACCCAGGTCTTTCATGGAGAACCTGTGTGACAAAAACCCCTTGACAGATTGTAGCAAAGGAATGTCATTTCCTTTTATGAGAATGCCATCCACGTATAAAACGAGGAACACTACAGTTCTCGCTACAAATCTACTATAGATGCATGGTTCATCTGGATTTTTGATAAAGCCAAATTCCTTGACCGTCTCATCAAAACAGATGTTCCAACTCCGCGATGCCTGCTTTAGTCCATAGATGGACTTAAGCAACTTGCACACCTTTCCGCTGCTCCCACTCTGAATGAAACCCTCTGGCTGGTCCATATAAACACACTCCTCTAAATTTCCATTCAGAAAAGCGGTCTTTACGTCCATCTGCCAAATCTCATAATCGTGGAAGGCGGCAATGGCAAGAAGGATCCGAATGGATTTCAGCATAGCTACTGGAGAAAAGGTCTCGTCATAGTCCAAACCAGGTCTTTGACGAAAACCCTTTGCAACCAGTTTAGCTTTATAGGTCTCAACCTGTCCATCTACACCAATCTTCCTTTTGAAGATCCACTTGCATCCTACGGGTTTTACCCCATCTGGAGCAACGTCCAACGTCCATACTTTGTTGGTGTACATGGACTCCATTTCGGTCCGCATTTCATCCAGCCATTTTACCGAGTTAACGCTCTAAATAGCCTGCTGGAAGCTAGTCGGCTCATCATAATCTATGATGCAATCCTCTCTATCCCCGTCTATGAGAAAACCGTAGTATCTCTCGGGCGGATGAGACTGCCTACTACTCCTGCGGAGCGGCGTAGAAATGTCATTTTCTTTTGAACCCTCTGGTTCCACTAAGCTTTCAGTAATAGTCTGTGGTTCTGGAATTTCTTCCAGTTCTATTTCGCTCCCACTTGTTTCCTTTTCTAAGAACTGGTGTTCTAGAAAATGGGCATTACGAGAAACAATGATCTTTTGTTCCTCTGCGTAATAGAAGAGATATCCCTTGCAGTTCTTTGGATATCCCACAAACTTGCACTGTACTGAGCGTGCCTCGAGCTTGTCCGCATGCTGCTTTTTGACAAAAGCTGGACTTCCCCATGTCTTAATGTGATTAAGATAGGGTCTCTTCCCACACCACATCTTATATGGTGTAGTAGGCACAGTCTTAGTTGGAACTCGGTTCAAAAGGTATGCAGCTGATTCTAGTGTATATCCCCAGAATGATCGCGGCAACTCAGCGTTACTCATCATGGACCGTACCATATCCAATAGGGTTCGGTTCCGTCTCTCCGATACACCGTTATGTTGCGGAGTGTATGGAGGAGTAAGCTGAGAGAGAATTCCGTTCTCTTTTAAATAGTCCAGGAACTCAGCACTCAAGTATTCACCACCTCGATCCGATCTTAGAATCTTGATACTTTTGCCGGTTTGTTTTTCCACTTCATTCTTATATTCCTGGAATTTTCCAAAGGCTTCGGACTTATGTTTCATTAAGAAGACATAACTGTACCTTGAAAAGTCATCCGTAAAAGTAATGAAGTAAGAATAACCGCTTCGCGCATGTGTAGACATTGGACCGCACACGTCGCTGTGTACGAGTCCCAAGAGCTCGCTCGCTCTTACTCCGTGTCCAGTGAACGGAGTCTTTGTCATCTTTCCTTTGAGACAGGATTGACAAGTGGCATACGATTGATATTCGAACGGATTCAAATATCCTTCTGTATGTAACTTCGTCAACCTTCTCTCATTGATGTGACCCAGTCTACAATACCATAAGAAAGTCTGATTTATTTCCGGAGAGTTTCTTTTGTGTGTATTCTGGACATTGAAAATCTGTGGTTGGTTTAGTACGTATATACCATTGCTTAATGTACCTGACCCAATCAGAACTTGATTAAGGTGAATGTTTACAACATTACTTACAAACGCAAATTCATAACCTTCTTTAGAAATCAAAGATACAGAAATGATATTACAAGTTGCGTTGGGTACAAAAAAGCAATTACGTAAAACCAAAACATGTCCATCTGACATTCCCAGGTGATAGTCCCCCACGGCCTTAGCATCCATGCTAGCTCCGTTTGCAACTTTGAGGGTCATGTCACCTGCCTTCAAAACCCTACGGTTTCTCAACGCCTGCAAAGAATTACAGATATGAGATCCTGATCTGGTATCCAATACCCAGGAAGTAGAGTTTACTGATAGACAGTTTTCAATATCATACACACCTGAAGCTGAAGCTGCAACTTGCTTCAGTTCCTGTGTCCTGGCTTTCCAAGCCCTGCAATATTTCTTCCAGTGACCACTCTTATGACAGAAAAAGCACTTTTCCTTCCCTATAAGCTTCCCTGCTATCTTTGTTGCTTTTGCTTTTCCCTTCGTATCCACTTTACTAACACCGCCCCTTGGTTTGGCGGAGGCTTTCTTCTTCTTTCCCTTGGCTTTCGCCTTGGACCTAGAAGATGAAGTTCCTCCTACAAACAAAGTGGATGTTTCCCTACCTTTCTGTAGGGTGCCCTCTGCACTCCTCAGCATGTTGAGGAGTTCTGAAAGTTCAACTTCTTTTTCTTGTAAGTTGAAGTTCAGGATAAACTGGGCGTAAGTGGAAGGAAGGGACTGGAGAATCAAGTCCGTATAGAGCTCGTTCTCTAATGTGGTCCCAAGTTCCGCGATCTCCTCAATGAAGCCAATCATCTTAAGCACGTGTTCCGCTACCGATGATCCGATGGCC
The DNA here is from genome assembly GCA_030015575.1 of Agapanthus africanus. NCBI lineage: Eukaryota > Viridiplantae > Streptophyta > Magnoliopsida > Asparagales > Amaryllidaceae > Agapanthus > Agapanthus africanus. The sequence continues at coordinate 322,187,801 of JASDDO010000016.1, read as the reverse complement.
AACCTTGCCGAAAATAACTTCTTCGACACTTCGTATCTTGCGATACGAGATTGCTCTCCATACAGTTCTTTTGTATGGAGAAATATGGATTCGAGGTCCATATTCTCGTGCCTCCTCTGATGTTCGTTGTCCATAGAGGCAAGCACGAGGCACCTGGCCTTCGCGCAATCGATCTCCCAAGTCTTACGGATTTCCTTATCCATCACGCTGGAGGTGGGACCTGGGACAGGGGGAGCTTTGGTGGTAAGGAGATACCCCAACTTGTCATAAGTGATTGCCATTTTGACATTCCTGAGCCAATCTTTGTAGTTTGGCCCTGTCAGTATGTTTTTATCTAGAAGTAACTTAAGTCCAGTCATGTTGATTGGTCGCTGCAATTAGGAGAGAGAGAAGAAACACTCAGCATGACGCTCTTGCAAGTTTAGAGTGGTTTTTAGTTTGTCTAAACAGGATGGCTCCCACTGTCTCTCGAATCCCTCCTCAAACCAAAAAGGAAGAATTAGTCAGGATCAATCTCACCGTAGAATTCTTGCTTAACCGTTCGGCCAGGCTGGTGTCGGTACTTCGAAGGAGGTTTTCCAACGCTTTCGCGAAGTTCCTTAATTTAAGAACCTCTTTTTCCTGGGGGCGTAGCCCCGCTAACACCTTTCTAGACACCTACTTGGTTTAAAGCATTGATCGTTAAGTGAGAAATTTCCGGAGGAGTAGCATATACTCAAAGTAGGATCGGGATCCAAATATCATCGCGTGACGAAACTGAAGGAATCCTACCAGAATCATCACACTCCAAATGGTATGCAACACTAGCAAGTTTCAGTTCTTTTGAAACTCCCGATGTGGATTTTTTCCCCATGCTCTTATGACCTTGACTTTGGCCAAAATATCATAAGTCACATGTCAAGTTCTACCCGTCATTCTCCAGGTTAATTTGAGCCCATCCGCACATACCCTTGACTTTGGCCAAAATGGTAGAACGACTGCCCCAAACCAACACATCTGTCTATGCTGCACATGAATACCTAATAGCTACCAATCACTATGCCTTGACTTTGGCCAACATACATAGCTTGAATACTATTGACCATCCATGTGAAACGACGGAGGGCTACGAATGGTTTTGGCAAAACCGTGAACGTAGTGAACTTGATATAATCGATGGAACGCGATAGCTTTTAAAAGGAGTGGCTTAAGCTCCGCGTTTAAAAGTTATTTTGAAAAGAAACCGAGTGGTTTTTGAAAGTGTTCCAACGACTTTTACTTGGTTTATTTTCTTGCATTAGTTCTTTTATTGCGTGATATTCTTGCATTAGTTCTTTTAATGTGTCCCATCATTTAATCCTACCATTGCAGAAAACAACCAAAATATGACGTACGCTTATGCCATTCGCATTCGCCACGGGGCCCCGTCATTACCCGTTAGGTTACTTAACTAACGACAGAGCGGGGGCTGGGCTAGCGCGGCTGCAAAACATAAGCAACGCCTAAATAATATAATATAAAGATATATTGTAATGATAGCCATTTCAGATCACAGATGAATACATTGGATATACTAGGAATCCGCAATTCGTACGAGCCTGTAACGAAAAGCAGATTACACGGTCGCGGTGAATAGCCAAACCCCCCTAGACCCCTACGGGTGCGGCAAACTACCCGCCAAGTACCCGAAGCGAAGCAACCTCCCTCAACTCCGTGAGTAGGCCACTTGGCACTTCGGGATACCCGGTAGTCTGTGCACCCCCTCCATGGGTCTATCCTAGGAGCAAAAACAGTAAAAAGAAATTATACAATGACGGCTACAACCCCGACCCGGTTGTGCGGCCAAAAATAATATTACATCAATTTACAAATTTACATGAATTGAAAGAAAAGAAAACTCTCATCTCACAACCCCCGGCTATTCACCCGCGACAATCCAATGAATTCATATACACATACCAACATCATCACAGATCACAGATTTGTATAACCCCCACTAATCGACATATAGCGATTAGCAGACGTTCAATAAAAATATCACATCACAGATATAAACCCGTTAGCCTTAGTCTTTAGAAGTTCGATCAAAATACGGATTTTTAGGCCCCAAACACAAATTTTTCTTTCTGGAAAATCTGGGCTGAAAATACATATTCCAAAAATCCCAAAACAACCCCAGAAACACACTGCATGAAGTTTGCACCACAGCCGAGTCAACTCGGCCGCGGAACCGCGGCGCTTTGATCGGTTCGTTGGCCCAAATTTCTTGGGTGTTTAACAAAAAGCCTGAGCCGATTTTTAAGATAAGAATTATCATTTTTTGAACAGAAAAAAAATTCGGCAGATATTTGATATTTCGGGTTCGTTTCACGACTTTTTCTTTGATCGATCTTCTACTTACTTTGCTAACATGTTAGATAGTGTTTAACTAGGCTCTGATACCACTGTAAGTCCATGCTACCTTTCCCCGGTACTTACGGGGTTACGGAATTGGTGAAAAACGATTTTCAAGAGGGTGGTAACATGGACTACCAATACGGATCTTTGTTAAACTACTAACTAACAACCTAACAAGAGTTTACCTACTCGGTTAGGGGGCTATACCTATCTTGAACTCTTTCGTCTTCGACTCCTCCCGGTGTACGGATCGGCCTCACCTCGTCGTCTCCTTGCGCCGAAGATGGATCCACCCAAAAGCTTCTACCTTTGGCTTCTTCTTCGAACTTTGAAGAAACTAGATCACTTGGCTTGCTAGGCCTTGTGAACTAGAATGAGTAGAGGAATGTTTTGGTGTCTTTTTATCTCTAAGGCAATGAGTCTCAACACATGAGAATGGTTTGCCTTGAGGTAAAGAGAGCAAGAGGAAGATGGAGAATTTGAGAATGAGAGAGCTCAAGAGAGAGAAAGCAAATGATAGAATGAACCATACTCTTCTCATTCTCACCTCTCATAATCCAAAAGCCATGATAAAAAAAATAGTAATCAAGTATTGTGTAAAATGGTTTAAGTCAAAATGGCTATATCATTTCATGCACTCATTTTGCATAAATAAACAAGCAAGCAAAAGTCTTTGCCATGGAATGATAGCCATTGTCATGATGATGGTCAACTAGTCCAACCTAGTCAACCGGTCAACAAAGTCAACAAGTCAACAAAGTCAACCCCTCAACAACCATGTCACTATAATACTTAATTAATATTAATGTTAATCATATATCTTATTCTCATTAGGGTTAAACAAAAGTCAATGGTCAACAGTCCACTGTCAACAGTCAACAGTCAACAACCCCAATGAGAATACTCTGCCTCTGTCTCTCTGTCAACTGTGCATACACACCCGCATCCGCGTTCCGAGGAACACGAGTACAAACGAGATAAAACCAATCCCAAAACGTACACTAGGATCTGGCTTAAACAAAAGCCCGCTAGTGTTAACTGTCCGGACACTGTACGTGCACAAGTGCACGGATGTGACCGAACCCTGTCGCAAAACCATGCGACCTATCGCAAAACCATGCGACCTCTACTCTTTTGCCTAAAGACGAATAGCTTTCTGTGTGGGACTTTAAAGACTCGACACTACGCTGGCAGTGGGTTTAACCACAGACCGCAAGCGGCACTAGCTGTGCGTAACCGTCCCCAGGTAGATGCCGACAAGAAGACTGACGAGGTGAAACCCATATGAACTCCTACTGAGTCTGACTGTGACAGTCTCCATACAGTCCGATCTGTTCGTCTGATACATCGCATGGCGGGCCTAGGGGGCGGTAAACGCCAGTCCCCTAATAGCGGTACAAGTCGTGTCGGAGTGAAGCCCATAACACCCTGAGATAACACTGGAAACCTACCAGTATATCTCTCTTGCCCTGTCCAGGGACTACTCGTGTAATAGCTCTCCTAGACACAGCGCGATGTCAACCCCCAATACCGGGAGAGACGAATCCTGTCTAACTGTCACTGCCTCCAAGTGCTTCGGGACTGCACCCAAAAACTACCTGTTTGCACGACTCTTTGAGCCGTGGTAGGGTAGTAATCAAAGTACAGTGGGAACACACTCGAGGCGAAGTGACAGTGTCAAGTCAGCGGACTAAGCTGTACTCATGTCACCTGGGAACTGATAACTGACAATAGGTATAGTACCAACCAACAGTTCCCGACGAGTCCTGTCTAGTGTACTCGTAACCCAACGAGCACCCGCATACTATCTCCAGTACGACGTACTGATGGCTGTGGGACAGACCATCTCCCACACTGGGATGAGAAGCGCATACGCTAGTCTACTCCGGAGTATCGATGCCTTGTCTCGATAGTCCTGCGACAAGGGACCTTCATAAGGATGTGCTTATAGATTACCCAGCCCCCACTAGTGTGACTGCCATCACAACGCTGATAATCAAGCAAAGATCCTAAGGGCTCCACTAATGTGTATAGGTGATATACTAAAATAAACACATGTACACATTGAAGTAGAAACAAACCAAGTAGCATACTACTATATTGAGCAAGATTGTTTATACAAGGTGAATATCCCAAGCTTCCATTAAGTAATATACAAACTAGTATGATACAGAAATGGCCTCTAGGGCATATACACTAACGCTTAAGTCCATCCGGATCCTACTTGCCATTGCTGCATACCATGACTATGAAATCTGGCAGATCAACGTTAAGACTTCTTTTCTAAATGGTGATTTAGAAGAGAGCATGTATATGACACTGCCATAGGGCTTCGTAGGCAGTGGGAGTAGCGAAAAGGTATGCAAGTTGCTTAAATCAATATACGAATTAAAGCAGGCATCACAGAGTTGGAACATCTATTTTGATGTGGCAGTCAAAAAGTTTGACTTCATCAAAATGGTAGATGAACCTTGTATATACAAGAAGGTTGTAGAGATTAAGGTTGTCTTCTTCGTATTGTACATAGATGACATACTTTTGATAGGAAATGGTGTTCCTATGCTACACTCGGTCAAGTTCCTCTTATCACATTGTTTCTCCATGGAGGATCTGGATGATGCCTCCTACATCCAATGATTAAGATCTATAGGATAGATCTAAGAGGATGTAACATACTCACTGGGTGTAGTGAGTAGGTGTCAATCAGATCCTGGGGAGAAACACTGGATAGCTGTGAAGAACATTCTTAAGTACTTGAGAAGCACTAAAAAAACGTTCTTGGTGTTTCGTAATGGTGAACTCCATGTGGAGTCCTTTGCCGATTAGGGCTTCCAGAGTGATAAGGCCGACTGTAAGACAGTCACGGGTTTTATCTTTACCCTCTGTGGAGGGACGGTATGTTGGAAGTTTTCCAAGCTAGATACCGTGGCAGACTGGATATAAAATGTTGAATACATCGCTACCAAAGAGGTTGTCTGGGTATAAAATGTTCATGAAATAAACTTCGTTCCTACCATTGTAGTGACAATGGAGTTGTGGCTTTAGCCCAGGAACCTCGGTCCCAGCAGTGATCCAGACATATTCTTAGGCAGTATCACCTGATCAGGGAGATGGTTGATCTCCGGGCGATCGAGGTCGGGAGAGTTGATAGGAAGAAATGACACGGCGGATCCACTAACACAGGCCAAAACCCCAGATACAGTTTGAGAGTTTTTGGGACGTTGGGTATGAGATACAACAACAACTGGCCTTAGTGCAAGTGGGAGATTGTTAGTTATATGTATGCCCTAGAGGCCATTGTTGTACATGATTGTATATTACAATGGATGATTGGACATACATAGGGAGGACTTTCTTTCTCGATATGATAGTATGCTATCTGGTGGCTCTTTATCTTAACATGTAGACTAGTATTGTGAGACTGTCTTTCTCTCACATGTTGATAAAGCCCTTAGGATGTCTACTTGACTACCAGGACTATATGGAGATCATACTAGTGGGGCCAGGGTAGTCCATAAGTGCATCCTTTAATTGTTCCTAGGCAAGAGTGTATTGAGATGGGGCATCGATATTCCAGAGTAGACTAGCGTATACGCTTCTTGACCCATTTGATGGGCGATGGATGATCCCATATCTATTGGTGTTTGACATCAAAGATGGTATACGGGTGCTCAGTGGAGACTGGGTACACTGAACATGACTCACTGAGAACTCCAAGATGGTATTATACCTAATGTCAGATAGTAGTTCTCTGGTGACACTGGTACAGGTTAGTCTGTAGACCCGAGATCGTTATAGAGTCTTGTGTGATTCCCATTGTGCTTTGATTTCCACCTTACCACGTTCAAGAGAGCGTGCAAAATGGTGGTTTTTGGGTACAATCTCGAGTCACATGGAGACAATGAGCGATAGGAGGGGTTTCGTCTCTCCCGGTATTGGGGATTGATGTTGCGTTGTGCTCGATTGGCTAAAACAGGAAGTCCCTGGCCAGGGATGATACTGAGATTTACTGGTAAGTGTTATCAGTAGTTTCTCGACCCGTTATAAGCCTCATATCGGCATGACTTATCAAGTTATTAGGGTCTGACGTTTACCACCCCTAGACTAGATATGCGACATATCAGACGAAGAGACCGGACTGTACGGTAGTGTTACTGTTGGATTCACAGGAGTATGGACAAGATTGCTTGTTGATCTTCTGATCGCTAAATACCCGGGTAGCTGTTACGTCTAGCTAGTACCGCTGACGGCTTGTGGGTGACTGATATGATCATCACCTACTGCCGGCGTATTGACGAGTCATTAGAGCCCTACACAGAGGTTTCCTAGCTCATGCGAAACGAAGTAGGGCACATATGTGATATGTGCGGGACCGAGATTAATACGTGTATGTGATACCGTATTCCAATCTCGCGATATAGATTATATGTGATATAACCGGATTGTTGAATCAAGTGTTGATTCAATGATATGTTATATGTATATATGATATGCATATAAATGATATTAGTCGGTTGTATGCGATACAACCAGATTATTAAATCAAGTGTTGATTTAATAATTTAATGTATAATTATATATTTGATATATTAATATACATTAACTAATATTAGCTCACTTAAGAAAATGTTTTCTCTTTGTACATTTAATATATATGTGATATATGTTAATGTATTTATTTTTGTGTCATGCTAGATGATACATTGGACATGGTGTATGAGACTCATACCATACTTAAGATAATGTGTGGTTTTAATTATTAAGGGTAAATCAAAATTAGGTGGAAAATTGCCATGGTTGTGAAGCTTGTAATAACCATTGACTTAGTCCACTAATTTTGTTTTACTCTAGATATTTATTAACCTAACCATTATCTTTTAGCCATGGTTTTAGTCTCTACATGAGTTAGATGAGATATTTTCTCACCCATGGTTCATGAGTTGAACACTTGTTCATTTTCTTCATCTCTTGGAGATTGCTCTCTAGCTTTGAGTGAGAAGAAAGAGAGAGAGAGAGAAATAATTCTAAAGCGAGCGAAATTCCTATTTCACCAATCTACACTAGAATAGCCATTTAGTATTGGTTGTTTGCTTCACTGATTCTCTATTAGTGAAATGGTAGTTTAAGTTAGAGATTTTTTGACGTAGACCATCTTCGGCCTCGAAGATCCTTGAGCAAGCTCATTCCTTTCACCTAGTAGAGCCAATGGAGAGTCCGGGACACCACTACTTGGAGCAAAAGAGACTACTATAGGGAGCTTTAGAAGTGAAGGGCCGGTCTATAAAGGTTGTATTCCAAATTCACTTAGTGTAAAATAGAGTACATGTTAGTTAATCCCCAATCCTCTAGTTAGATCCCTGGTTATGGGTTGCTTATCACTCTAGATTTTTTAAAATTGCATGCTTGATGCCTTAGAAAACATAGTGAGGGTGCTAAAGAACCTTCAGAAGGTTCCCCAATAGGCAGAGCGGGTGTCTCCCTGGTTTTCTTTAGGGTGCCATCTGTACTCCTCAACATGTTGAGAAGTTTTGGAAGTGTAACTTCCTTTCCTTGAATATTGAAATTCAATATATACTAGGCATAGGTAGAAGGGAGGGACTGTAGAATCAAGTTTGTATATCACTCATTCTCCAACGTGGTCCCAAGGTCCACGAGCTCTTCAATATAGCTGATCATCTTAAGAACGTGGTCCCCTACAGATGACCCGATAGCCAATCTCGCCAGAAATAATTTCTTCGGGGTCTCGTATATTGTGATACAAGATTTCTCTCCATATAAGTCCTTGGTATGGAGAAAGATGGAAGCTATGTCCATCTTCTCATGCCGCCTCAACTTTTCATTATCCATAGAGGCCAGCATGAGGCACTTGGTTTTCGCACAGTCTAATTCCCATGTCTTATGGATCTCAATATCCGCGATGGTGGAATCTGGACCCAGGATGGCAGAGGCTTTGGTAGTAAGGAGGTAGCCCATCTTATCATAGGTAACGGCCATCTAGACATTCCTTAGCCAATCTTTATGGTTTGGCCCCGTCAATATATTTTTACCTAGTAGTAAATTATGCTCGGTCATTTTGGTCGCTGCAATTAGGAGAGAGAGAAGAAACACTCAGCATGATGCTCTTACATGTTTAGATTGGTTATTAGTCTATATAAACAGGATGGCTTCCACTGTTTCCTCAAATCCTCCTTCAAATCATAAAAGAAGAATTAGTCGGGATTAATCGCACCCTACAATTCTTGCTTAGCCTTTCGGCCAGACTAGTGTCGGTACTTCGAGGGTGCTTTTACAACACTTTCGCGAAGTTCCTTAATTAAATAACCTCTTATCCTAGGAGGCATAGTCCCGCTAACACCGTTCTAGACACCTACTTGGTTTATAACATTGATTATAAAGTGAAAAACTCTCCCGAGGAGTAATAAAACTCATGGTGGGATCGGGATCCAAGTATCATTGTGTGACAACTTTGAAGGAATCCTACCAAAATCATCACACTCCAGATGGTATGCAAAACTAGCAAGTTTTCTTTTCTTTTGAAACTCCCGATGTGGATATTTTCCCCAGGCGCTTATGACCTTGATGAAGGCCAAAATATCATAAGACACAAGTCAAGTTCTACCCGTCATTGTCCAGGTTAATCTGAACCCATTCGTACAAAGCCTTGATGAAGGCCAAAATAGTTGTACGCCTGTCCCAGATTAACGTATCTATCTATGCTACAGATGAATACCTAGCAGCTACCAATCACTATGCCTTGGCGAAGGTCAAAATACATAGCTTGAATACTACTGAATGCCCATCTGAAATGACGGAGGGCTATGGCTGGTTTTGGCGAAAACCGTGAATGTAATGAACTTGATATAGTCGAAGGAACCATGATAGTTTTTGAAAGGAATGGTTTAGGCTCCACATTTAAAAGTTATTTTTAAAGAAAACCGAGTGGTTTTGAAATTATTCCAACGATTTAACTTTGGTTTGTTTTCTTTGCATTAAACAATATTAATGTCGTCCCATCATTTAACCCTATCATTGCAGAAAGAAACGAAATAGAACGTATGCTTATGCCATCCGCATTCGCCATAGGACGTCGTCATGCACCGTTAAGTTACTTAACTAACGACAGAGCGGGGGCTGGACTAGCACGGGTGCAAAACATAAGCAACGTTAATTATATATAATATATATATATAACCATTTGTCTCACACAATAATATCCATTCCAGATCATAGATCACAGCATCGCAGATGAATATATTGGATATACTAGGATTTCTGTGTTTCATTTTAGCCTAGAACGAAAAACGGATTCCACGGTCGTGATGAATAGCCAAATCCCTACCCTAGACCCCTACGGGTGCGACAAACTACCCGCCAAATTCCTGAATTGAAGCAACCCCCCTCAATAAAATGAGTAGGCCACTCGGCACTTCAAGAACCCGGTAGTTTGTGCACCCCTCCTTGGGTCTATCCTAGGTGCAAGAAAAAAAGTAAATGAAATAATACAACGGTGGCTACTGTTGGATATAGTGCCCTCAGAGTCAATTATTGTATCACAGGCACGTGATTGCAATGATTGAGGGAGGACCTATGCCGGTAGGACAGTCTTACTCGAGATGATAGTATGCTATCTGGTTTATCTTTATCATCGTGTACTGCTTTAGGTAACCTTACGAGTCGCTATTACACATTGATAGAGCCCCTAGGATTCTTGCTTGACTACCAGCAGTATGAGGGCGATCATATACGTGGGAGCTGGGGTCTATAAGCACATCCTTAAAAGGTCCCTAGTCGTGGGAGTTTCGAGACAGGGCATCCATACTCCGGAGTAGACTAGTGTATACAGTCGAGACCCCGACGAGAGGCGGTGGCCGGTCTCACAAGCCACTGGTGTCAGTTGGTTCACCTAAGATGTATACAGGTGCTCATTGGGTTATGAGTACACCGGACAGGACTCGCCGGGAACCTGCTAGTTGGGATTATACCTGATGTCAGATAGCAGTTCCCTGGTGACATGTGTACAGGTTAGTTCATCGACCTGAGATCGTCATTTGTCTCGTGTGAGTTCCCACTGTGCTTTGATTACTACCCTACCACGGTTCAAAGGAGTCGTGCAAACAGGTTTTAGTTGGGTACAGTCCCGAGCCACATGGAGGCAGTGAGCGGATCTGCAGGGCTTCGTCTCTCCCGGTATTGGGGGTGAGGTCGCACTGTGTCTAGGAGAGCCAGAACATGAAAAGTCCTTGGCCAAGGCAGAAGATTTGCTGGTAGGTATTCCAGTAGTATCTCAGGGTGTTCTGGGCTACACTCCGACACGACTTGTACCGCTTTTGGGGGTCTGACTTTTACCAACCCCCTAGGCCCGCCATGCGATGCTCATAGACGAACGGACCGGACTGTACGAATATTGTCACTGACAGGCTCAGTAGGGTGTCAGGATGAGTTCGCTCATCGACGTCCCTTTTGGTCAATAGCTGGTGGCCCGTCACGTATGGCTAATACCTCTGACATGCTAGTGGTTAAATCCACAGCCATAGTATTGACGAGTCTTTAGAGTCCACCACACTCAGTTACTCAGGTTTCGGGCGAAACGCTGTAGAGGCCGTATGGAGATATGGCAGGGTTCGATCAGATACGTGCGGTATTACACGGATCGTGATCGGACGGATTTTACTAGCCGGCTTTGGCTTAAGCCGGATCCTAGTATGAGACAGTGTAGTTTTGTCTCTTTGCATTTGTGTTCAGTGCGAATACAAATGCGGGCATGTATTTGCAGTCGTGGGGTTTTCCTGTAATTTATTATGGGATCAGTTTTCTGAAGTTGCCAGTTTGCATTCCGTTCCGGTCGGTTTTCCTTTGTTCCATCACGGCCGGACTTTTCGATGGAGGGGGTAATTTGAAATTGTGCAAATTACTTATTGTGGAGGGGTTTCTTGCATATTTGTGGCTTCATGATTGTTTATTCATCATGAGATTCTTTTATTGTCCATTCTTTGCTTTCATGTGATGGTTTAGTGATTTGATGAGATGAGAAGTGGGTGTGACATTATTCTTGCATTATCTTTTCTTTTCTCCATGGATTATTTCATTCCATTTTTCCTCCACCATGGAGAAAGGGGGGCCGGCCATTACTTGAGGGGTGAGGAGGAAATGAGAGAGAGCTCATTTTGTGAGGGAATTTGATCATCTCATTTTGCTTGCTCCAAAAATCTTAAACCCCTCTCCAAAGTTCTTTTGATTCTCCACCTCCATCCTTCATGGCAACTAAACCCCAAAGAGACAACCTACTACTCTAGTCTACAGCAAACCTTGGACGCGTCGGCTAGCCAACTTCGCGTCCGAGTTGCCTCGGTCCAGAGGTGGGAGCACGTAAAAGCATTCGGCTACGTGGTGCCCTTTCCGACGAGGACGTGACGGACGGAGATTCTGCAGGAGATCGGAGTGGAGACGAAGACCGAAGGACACGGATCGGCTTGGTATACTTCTCTACTCTTATTTTAGTTTGCTAGTTGCTAGGTTAATGGCCCGATCCGGGATAAAAGTGCGCGGTGGTGCCGGTTTGCTAGTTTGCAAAACTTTTGTTTCCGCGTTTCCGGCGTCGGATCGACGGCCGGGGCGCCGCCGCGGACGTACATTGGTATCAAAGCCACACCGTTAACCTTGCCTAGCTTGCTCTAGTATGTTTAGAACTCGATCGAACAAAAATCCCCAAAAACCGTATTTTCCAATGCTTCATGTTTCTGTCGAAATTTTTTAAGCTATAAAAATTTTTCAGGTTGTTTCAGAAACATGTACAGACAATTCTAAGAATACTGGGAAAATTTGATGCAGTGATCCTTTAGTACGACCGCGGAAACGCGACCAAACCCCTGGTTTGGCCGCGGTTCCGCGGTGGGAAAGTGTCTTCATTGCATAAAATTTTTCCAGTAGGCTTATGGGTTAAAAATAGGGGTTTTGGGATAATCTTTTTGGGCCCAGATTTTCTGTAAGTGCTACAGTATTGCTTGGGGGCCCACTTGATAAAATTTGTTCGATCGGATATTTTATACATGCTAGTTCATAGTATTTACATTATATATGCGACCGTGAATGTCATTTGATCGGTAAATCCAGTCTATCTGCTATAGTCCTTTTAGACGGATTTGCGAACGTGACATTCACATTGATGTTCTGTGATTGTGCTGTATTGTTGCGGATTGGTCGTGGGGATAGCCTGGATGCAATGTTAGTACAGTTTTTGTTTTATATGTACATTTGATATTGCGGGGCAAGCGTCCGACATGTGGACTGCCGTCACTGCCTGTTTGTATTATTCTTTTGGGGCACGACCAGGTTGCGGTCGATGTACCCGTTGTATGTATATTTTACTTTCTGTACTAGGATTACCCCGCGGAGGGGTGCACGGATAGCCGGGTTCTAGAGGGCAACGAGCCCGCATCTCATGGCGTTGAGACGGAGGGGGCTTTACTCTAGAATTGGTGGGCTATTCGCTGCGCTCGTAGGGGGTATAAGTTGACCCAGGAGGGGTGCCCAAGTTACCGGATTCCGTGAAGTGCTGGGTGGTCCATTCACGTTGCTGAAGGGGGCTGCCTCGCTTCAGGTCTTGGCGGGTAACTTGCCGCGCCCGTAGGGTTCTAGGATTTCATTGCACAGGCTATCCACACGACCAGGGGAACGTCGGGTTTCAGTAGCGGCTCTGTGAAACCCGGGGATCCCAAATATCTGTATTGTTCTGTGATGCTGTACATTTCTGAGATGTTGCATTTTATCACGCCTTGAGCGAAAATTATATATTATATATATACTAGTAGATGTTGTATATGTTTTGCATCTGCGCTAGTCCAGTCCCCGCTCTGTCGTTAGTTAAGTAACCTAACGGGTGATGACGGGACCCAGTGGCGAATGCGGATGGCATATACGTACATCATTATTTTCGTTCTTTTGTGGTGTGATCAATTGATGGGACTGCGTTGATTCGGATCAATGCAAGATAAACAAACCTATTCTGATGTTGTTGGAACACTTTTCAAAAAGCTGTTATTGCAAGGACGTTCTCTTTTGTTTTGCACAGTGGTATTCGGTTGTGAATATCCAGCTCCTCAGTCGACGAGGCAAGGGCCGAGATCCCTTCACCGGGAGTGACCCCTTGGACAAAAGTTTGCATCAGGGCAGTAACTTCACTATAATCGATTACTTTTGCTTTGCATCGTGGTATTCAGTTGGAATATCCTGCACCTCATTCTACGGGGAAAGAGCCGAGATCCCTTCACCGGGAGTGACCTCTTTAGCAAAGGTTTTCGTCACTATATTTTTCTAAAAAGCTATCGGTTCGTTCAACGATATCAAGTTCATTACGTTAAAGGTTTTCGCCAGAAACCATTCGTAGCCCTCTGTCATTTCATTTGGATAGTCAATAGTATTCAAGCAGTGTTTGTTGGCCATAGTCAAGGCACAGTGTTTGGTAGCTATTGGGTGTTCATATGCAGCATAGATAGATGCATTAGTTTGGGACAGTCGTATAGCCTTGTTGGCCCTAGTCAAGGGCTTGTACGGGTGGGTTCAAATCAACCTGGACAATTACGGGTAGAACTTGACATGTGACTTATGATTTGTTGGCCTTAGTCAAGGTAATAAGAGCATGGGGCAAAAATCCACATCGGGAGTTTCAAAAGAACTGAAACTTGCCAGATATGTGCATACCTTCTGGAGTGTGATAACGTGAGCGGATCCCGTCACGTTATCATGCGATGATAGTTGGATCCCGATTTCCACTGATGAGTTGGTTTACTCCTCGGGTGATCCCGGCTAATTCTTCTTTCAGGTTTGGGGAAGAATTTGACGTTACAGTGGGAGGTTTCCTGATTAGATAAAGTGATAACCATTCTGATCTAGGTTAGAGTGCACGCTGAGTATTTCTTTTCTCTCTCTCTTTGGCAGCGACCATTGACCCGACCCTAGACTATGACTCAGTGACCAAGTTGACCGAACCTTCTTAACACTGGCTTTTGGATTGTCAGAGTTGCAGACCTCATTGCCACTCCTATTTTTACCCTTTTTCTCCGGGACACCCCGTATTACTAAGAACGTCCACTTCCATTGGACAAAACCATCGTATGGTTATATACGAACTCGAAGGAATTCGAGGATGGTTTTCGGTTCTGGAGAAAACGAATAGGACTATTCAGTTGTCTTTTCCTTTTACCTTCTCTCAGGTTGCGAGTACTCCTTGGTTTAGGAGTAGTACACCTATTACGCAAATTGGATAGTCTTCTTCCAAACCATAGGCAGGTGCCGATCGGTAGGGAATGATGAAAACCAATTAGCCTAAACGGTGTACAGAAGGTATTAAGTTCAGACAAAGCAAGGGATTAGTAAGAGGGCAAAGTAAATTGCGACTGATATTCACGACCAAACCAAGTATTTCTTCGCCAATCCTAAATCACCTTTGTATTTCTCCAGGACACTCCGTATCACTACGAAGATCCCAGTTTATTGGATAATCCATCGTATAGTTATATACGAACTCGAAAGGAACTTGTTCCAGTTCGGGGATGGATCCTGGTTCAGGAGAAATGGGAATAAAATTCATTCAGGTGTCTTTTATCTTGACATTCTTTCGCGTGCGAGTGCTCCTAGGATTAGGACAGTACACCCATTATGCTTATTGGATAGTCTTCTTCCAAACCATAGGCTGGTGCCGAACGGTAGGGAAGGAAGAAAACCATTTGGCCTAAAGGGGTGTACAGAAGGTAATGACTAAAGACATAAAAAGGGATTTGGAGAAGTGGCAAAGAATTATACGGTTATAGTTGTGAATCTGGATAATGGAAGAGGCATTACTAGGAATACCGGGATACCCTATCGAAACATTTCAATGTTTCAGTTTCACTGTGTACTGTTAAAAGAAAACTGATTTCCCAATTAGACACTTGCTCCAGGGTATGTATTTACCAGATTTGATCCTCACATCTGTATTGTTTTACAGATGATGAGTGGGAGTAAGTTATTGGGAATTAGGTGATCATCCTCATTATATCGGGATTCGTTGTAATTGGTGATATTTGAGGAAGTCACCTAGGCTGTTTGCCGATCGGCAAATATTTGGTTTTGAAATCCGTTGTTGTGCACCAATTTCAAATTGATATATCTGTACGTCTATTTTTATAGAGTGAGACATACCTTTTTGAAATTATGTCTATGACATTTACCTATACCAGTGGATGGTTAGGTAAGGAGCATTGAACAGCGGTGTAATTCTTCTTAACCAAAAGTACAGTTTTCAACCTACGACACACAGTGAATGAGTCATTTGACTCAAGGGACTTGTACAGAGTATTGTATATTGTCCAGTGTCCATTAGGACAGAGGGGTTGGTCCTCGTACTATATTCTGTTTACTTATGACTTCTCTAGTTCTTAGACGTGTGTTTCGTAGAAACACAGGGTCTAAGTTTTGAGGAGTTATAGGTATAAGAATAAAGTAGAGAACCAGATATTGCAAGTATCGGGATTCTTCAAGGTGATCGAAGATGTAGATACTTGTATATGGTATTCAGTTGATAGTAATGGTTAAGAGAACTTGCTTCTCTTTTAGGTTACTCATAATTGGAAGCATTCCTAAGTTGAGTAACGCTGATCGGCCTCCTTCCATTTAGTTGACATGCACTGGAGACAGCTGCATGATTTGAATCTGGTTCAATTAAATCAGTGCCTCTGTTTCTGTATTGGATATAGAACAGTTCATATCTTAACGATGTTAAGGTACGGGGAGTTGTCCGGCTTTTGCTTAAAACCAGACTCTGGATAACTCAAGGCACGTTTCTGTAATGGCTGTTTGTGTGTTGACCCGGGCTATGACGAGGGTTGATTTTCTACCATCTGGAAGATCAATAGTGATATTGTTCTTGACTCGCCACAGTTTTAATAAAAATGGATTTTTTTTCAGAAAACAGTAGTGGGAGTATGGTAGAACTGGAAGTGATTCCAGAACCGCAAACGATTACTGAAGATTTGATTAGAACCTAAAGATTCAATCTGGTTTGACATTCCATTGGCCACTCCGCAGATATGGTGGGTAACCTCAGGCACTCGAGAGGTACTTCGGTATGCTCAAGGACGGTGGCAGGGAGGTTCTTGTTTACCCAGACTTACCATTGCTGTTGTTCCAGACTGTGAGACCCGGCAGGAGGATAAGTATAGCGTCGTTTTAAACTAGCTTTAGAAGTGTACGTCTATATGACTCTGCCAGAGGGTTGTCGTAGTCAGTAGGAGCAGCGGAAGCATTGGTGGACAGTTGGCTTATGTCTATTTGTAGACTAAAGCAGATATGGCGGAGATAGATCATCTATTTCTGATGTGACAGTCATAGGTTTGACTTCATCAGAATAGGGGATGGATCTGTTAAGAAGCTAGTAGGGTGTGATGTCCTTGTATTTGATGACATACACAGAGTAGGAAGTGATATTCCTATACTACGATCGGTTATACTTTGGTCGTCACACAGTGGTTTCTCCACATAGGACTTGGATCTTATATCGTACATTCTGGTTACTAGATCTATGGTTTTAGATCTAGATTTGGGTGGCTTCCCAATCTGGGTACTTTGACCGCATTCTAAGAGTATTTAGAATGGACGACTCCTGGCACGGTAGTATATAGTGCAGGTGATGGAGTCACCCTCTCTAAAGGTGTCTTACAGACTAAAGGGGAGAGGGATACGCATGATTGAAAGATCACTTGCTTAGGCAATTGAGTCAATCATGAGATGTCAAGTACCATACCAGATGTTGTTCTTGCAGTAGGTGCAATAAGTTGATATTCATCCAATCCTGGAGAAACAATCGGAAGCAGTTTTAGATCATAAGTTGATGTTCTAAGGATATGACAACGGCAGCCTCCTTTAGGAGACGGTTATCATTCCAGGCTTCCAAGGTGACCTGGATGACAGAGTGGCTGTCAGAGTTATAGTTTTCCCTCTGACGATGGGCAGTAATTTGGACAGGTAGTCCAGACGGATACTGAGGGAAGGTATGGCGCAGGATACTGATTAAGTTCAGTTGACGATACAGTCTAAGAAGTTTGGATTTGGAGTTCATCTACGAGCTAGGTCCCATCAGACATCCAAACACATTCTAAGACAGGTATTGCTCATTTCGGGAGATGGCTTTCTCTGCGAACTTGAGGTAAAGAGAGACATAGAAAGAAACATCAAAGCGGATCCACTCACGGAGGCTATTCCTCGAACGTAATAGTTTCACGAACGAGCTTTGTGAGACTGACTAGTAGAGGAGTTGGGTGTTCGGTATCACACGGGCTGTGAGTATGCGACATCGCAATAATTAGCCTTGAGTGCAAGTGGGAGATTGTTGGATATAGTGCCCTCAGAGTCAATTATTGGATCACAGGCACGTGATTGCAATGATTGAGGGAGGACCTATGCCGGTAGGACAGTCTTACTCGAGATGATAGTATGCTATCTGGTTTATCTTTATCATCGTGTACTGCTTTAGGTGACCTTACGAGTCGCTATTACACATTGATAGAGCCATTAGGATTCTTGCTTGACTACCAGCAGTATGAGGACGATCATATACGTGGGAGCTGGGGTCTATAAGCACATCCTTAAAAGGTCCCTAGTCGTGGGAGTTTCGAGACAGGGTATCGATACTCCGGAGTAGACTAGTGTATACAGTCGAGACCCCGACGAGGGGCGGTGGCCGGTCTCACAAGCCACTGGTGTCAGTTGGTTCACCTAAGATGTATACAGGTGCTCTTTGGGTTATGAGTACACCGGACAGGACTCGCCGGGAACCTGCTAGTTGGGATTATACCTGATGTCAGATAATAGTTCCCTGGTGACATGTGTACAGGTTAGTTCATCGACCTGAGATCGTCATTTGTCTCGTGTGAGTTCCCACTGTGCTTTGATTACTACCCTACCACGGCTCAAAGGAGTCGTGCAAACAGTTTTTAGTTGGGTACAGTCCCGAGCCACATGGAGGCAGTGAGCGGATCTACAGGGGTCCGTCTCTCCCGGTATTGGGGGTGAGGTCGCGCTGTGTCTAGGAGAGCCAGAACATGAAAAGTCCTTGGCCAAGGTAGGAGATTTGCTGGTAGGTATTCCAGTAGTATCTCAGGGTGTTCTGGGCTACACTCCGACACGACTTGTACCGCTTTTGGGGGTCTGACTTTTACCAACCCCCTAGGCCCGCCATGCGATGCTCATAGACGAACGGACCGGACTGTACGAATATTGTCACTGACAGGCTCAGTAGGGTGTCAGGATGAGTTCGCTCATCGACGTCCCTTTTGGTCAATAGCTGGTGGCCCGTCACGTATGGCTAATACCTCTGACGTGCTAGTGGTTAAATCCACACCCATAGTATTGACGAGTCTTTAGAGTCCACCGCACTCAGTTACTCAGGTTTCGGGCGAAACGCTGTAGAGGCCGTATGGATATATGGCAGGGTTCGATCAGATACGTGCGGTATTGCACGGATCGTGATCGGACGGATTTTACTAGTCGGCTTTGGCTTAAGCCGGATCCTAGTATGAGACAGTGTAGTTTTGTCTCTTTGCATTTGTGTTCAGTGCGAATACAAATGCGGGCATGTATTTGCAGTCGTGGGGTTTTCCTGTAATTTATTACGGTATCAGTTTTCTGAAGTTCCCAGTTTGCATTCCGTTCCGGTCGGTTTTCCTTTGTTCCATCACGGCCGGACTTTTCGATGGAGGGGGTAATTTGCAATTGTGCAAATTACTTATTGTGGAGGGGTTTCTTGCATATGTGTGGCTTCATGATTGTTTATTCATCATGAGATTCTTTTATTGTCCATTTTTTGCTTTCATGTGATGGTTTAGTGATTTGATGAGATGAGAAGTGGGTGTGACATTATTCTTGAATTATCTTTTCTTTTCTCCATGGATTATTTCATTCCATTTTTCCTCCACCATAGAGAAAGGGGGGGCCGGCCATTACTTGAGGGGTGAGGAGGAAATGAGAGAGAGCTCATTTTGTGAGGGAATTTGATCATCTCATTTTGCTTGCTCCAAAAATCTTAAACCCCTCTCCAAAGTTCTTTTGATTCTCCACCTCCATCCTTCATGGCAACTAAACCCCAAAGAGACAACCTACTACTCTAGTCTACAGCAAACCTTGGACACGTCGGCTAGCCAACTTCGTGCCCGAGTTGCCTCGGTCCAGAGGTGGGAGCCCGTAAAAGCATTCGGCTACGTGGTGCCCTTTCCGACGAGGACATGACGGACGGAGATTCCGCAGGAGATCGGAGTGGAGACGAAGACCGTAGGACACAGATCGCTTGGTATACTTCTCTACTCTTATTTTAGTTTTCTAGTTGCTTGGTTAATGGCCCGATCCGGGATAAAAGTGCGCGGTGGTGCCGGTTTGCTAGTTTGCAAAATTTTTGTTTCCGCGTTTCCGGCGTCGGATCGACGGCCGGGGCGCCACCGCGGACTTACAGCTACAACCCCAACCCGGATGTGCCCCGCAAAAGAATATTACATCAATTTACAAATATACATGAATGAAAGAAAAGAGCACTCTTCTCACATTCCCCTAGCTATTCATTCACGATGATCCAATACTTCATATCCACAAACCATAAACAAGATACAAGATATGTGCAACCCTCGCTAATCGACATTTAGCAATTAGTAGACGTTTAGAAACACATATACAGATAAGCAAGAATTTAGAATTATGATCGATTAAATCTTCCGCATTTACCCCATGCACAAACCAGTACACAAACAAATCTGGGCAAAAACCAAATATACTAAAAATCACATTTCCATGAACCTGTCACGACCCGAAATTGACACGTGACGGCCCTTAAACTATGCAACGTCTACAGGCGTAATGCAATTTAAGTAAGCCGAAAACCCAGTAATATAAACCATCAAAAATAGTAAGTGATAATAACAATTTTAAAACTTTTGAAATCTCAACCAAAATTCTTTAAAGTCCAACTTTTCTTCCTTTAAAATTTTGGCAGCACCTTCTTTGTAAAAACCAGCCCCAAAAATGGGTACAACAAAAATATAAGTAAAGCATCCACAAACGGGAGCAAATACACGCCCAAAAACGGAAAACAACCACCACAACAGATATACGATGCCGTAGCGAAGAAATAAAAGATGATATAAATAAAACTGCATAAAAGACCTCCAAGTCACAAAATAACATACAATATCGTTCTCACATCAAGTCTCTAAGTCAATACAAGATAATGGTAGATAAAGAGTACATGATACAAAGAATATAAAATAAGCAACATCGGATAACCGCAAAACCCACCTATAGCAAAACTGTACACAGTCAGCCGAAGCGGTATTCGCTGCAAAAAATGATATGATAGATGAATAGCATGCCTCGACTACTCTGAGGAACAACCTGCAAAACACTGTGGCACCACGGGGGTGAGTTGCCAACTCGTGAATAGTAAATAACATATGCAGGTAATTGCAAGTATACACGTACAACGCGAATCTAACATATGCATGCTAATAGCAATAATTGGTCATAAGTATGCAATAGTCATGTAAGGTACTCTA
The DNA here is from genome assembly GCA_030015575.1 of Agapanthus africanus. NCBI lineage: Eukaryota > Viridiplantae > Streptophyta > Magnoliopsida > Asparagales > Amaryllidaceae > Agapanthus > Agapanthus africanus. The sequence goes on along the minus strand of JASDDO010000016.1, from coordinate 322,166,856 downwards.
TCAGGTACTACTAATACGTGAACAAAAAATGGCAATATGTATATAAAATAAATGCGGAGTATGGGATAAAACATGTCATCCTCAAGGAATCCTGACCTCGTGGTAGGACCAAAGTCCATCAAGACAATCCAAATCCCAATTTCCTCAAATCAGCCCCCATATTGGCTCTCATATCATGTAAGTCTCATATATCCTGAGTGTACAATATCAAGTAAATCTCATATATCCTGAATGTACAATATCAAGTAAACCTCATATATCCTGAATGTACAATATCAAGTAAATCTCATATATCCTGTATCCAACATCAAGTAAATCTCATATATCCTGAATAAGTATATTTGCCTGAAACATTATGATGATGTATATAAATTAGATATGTATACATATATATTAGCGTCTCATTCCACTAATATATATATATATATATATATATGCATATATAACAGCGTCCCATTCTACTGTTATATATACATAGGAGTAAAAATATCATGAAACCAAGTGTCAAGCTTCGACACATAAATACTGATCTATCAGGTACTGTCACCACTGTTTACCCCAATCAGAGCAAAACTCTGTTCAAATTCCAAGGCGGGAAACGAAGCAACGCTTCTGTTTCCTCCAATCAGAGCAAAGCTCTGCCTTGAAATTAAAGTTAAAATAAAGGAAGTAACGCTTCAACTAATCTGCGCTCAGCGCTGCGCGACACGTGTCAGCGCAGTTGCGCTAGCGCAGTTGCGCTGCGCGACACGTGTCAGCGCAGTTGCGCTAGCACGCTGAGCGACACGTATCAGCGCAGTTGCGCTGCGCTCTGCGCTGCGCGACACGTGTCAGCGCAGTTGCGCTAGCGCAGATGCTCTAGCACGCTGAGCGACACGTGTCAGCGCAGTTGCGCTGTGCTTTGCGCTGCGCGACACGTGTCAAGCGCAAGTGCGCTTGCGCCAGCTGTGCCAGCATTTAAACAGAAAAATTCTGGAAAGATCTTTCTAATCTTATTAAAATAATAAGATTCTCTTCTGTAAAACAGGAGCCCTTGGATCAAAGACTCAACGGTAGGGGAAAATCCCTAAATCACTTAGAAAAATATCTCTTTAACTGATTTAACAAATCAATTGGCACTATATAAAGACCCCTAGACTCCAAGTCTAAGAGACATTGACATCAAGATAGAAACACACAGAACTCCTCTAAAAAAATTTTGAGAAGAGCTCAGAGAAAGAAAAGGTAAAAACCTATAAATAAAAGAAGAATTTCTTCTAAAAGAGATCAATGATCTAAGAACAAGATCAAGATCTTGGATAAAAAAAATAATAATAATAAAAAAGAAGAAGTAATTTACTTCTGTATAAAGGCATTGCCTTTTGATGAACCACTGGTTCTTGAAAACAAGAAAAACTTGTTTTCTTTGATCTAAATTTGATCAAAATATTAAACAGTGCCTTGCACTTTTTGAAATTTGCACTGTTGCGCTCCTTGGATTGGCGCAAGCCACCAGGGAGCGCCACGTGTCAATCACAGAACAGTTGCGCCTTGCGCTTCTAAAAACAGAGCACTGCTCTCTTGGTTTGGCGCAAGTCACCAGAGCGCGCCACGTGTTAGCAGCGCAACAGCGCAGCGCACTGCGCTTGCGCTCGCCAGAGCGTGACACGTGTCACCCCCATATGAGTTTGCGCCTAGCGCTGGCGCAATCCGCCAGACAAGCCACGTGGCGCACTGTCAGAACAATAAATGCTTTGCATTATTAAAGAAGGGACAGAGCCCAATTAAAAGGCCTAACAGGCCTAATAAATAATGCAATGCATTATTAAAAAGGGGCAGAGCCCAAACAAAGATCTGTCAGACCAAAACAGATGCTGTGCATCATTTTAAAAAAAAGGACAGAGCCCAAATAAAGGTCTAATAGACCAAACAAAAATGCCATGCATTATTAAAAAGGGGCAGAGCCCTAGTAAAGGCCTAACAGGCCAAATGCAGATAAAACGTTGAACATTTTCAACTGGACTTAGCCCAATTCTGGCCGTAAGTCCTCAAATTAAATTGAACCGAGTACGATTGCTCTCTCAAATCAATTTACACCCGGTTCGAGGGTACATTTCTTCACTCCTTTGATATTTGTCGTTGTAATTCCTCAATGTTTTCAAAGTGGTGACGGGTCCCAACAACCATACATTTCACGGACTGTGGGGTCCTTAAACTCATGGACTATGATGTCCTTAACCTTGACCGTGATGTCTTAAAACTAACAATGGACTGTGGGGTCCTTAAACTCATGGACTATGATGTCCTTAACCTTGACCGTGATGTCTTAAAACTAACAATGGACTGTGGGGTCCTTAAACTCATGGACTATGATGTCCTTAACCTTGACCGTGATGTCTTAAAACTAACATTGACTGTGCAGTCCTTAAATCCACGGACTATGATGTCCTTAACCTTGACCGCGATGTCTTAAAACTAACACCGGACTGTGGAGTCCTTAAATCAACAGACTTTGACGTCCTTAACCTTGACCGCGATGTCTTAAAACTAACATTGGACTGTGGAGTCCTTAAATCCACGGACTATGATGTCCTTAACCTTGACCGCAATGTGTTAAAACTAACATTGGACCGCAATGTCCTTAAACTACCTATCGACCGCAATGTCCCTAAACTAAACAATAGAGCCCAAATGCTCTTTTGTTGGATCTAAACGATCCCGTTAAGTTGATCTTAGTCTGAAATGAGACTAACGTATCCTTAAAAAACGGTTAAGTTGATCTTAGTCTGGAATGAGATTAACGTATCCTTAACAAACGTTTAAGTTGATCTTAGTCTCAAATGAGGCTAACGTATCCTTAAACCCAAACCCCCAAACTCAAATCTAAGAAAATACGGATTTGGACTGATCCACGTCCTACGGGCGAAGACATAAATTAGTCTCCGTATACAATCCACGGGCAACCAAAAACAAAACAAACATCCACGACACTAAGTGACCATCTGGAGAAGGAGAAATGTGTTGCCGCGATACGGTAGCGTAATTAACTGCAGGGGCTTGCGCCTGCAGGGAAGAGCGTCCCCACAATCAAAAACCCTTCAATCGAGGGGGAATCTGACGAAGTCAGCTACATCGGCCGCATTCGTTTAAACTTTCGATACATGGTGCCATAAATCAACTTGGCATCTTCGGAGAGGTGGACGGATAGCACCTATTAGCATCTGCCCCGAATCTCAGGCAAGGCGTCAGTCTTGCGCCGTCTTTCGGAGGGGAACAGATTCTGGTATGCCCGGTGGGACCTCTTCCTCTTTCCACTCCACACTTCGTGTGTCGTGTTCGCGAACGAATCACGATTTGCTGTGGTTGCCTATGGATTCGTGGTACTAAGATTTGGTGTCTTGCTCCGTGCAGAGAGCAGAAGATCAATGGCTTCAAACTGCACTACTTGCAACTGCAACTCTCGCTTCGTCCTTGCTGGAGGAGTGACTTATGGGCCCCAAGCGGCCTCCTTTTTCAAGATGCCAGTGGAGCAGGTAACTCAAGCCACCGCTGGACTATTCTTCAGGACCATGCTCCCACCGATGAGCTTCAATGCCCCAATGACATCGCAAGAAGCTCCAAAGAAGCCGGTCTTTGATCGACTTACCACTGCCGTGACCCCTCTCAACGGGTCGCCCAACTTCAATACCTCAGTTTTCAACAGACTGGGCCAGAACGTCTATAAGCCCGCGATACCCGAAGCTGCCATCCCAAAGCGGATAGCAATTACGGCTCAAGCGGACGAAATCATTGAAAAGTCTTCTCCTTCCAAGAAGTCAGGTTTTACAAGGCTGCCCATTCCGGTTTCTGCTCCAGGCGAGGTCCTCAAAGCTGCTTCCCCTGCCCAGAAGGGGCATGATGAAGTCACCCTTGTAACTGAAACAACTCCATCCGCACGACACGCTCGACGTCGTCACTGGCGCCGAGTGAGGAAGGCTGGGGGCAACTCCCCCTCTGGGATAACTTCGCCAGCTCCGATGGTGGGGATCGATGCTGCTGTTCTAACCGAGAACAGCTTTGAACTGCTCAACAAGGTGCGCAGAAACTCTCATACTGCAGTGCTGAAAAGAACTCCTTCACCTGTGGAGAATACTCCAGAGAAGAAGTTGGAGCAGCCCCCTCAACGGCTGTCCTCTAAAATTTACAGGGTCTGGCGTCAAGTTCAAGACTCCGTAATGGATCAAGACTATCTCCGCCGACAGAAAAAGATGAAGGTTCGGCAGGAGAAGGATTATTCCGTTAAGCCACAAAAAGCAACAGCTACTTGGGTGCCCACTACAACGGCCCCCTCAACTTCGATAACTAAAAAAGAAGGAGGTCGGGGAAGATCCCTGCGTTTTTGGCAAATTGCAAAGACACTGAATCTAAACGCCCCATGTCTGGGGGCATGGTGGTGCATACCGTTTATATGGCATCTGGGAAAGAGGACAGCCACTCTGCGACGGGTCACCGACCGCTCACCCGATCTGTGACGAAAGCTCAAGAACAGCAGCAGAAGCTTCAGGAGATGATAACTGCGATGGCCGCACTTACCGGGCCAAAAGAAAGCTCGGAGGCATCATCGGAATAACGACATGAACAGGAAACTGACGCTGACTTCTTGCGCAGAGTCCTCGAAAAGAAAGACAAAGAAGCCGCAGAGCAAGCGGCTAACATAAAACAAATGGCACTTCTCTTCCAAAACATGGTAGGAATGATGTTACAGCCGGATCTTTCAGCTGAAGACCCTCCGATCATTATTGAAGACGACAGAGGGGAGACATCGAATCCTCCTCCGGCTCATTCAACAGCCAAGGAGGAAACCATTTCCAAAGCTGCACTGGATGACTATATAGCTCAGCAAATACGAGCTCACCAGGCGAATGAAGCGGCTGGCCAAATTGTCAAGACCGGACGACCCTATCCGGGCTGGTATGACCAAATCAGTTACCCGCCGGGATACACGATCCCTAAGTTCCACGTATATAATGGGACAGGGAATCCCCATGAGCATGTCGCTCAATTCAGGGCTCTTTGTGGCAACACTGGAGGTGACGACAAAATGCTGCTCCGCCAATTCATCGGCAGTTTAGCAGAAACAGCCTTTGAATGGTATTCGGAGCTACCTAACGATTCTGTCAAAACATTTGCGGTGATGGAGCTACTGTTTACACAAAGATTCGCAAGCGCTAGTGAACGTACCCCGATAACAGCACTGATTAATGCCAGGGTAAGGCCAGGCGAGACGTGGGTTCAGTACGCAATCCGATGGCGGAACTTATGGTCGAAGTGCGAACAGCGCATCGAAGAAGAGCCAGCGGTGGGCATGTTCGTGGGCACCTTAGACCCTCATGCAACTGTTTCACAGTTCATGATGTTCTTTAAACCGACCACGTTCCAGGCTTTAATATATAAGCTAGCCCAGATGGATCAAATGGGTCACAGACCATCTCCTCCGAAGCCGGAATCCCGAAACGACAAGGGTAAAGGGAAAGTGACCTTCACTGCGAACACCCAGCAGCAGCCCAGTGCCCTAAAGCTAGCGGATAAACTGGAAGAGAGACGGCGGTATTATAGTGAGAAAATGAAGTGCCCTTACTCATTCCCGCGGGATAAAATGAAGAGGCTGTTCGAGCTAGCGATGCGCAATAGGCTTATTTATCTCCCGAATCCAAGGAGACCACCGCAACCCAGCGAGGTGAATAATCTCAATTATTGACCTTACCACCAAACGGTAAGTCACCCGATCGAGGATTGCTTCGTCTTTATGGGCTGGATCGAGGATCAGTACCTACAAGGCAAGTTTGCGCTGTCTGAAAAGTGGAAAGTAAACCCACCACAGCCGCACACTCCAAAGAAGACGTACACGCCGGGGGTAACTTGCTCTTTTATTGAAGAAGCTCCGTGGGAGGTCATGCTTTCCGCCAAAACCAAAAAGATGCTGAATGATCTCCAGACATGCCCGGCGATCAGGTGGAAGAACCCGTCGGAACCTGAGATCATCGAAGGGATGCTGAAACCGCGTCCAACTCCAAGGATTGGTGGGGATAGTCAAAGTGTTCACACCCAGCCGTCGAAATCTTCGAAAAAGAAGAAGAGATCCAAAAAGCCCGTGAAGCCTGGCGACAAGCGCACGGACCTGCAGAAACAAATCGACGCACTGGAAGAGTACAACCAGAAAGCACGAACCCCAATCACGCTCCAAGAGTTTCTCAGCCACGTCCTTGAAGACGGAGATGATGGAGAAGACTCATCAGATGGATCTGAGAATTACGTGGGAAGTTGTCATGTGATCTCTCACTCGTCGATAGATGATAAAGAAGCTCTTTGCACCGAGAAACTGAGGGCGGGTCCTGAAACAGAACTTCTATGGCCGTCAGACGAGATGATCGATGCCTTCCTGAATGAGATTCGTCTGAAAAGTAAAGCCAACCAGGAGCGTGAGATGGCCATATTGGAAGGAGCCAAACGCCGGCGACTAGACGAAAGAGTCGAGGCACTCCCGTCAAATCAAGAGACATGCGCTGCGGATAAAAACAAATTCAAGACGGGGAAAAGGTTTGCTAAAGCCATATCAATGGGAATGAAGCTACCACCCTCTGAAGAAAACACTCTCGGTGGAGTAGAGATGCATCCTAATTACTGCTTATATCATCAGAAGATCGCACATCCTACTGAAGACTGCGACCCCTTTAAGTGTTGGTGGCAAGGGTATGTCGCTCACAGGCAACACGTCAACAGAACAAAGCGGGAAGCTCGTAGACAGCGAAAAAATACGACAGATGAGCATAAATAGTTGCCGGCAATTATCATAGGGATGATCCCGGGGGATCACGAGTTCTCACCTTTGGGGACGACTTCGACGAAAAAGTAGCCTTCAGCCCTCTCTTCAAGGAATCCATCTCTGAAGAATTGAAGAATTGCGAGAACATTCAGCCGTGCAATTGCACGATACCCAGAGAAAATCTCGGACCCATAACAACGGAGCGAACAAAAAGGATAAAGGAAACGGGAAAACGGCCTTCGCCGCCAACACTCAACAACAATCGAGTGGCCCTAGACCGGTTGTTCTCCAAAACAACAAGCGGCAACCCCTCTATGAGAGGTTGAAACGTCCTTACTCGTTTCCCCAGGATGAAACAAGGAGGCTGTTCGAAGTGGCAGTGCACAACAGGCTTATCACTCTACCGGAGCCGAAACACCAGCTACAACTGAATGATGTCAACAATCCTAATTACTGCCCTTACCACCAAGTATTGGGCCATCCGATCGAAAACTGCTATGTTTTCAAAAACTGGGTTGAAGACCAATACCAACAGGGAAAGTTCGCATTATCCAAAAACTGCAAGGTGAGCCCGCCACAACCACATGCCCCTAAAAAGATGGACATGCCGGAGGCATCTTGCTCATTCATAAGGAAAACCCCATCGACCGAAAAGTCAGTAAACTAGAGATTCGCCTCAAATACGGCGACATTGGACCACTATTTCCTAAAACTGGCGAAAGACCGAAATGTCGTTAAACTAACGATGGACCACTATGTCCTAAAACTGGCTGATGACCGAAACGTCCTTAAACTAATGACGGACCGCTACGTCCTAAAACTAGTTGTTGACCGAGATGTCGATAAACTAAGGTGGATTACAATATCCCAAAGCCGATAAAAAAACAATAAAAAAAAATAAAAACGGTATGCCCATAAGCAAAAAGGGCGCGAATGAAAACCCGAAAGGGCTCCGTGAGTAAAAATAGTAGGGCTACCGGCGAGTGTTCGTGAAAAATTGAAAGGGCGCGACCTCGTTAGAAAAAGGAATAAAAAGAATAAAAAAACGGTATGTCCATAAGCAAAATGGGCACGGATGAAAACCCGAAAGGGCTCCGTGAGTTAAAACAGCAGGGCTACCGACGAGTGTTTGTGAAAACCCGAAAGGGAGCAACCTCGTTAAAGGACACTTACAGGGTCCTCTCGACCTTGTAAGGAGAAACCACCCGCGTGAGATCCTTACGACTCACAAGGGAGCAACACACTTAGGGATCCTCACGATTCCTAAGGAGAAAATACACTTGCGAGATCCTCATGACTCGTAAGGAGAACTCTCTTATGGGACCCTCACGTCTCATAAGATTTGAAAGTCTTTTTACAGAGACCTGAACCTGTTCTTAAGCAACCTCCACAACCTTCGATATGGCCCTACAAGTGGCTCAATACTGACCCTTGTATACAATCCACGGGCACGAATAAAAATTTCCCTGACCAAGTCCCACTCGTGGGTAGGGATATGTCCATATGGTGAACAATCCTTATAAGTCCTCTCGACTTATAAGGAGAAAACCCTTTTGTAAGATCCTTACGACTTACGGGGGAACATACACTTACGAATCCTCACGATCCCTAGGGAGAAAACACACCTACGAGATCCTCACGACTTGTAGGGAGAAATACCTTTGTGAGACCCTTACGGCTCATGAAGTCAAAAGCCTTAGTCGACGGGATCCTAACCCTGTTCGCTAAGCCACCTTTGTTCGACATCGACAGAGGCAAATGATGATTCGCTCCTGGCAATATCCCAGTTGTAGCGATGCTGATGTCTAAACCGGCATCAAATCCTAAGCCCTTTTATGGCAAATGATGATTCACTCTTGGCAATATTCCAGTTGTAGCGATGCTGATGCTGAGATTGGCGTTAGATTCCAAGTTCCACACTCGCGATAAAAAAAAATCAGCGAGCCATACGTGCATACGAAATAGCCGAAATGATGGAGCAACTTGCAATAAAAAAGCAGCAAGTAAAAATGTATGCATGCAAAATAGCCGAAATGATTGGGTAACTCGCAATAAAAAGCAGCGGGTGAAAATAAAATAAATAGCCGAAATGATTGGGCACCGCGAAAAATAGCCGAAATGATTGGGCAATCGCGACCTTCGCGATGTAAAAGATGAAATGATAGAGCATCGCGGAAAGAAATAAAAAACATATATAATGAAATTTATGCCCTACAGGCGATATCACAGCAATCCCTGTATACAATCCAGGGGCGCAAACAAAGACGGAACCATATCTTCCCAACAGGCTCCACCAGAAAGCGAAGCCAAAATCTCGACGGTTCATGGACAACCTAGAGGCAACCTCGACATTTGTTGCAATATTGCAGACACAATGTCAGTAAACGAAGCAAAAGAAGATCCCTAGCTTCAGGGTCTCGACGTCAATATCGAAAACTTAGAGATCACCAACAGCGTTTCTCCTCACTCCAACCAGTGCAGACGTGACGTCAACAACCGACCTCAGAGTCGCAACGAAATAGAGCCATGGCAAAGTCCCTAGTTCCAAATCTCAATGGCCACATCTACGGCCCGGAAACCAACAACGGTGTGCCTCCTCATTCCAGCAAGACACAGATGTTACACTATCAAACGAAACCATGGCAAAATCCCAGCTTCACCTCAGTATTCGTCTCGATACAGCAGACGAGATGTCAACAAAGGCGTTCCTTCGCAGTCCAGCAGGATGTAAATGCAACGTCAACAAAAGACTCCATGGTCAGCAAAGCGGAGTGACGGCAAAATCCCAGCTCCACCCCAGCGTTCGTCTAGATACAGCAGACGCAATGCCAAAAGAAAACGAAGCAAAGTCTAAATTCCTAGCTTCAGGGTCTTAACGGCAAGTCATATAAAGCCTGAAAGACAATCGGAGATCATCTCGCCACCAGTGCGGAGTGGTCACCACCTCGATGTTCGTCTCAACACAGCAGACGCAACATCACCAAGCGGAGCCACGGCAAAGTCCCTAGTTCCAGGTCCTAACGGTTCGCAGGCAACCTAGGAACCACCTCGGCGTTCGTCTCGATACAGCAGACGAGATGTTACCCCAGCGTTCCTTCCTCCAACAGGATTCGAACACAACAAAGAAAACGAAGCAAAGGCCAAATTCCTAGCTTCAGGGTCTTAACGACAAGTCATATAAAACCGGAAAGACCATCGGAGATCATCTCGCACCAGCGCGGAGTGGTCACCACCTCGACGTTCGTCTCGATACAGTAGACGAGATGTCACCCCAGCGTTCTTCCTCCAACAGGATTCAGACGCGACAATCAAACAGCGGAGCCACGGCAAAGTCCCTAGTTCCAAACCTCGACGGTTCACTAACAACCTAGAGACAACCGCGACATTCGTCTCGATATAGAGGACGTAATGCCAGCAAACGAAGAAAAGGCCAAATTCTTAGCTTCAGGGTCTTGACGGCAAGTCATATAAAGCATGAAAGACTATCGGAGATCATCCTACACCAGCGCGGAGTGGTTATGACTCATCGGGGCTCTCCAAAATGAGCCTAACCTCAAGTAAAAAGTGACATGGAATATCCTTAAGCTTTCTCTTTCGACGGTAATATTACCTGGAAGATTACTTGAAGACGTCTTGTCCAGCCCCCGAAGGAATTAGAGACATGACAATCGCAAGGCTACTCGAACAGCAAGATCGCCTATCGAGGAATACATCAGCCAACGCGACGGTACGACGGACAAAACCCTAAGTACCACAGACCCTAACGGACCTCTGTCGTAAAGAGCAGAGGTTAACTGTGACGTTTGGATACTCTTATGAGAAATGCTCGATTCATCTCGACTCGTGAGGAAATTAGTGTCTTTACGAGAACTACTCGATATGTTTCGACTCATGAGGAAAAGCCTTAGGCAGCGGGGATCAAAAAACCTGTTTCCTAAGCACTGGGACCCTGCAAGTCGGTCCAAAATGGGCTCTTGCATACTATTCAAGGGTCTCACTCTCCAAAGTCGAATCTCGACAAGGAGGGAAACAACCGCTTACGGGTCCTCTCGACTCCTAAGGGGGGAAAATTCTCTTATAAGATCCTTGCGACTTATAAGAGAAAACGCATTTAGGAATCCTCATGATTCCTAAGGAGAAAATACACCTACGAGATCCTCTCGATCCGTAGGGAGAAAGGTCTTTGTGAGACCCTCACGGCTCATAAAGTTGGAAAGCCTTAGGTAGCAGACCTGAACCTGCTTCCTAAGCCATCACTACTCCCCAAGATATTCAAGACAGAATTTTCTATATCGCTTACAGGCTATGCTTACTTAAAGAATATGCCAATAGCAAAGCAGAAAAGAAAAGGAAGGAGGCAAAAGATTTGTCATTCATACTCGGAAAATTCTTACATCAATGAGGACAATAAACAAAAGCAGCATTATTGAAATGTTTACAATGGCAAAACCTCAGGTCCAGGGCATCGATTAAGGAATTCGAAAGTAAGGCCTTCTAGAGTCTTTCTGGCCTTTCTGATCATTCTCGTGTGCATCCTCTCGCGCTCACGCGTGTCAAGATCTTTGGCAAGGTCCTCCATCCTTCGATAAGCAGCAATTATCGTCGTCTGTTGAAAAATTTGATGCAGAATGTCAATGAGGCTATCTCGCCATTTCTTCGAGATCAGCCCCGACAGGTACACCGAATGCACCTTGTCTTCGGCATCATCCAGCGCATTAAGCGGCATGGCCTCATGAAACCCCGGAAGTGCTCTCCAAATTGCTCCCAGCACGGCTTTCAAGAGAGCAGAACGGCGAGGAAGCAACCAACCAACGCGTGCGTGCAGACGACCCATAATCTCCGCACACTGGGCATCTGTAAACTCTTGGTTTTGGTGACGGCCCTATACACGGATATCCTCATAGGTAATGAATTCGTGCAGACTGTATAAATGAACAGCCATAATGCCTGAAAGAAACATCATTGGAAGATTAGCAATGAGAAAAAAAGACATAGGGAGTTAAACTCCTCGAGAGCAATGCTCTGCAGACAGGAGTGACACCTGTCAAAATTATGAGGAGAATTTGAAGAAAATCCCGTGAGAACATTGAAAGCTTTGCTTAGAGATAAAGGCTCTATTATTGGAACCCTAATAGGGTTCTTTTTAGTTCTCTTTAGATCCCTAGAGCAAAGCTCTTCTAGTGAAACCCTAAATGGGTTTTCTTTAGATCAGGGATCTATTGAGAGCAAGGCTCTTAAAATTGATTTAATTTAATCTAATTTAATTTTTACCTAAAAAATTCTTCAGAGTTTCAACTCTTAAAAATGCTTGAACAAAAGAGCAAGGCTCTGAATGAAAATTCTTATGAAGAGATGCAAAATCATCTATGGGACCAAAGGCCCTATTTATAGGCATTAAGAGAGCCGTTTCAACTTCTAAAAGTTGGCGCGACGGTTGTAATTCTGCCACCACTGAGCTAACGTTTGGGGTCACGTAAGCGCAACGGTGGGGGGGGCATTTGTTTACCCCAATCAGAGCAAAGCTCTGTTCAAATTCCAAGGTGGGAAACGAAGCAACGCTTCTGTTTCACCCAATCAGAGCAAAGCTCTGCCTTGAAATTAAAGTTAAAATAAAGGAAGCAACGCTTCAACTAATCTGCGCTCAGCGCTGCGTGACACGTGTCAGCGCAGTTGCGCTAGCGTAGTTGCGTTGCGCTGCGCGATACGTGTCGGCGCAGTTGCGCTAGCACAGGGCGCAGCGCAACTGCGCGACACGTGTCAGCGCAGTTGCGCTGCGCCCTGCGCTGCGCGACACGTGTCAAGCGCAAGTGTGCTTGCACCGGCTGTGCCAGCATTTAAACAGAAAAATTCTGGAAAGATCTTTCTAATCTTATTAAAACAATAAGATTCTCTTCTGTAAAACAGGAGCCCTTGGATCAAAGACACAACGGTAGGGAAAAATCCCTAAATCACTCAGAGAAAGATCTCTTTAACTGATTTAACAAATCAATTGGCACTATATAAAGGCCCCTAGACTCCAAGTCTAAGAGACATTGACTTCAAGATAGAAACACACAGAACTCCTCTTAAAAAATTTTGAGAAGAGCTCAGAGAAAGAAAAGGTAAAAACCTTTAAATAAAAGAAGAATTTCTTCTAAAAGAGATCAATGATCTAAGAACAAGATCAAGATCTTGGATAAAAAATATAATAATAATAAAAAAGAAGAAGTAATTTACTTCTGTATAAAGGCATTGCCTTTTGATGAACCACTGGTTCTTGAAAACAAGAAAAACTTGTTTTCTTTGACCTAAATTTGATCAAAATATTAAACAGTGCCTTGCACTTTTGAAATTTACACTGTTGCGCTCCTTGGATTGGCGCAAGCCACCAGCGAGCGCCACGTGTCAATCATAGAACAGTTGCGCCTTGCGCTTCTAAAAACAGAGCACTGCTCTCTTGGTTTGGCGCAAGTCACCAGAGCACGCCATGTGTCAGCAGCGCAACAGCGCAGCGTACTATGCTTGCGCTCGCCAGAGCGTGACACGTGTCACCCCCACATGAGTTTGCGTCTTGCGCTGGCGCAAAGCGCCTGACAAGCCACGTGGCGCACTGTCAGAACAATAAATGCTTTGCATTATTAAAGAAGGGACAGAGCCCAATTAAAAGGCCTAACAGGCCTAATAAAAAATGCAATGCATTATTAAAAAGGGGCAGAGTCCAAACAAAGGTCTGTCAGACCAAAACAGATGTTGTGCATCATTTAAAAAAAGGGAGGCAGAACCCAAATAAAGGTCTAATAGACCAAACAAAAATGCCATGCATTATTAAATAGGGGCAGAGCCCTAGTAAAGGCCTAACAGGCCAAATGCAGATAAAACGTTGAACATTTTTCAACTGGACTTAGCCCAATTATGGCCGTAAGTCCTCAAATTAAATTGAACCGAGCACGACTGATCTCTCAAATCAATTTACACCCGGTTCGAGGGTACATCTCTTCACTCCTTTGATATTTGTCGTTGTAATTCCTCAACGTCTTCAATGAGGTGACGGGTCCCAACAACCATACATTTCACGGATTGTTGCGCTGATGATTTGGTAGGACCGGAGGATTCAATAGTCCCCAAAAAATCTCAACCACTCCGCAGATCTAGTAGGGTTCCTCATCTGCCTGAGAGATACTACGGTTTTCTCATTGACGGTGGGAGTGAGGATTGCATCATGGAAGATGATGACTCAACTAGTTTCGAGCAGGCCATCACGAGTGGGGACTATATGAAATGGCTGGATGCTATGCGATCTGAGATGGAATGCATGTACACCAACAAAATATGGACTTTGGATGTTGCTCCTGAAGGGGTAAAACCCATTGGGAGCATGTGGATCTTTAAGAAGAAACTTGGTATAGATGGAAAAGTTGAGACTTTCAAAGCTAAACTTGTAGCAAAAGGTTTTCGTCAACAACCAGGTGTAGATTATGATGAAACATTTTCTCTAGTGGCTATGCTTAAGTCCATCAGGATCCTACTTGCCGCCGCTGCATACCATGATTATGAAATCTGGCAGATGGATGTCAAAACCGCTTTTCTAAATGGTGCTTTAGAAGAGAGCGTGTACATGACACACCCAGAGGGCTTCATGGACAGTGGGAGCAGCGGAAAGGTGTGCGAGCTACTTAAATCAAACTACGGATTAAAGCAGGCATCACGGAGCTGGAACATCTGTTTTGATGTGGCAGTCAAAGAGTTTGACTTCATCAAAAACGCAGATGAACCTTGTATATACAAGAAGGTTGTAGAGAGTAAGGTTGCCTTCCTCGTATTGTAGGTGGATGACATACTCTTAATAGGAAATGATGTTCCTATGCTACAGTCGGTCAAGCTCTTCTTATCACAAAGGTTCTCCATGAAGGATCTGGATGATGCCTCCTACATCCTGGGGATTAAGATCTATAGAGATAGATCTAAACAGATGATGTGATTGTCCCAATCCAGGTACATTGACACCATACTAAAGAGGTTTAGTATGGAAGATTCCAAGCGTGGAAATTTACCCACGATCTCAGGAATCACTCTCTCCAAAGAGATGCCCCACAAGACTGATTTGAAGAGAGCTCGCATGCAAGGGATACCCTATGCTTCGACAGTCGGGTCTATCATGTATGCGATGTTATGTACCAGACCGGATGTAGCTTACGCACTTAGTGTTGTAAGATGGTATTAACGGATCCTGGGGAGAATCACTGGACAGCTGTGAAGAACATTCTTAAGTACTTGAGAATGACTAAAGAAATGTTCTTGGTGTATGGTAACGGTGAACTCCAGATGGAGTCCTTTACCGATTCGAGCTTTCAGAGTGATAAGGACGACAGTAAGTCGGTCTCGGGTTTTGTCTTCACCCTCAATGGAGGGGCGGTATGTTGGAAGAGTTCCAAGCAAGATACCATGGCAGACTCGACGATGGAGGCTGAATACACCACTGCCAACGATGTCGCCAAAGAGACTGTCTAGACGAAGAAGTTCATAATTGAACTTGGTGTAGTTCCATCCATTGAGCATCCAATACCTTTGTATTTTGATAACAATGGAGCTGTGGCTTTAGCCAAGGAACCCAGGTCCTATCAGCGATCCAGACATATTCTGAGGCGATATCACCAAATTTGGGAGATAGTTGATCGCCGGGAGATCTAGGTCAGGAGAGTTGACATGAAGAATAACACGGCGGATCCACTTGTAGGGTTTACCTAGCACCTAATCTAGAGTTTGGAAGCATCACACATACCACAATTAAATTTTTAAAGGTGCTAAATAAACTAAACTAGAATCTTAACTAGAATTTTAGGGTAACAATGAACAAGTATCACATACAAATGACAATCTATCATTAAATGAAGAGATTACAACCTTTGTAGACCTTCCTTGGTGACTCCTTGGACCTTTGAGAGTATGGAACAAATCGCTAGAGGCCTTCCTCGTCCACGATGATCCACCCGAAGTCCCTTTGCCCAAAGCTCCTTGCTTTACTTGATCTTTGAAAGAAGTATAGCAAACACCCTACACAAATGGGCTAGAGAGGTGTAGAATGATGAGGTGGTTTGTATTCTCTAATCAAAACCCTTTCTTTTTCCCTTACCCACTCTAATGAAATCTCAAGAGAGAAAGAGAATGAGGAAGAAGAAGATGGCAACTCAAGAGCTCTTTTGTTGTGATAATGATAAAAGATAAAATGAGAATGAAAAATATAGATCAAAAGTCATTCTCATAATTAACCACGGGTTAATAAATATCTAGATATTTATCTTGGAGTTAAAGAACAATAGAAAGTTAACTCATGGTGGGAGCTTTGGTTAAGATAAAGGTCAAGGATAATTATCCACCATGAATTGATTTTCTATTTCTTTAATTCAAAAATAAATATATATGCATATTTATTCCCATATAAGTCTTGCATTGCCACCACTAGTGTATTATCAACCATGATACAATGTATGTATGTATATGTCCATGCACATCATCATGTGCATACATGCATGCATACATCAACAAAGAAAAGGGTTTAATACAGAATTAAGCTAAAAGTCTTTGTTAAATCAACACTTGATTTAACAAACCGGTCATATCACATACGACTCGACCAATAGAAAAACGCCCGATTAATATACGATATCACTTATACGCATTTAATCGGGTCCCCACGCATATCTCATATGCACACCACATCTTTTCGCCTGAGCTAGGAAACTTCATTATGGGACTCTAAGACTCGTCAATAAGCCGGCAGTAGGTGATGATCATATCAAACACCTACAAGCTGCAAGCCGTCAGCTAAACGTAACGGCCACCCGGGTATTGAGCGATCAGAAGAAAATCAGCGAAGCTGTCAAAACTCCTGTCGAGCCAACTGGCAACACTTACCGTACAGTCCGGTCTCTTCGTCAGATATGCTGCATATCGAGTCTAGGGATGGAATTGTCGACCCCAATAACTCAATAATTCATGCCGGTATATGGCTCATAACAGATCAAGAAACTACTGATAACACTTATCAGTAAATCTCAGCAGCCCTGGCCAGGGACTTCCTGTTATAGCCAATCGAGCATAGCACAACATCAACCCCCAATACCAGGAGAGACGAAACCCCTCCTATCGCTCATTGCCTCCGTGTGCCTCGGGACTGTACCCAAATTCCACCTGTTTACATGACTCAGTAGAGCCGTGGTAGGGTGGAGATCAAAGTACAGTGGGAGGACATACAAGACTCTATGACGATCTTGGGTCGACAGACTAACCTGTACCAGTGTCACCTGAGAACTGCTATCCGACGATAGATATAATACCACATAGGAGTTCTCGGCAAGTCCATTCAGTGTACCCAGTCTCCACTGAGCACCCGCATACAATCTTTGGTGTTATCACACGAGATGGATATGGGATCATCCATCGCCCATCACATGGGACAAGAATGGTATACGCTAGTCTACTCTGGAATATCGATGCCCCATCTCGTTACACCCATGACTAGGAACAGTTAAAGGATATGCTTATAAACTGCAGGTGTCCCACTAGTACGATCTGTATCATAGTCCCAGTAGTCAAGCAAATATCCTATGGGCTTTATCAACATGTACCAAATGAATAAGATGCATGATCAAATGAACATGTCAAGATAAAGTAAACCAGATAACATACTATCATGTCGAGCAAGAAAGTCATCTATATACATATATACATGTCCAAGCATCCACTATACATATAATGGCCTCTAGGGCATACATATATCCAACAATCTCCCACCTGGACTAAGGCCAGTTTTTGGCGTATCTCATTGTCACGACCCGAAAGAGCACGTGACTGGCCCTTGAAACATATGAAGCCTATAGGACTCCATCTGATCCAAGTAAGCCAAAAGCCCAGAAATCTAAAACCATTTTTGAAGAATAAGTAAAGAAAACTGGTTAAAAAAAAGTGAAGAAAAACATGTTTGAAATCAAGGTTTTTAAATAACTAAGCCGAATGTGCATTTGAAAACAGTACAGTCTTTTCTAAAAATTTCGGCAGAGTTTCCTTTGTAAAACGGGCCCCGAATGGGGTACAACATGGATATAATATAAATGTAATGATAAAGGCATCCCCAAGCGGGAGCTAGCTCTTCGTCAATCGACGGTCACAACCACACAATGATATGATAATATACAACGCCAAGTGGCGAGGATCAAATCCAAAAGAAAGCTCAAAAGCAACAAGAAAACCGCGATACTTCTAAGCGCGACTCTAAGGTCGAAATAATACAATACTATCTCTAAGTCTGAAAGAATATACAAGTTTTGGTTGATGGAAATTCTAGATACAAGGAAATAAAATAAATACAATGGTGGTTCCTGATACGAAAGAATCCACCTACCAAAGCAAATCACCCGCAAGAAGGTAGTGTGCCAGAAATGCCGCAAAGAAACCTGTACGGCAGAACCTGCAAGAACTGTGGCACAACGGGGGTGAGTTGCCAACTCGTGAATAGAAACATCTACAAGAAGAAACCGAATGCAAGACATAAACCTAAGTCAACGATCAGTAATACAATCCACAAGAGTGCATCTGAGAGTAATAAGGTGGCAAGGTAACATCTAAACATGTATGTAGTGCCAGGTACTCAGGTAATAACATGTCATCAGTGTAAGGTATGTCTACATGAAGTAAATATGAAATATCAAAGATATCAATACACATATATTAGCGTCCCATTCCACTAATATTGGTGTAAGGGTATATATAACAGCGCCCTCATACCTTGTTATATATTCAAATGAAGTATGATAAGTGTAAATCAAATCTGTATAGGAACCATGTCTGTATATATGTGGAACCCGTCCACCTGTCACACACTGACAGTAAGCATCATGTATGCAATGTGAGGATATAAATAAAATCATGGAAAACTCATCATGAAACCCGTGCCAAGCATCGACATGTAAATCCTCATCCGTATGGGGCTCCGTCTGCGGTATCGGCCCTCGGCCCCCGGCAGTACGAGTCAACCCATGTCCATCTCTGGGCTCCGTCTGCGGTATGGGCCCGTCGGCCCCCGGCAGTACGCCCATCTCTCAGCTCCAGGCGGTATCCCCCGGACATCCGCCGAGCTCAAATACAATCACCGGTAGGTACTCGCCCGCCTCCAGGCTCAATCGGCATAACCCATCGATCATCTCGCCGAGGGGAACCATACCGGGCCCACCACGAACCCGCAAACGGTACATCACCTCCTCGAATCGGGTTTCAAGCACACATCTCAGCACCGAGAAAACGCGTGGTGGACGCACCAAATATCATATCAAGAGGTACCGGGTTTTTCATAAAAGAACATCTTTTCTAAAAAAAATCCCACGGTCCTCAAAATCAGAAATCACATAAGAATCCATATCAAGAAGTAAATCCAATGCAATGTGCTATGTAATCAATCCATGATGTATGCGACATGCAAGGAAGGGTAATCATATCGGAAATCATGTAACATGGAATATCATGAATGTAACAATACTACAGTGTAGTGGCATGGCAATTATCGATGATGAAGTGTGTGAGCCGGCAAATAGTGTACGTGAAACATACGCATCATCGATAATGGTGCTGGTGTCCTAACAGCATGATAATAGTATAATAATGAATATATGCCAGCAATGCGAATAGCAGGAAAATGCAGATATCTAGTAGTCAACACCACAGTGAAGTATCTACTATGCAACTACATCTAAGTATCAGGTCGATCAGGAGAGGTAGGTGTGGAAACCACCTAAGTCTAAGTCGATGTATATAGATAAATAGTCGGTGATCCCGCCTCAATGTCATATCGTAAGATATCCTCGAGTTATGAGTGCGGATCTATCATCAATATCGGCTCGTAGGGTAAATCGTCGTACGGCATTCCCAATAGCTGGGTAGGGTCAACATCTCACTGTCTCATCACATAACAGGTATCAGTATCATCAGATCATAAAGTCTGGGGGTACTACTCTATGTCTAGTACAAAACGATACCATCAAAGAAGTGTGCATGCGGGGGTACACATATCCCAAGCCCGCGAGAATCAAAAGTCATATCCCACATATGAATCGTATCAAATCACCGATCCCAGGGCACCAAGCCCACATCATCAACTCATCTCCAAAGTCATCCCATATCATCAATCACGGTGCAAGTGTAAGTGATATACAAGGGTGTGTGTATAGGTGTAATTCTATCCTAGGGTTCGCGACTATAACTACACTAGTCACCACTAACCCTAACTATCCATAAAACACCTATTATCACAATAAACTGCATAATAATCTATCTACGGACTGCGGGGGTGCTATACGCCATCCACCCGACTTCCCCCTGTAGATATAATCTACTCACCTGAATCCTGCGTGTCGGTGTCGATGTCTCCGTCATCTTCCGCATCGTCTCGAATCGTCGCGGTGTACCTACACACATCACACGTATCGCATCGCATCAAAACCAATTCAATACTTAAAACGATACACTAAAACCGATACGACACGCCAAAAGGCTTATAGGTTAGAACCTACGGTTAGCCTTCGCAAAATCACTCGATATAGACGTGCAAACGTCACACGATCGAGATAACACAATAATACCAAAATCTGGAATTCAAAATATGCAAAACCAAATCCGAATTCAAAGCTGCAACTTGAGAAAATGATCCCAGATTTCATCTCAGGCCAAACTAGATCAAATCAACAACTCCAGGGTGCTATGCAGGGTAAATATGAGGTACAGAAGCAAAATGGGGAGTTTTCATCATAGGGGGGCCGGCCACATCCACTGTTTGGCCGGCCTGGCCGGCCCCACTAGGGAGCTAGGTGCTCGTCTCCCTAGGGTGGTCTCCTGGGTCACTAACTAGGCTCCTGGTATCACTACTTTTCTCTAGAATTGTTCCAGTATACTCCAGATTTTCCTGCACACACAAACCGACATAAAGTCCCGAAATTTCGTATTCTTGGTTTCCAATGGGATTGGGCTGGGTTTCTAGCTCTAGGGTGCTCATACGATCTCCACTGAACTCAAATTACCCATCACAACTCACAATTCCCTCAAACCCTAACTAGTTTTCACCAAGTCCACAATTTCACCCGATATCGATTCTAAACTTGCATAGGGGTATATGTAAAAGGTAAAACTAAGACAATGGTTCAGAAATTACCTTAATTGGCAACTCAAGAACTTTCTTGAGTTGCCCCAAGTGGTCACAATCCAAGCTTTCTAGGTCCATCTTGAAGATCTCGGGCTCGCGCATCCTTTTTGTGAAACCGACATAGGATTTTGGGGTAGTTTTAGAGGTGATTTCATGGCTTGAAGAGGGGAGGGAAAATGAGGAAGGGCAGCAGCAGCTAGAGGAAGAGGGAGAGAAATGAGAGGGAGAGGAATGGCCAAGATGCTAAGTCAAAAGGTCAAGGGTGCCCATACTTCTCTCTCACCTACCCTCACTCCAATTTCCTTTTCTTTTTCTTTTCCTTTTTCTTTTAAAATCCTTCTCACAAACATAGTAAACCCCAAATGAGAAACCATGGCAAGAAAAGTGTACAAGTGTAGAAAATGTGATATGTGCAAGTTTTGCACAAAATTGCCGAAAAACCCGATTAGCGATTTTAATCGCGATTAGCACTAAATTAGTGTCAAAATGTTCACAACAACTTAAAAATGTCATAATTCACTAATTTATCCTATTTTAGAATTTTCCATGATTTTCCGTAATTTTCTCCATTTATTTGCATTTAAATATAGATTTAATATTAAAATAATCAATAAAATAATATTAAATTATAAAAATTCCCAAAATTAATATTTTATATTTTTGAAAATGTTACAATCTACCCCCCTTAAAGAAATTCGGTCCCCGAATTTAAATTTAAACCCCCAATACTAAAACAATTTCAGTAATGGTCCAAAGTCGTCGGGGCTCCGAAATCATCAACACATAGAACGTCACAGCGCAATGCATGCGCATGAAAAAATGAGCAGATAACTCAAAAGCAAAACTCCGTCAAGCATCTCGCAATCTTCGGAGTCGAGGTAAAAACACAATGTCAAATCCAATACAAAACCGATATAATATGGATCAAAACTACACATGTAGACATCCAATCCATACATGTAAAAAAAAAGAAACTGATGTAAAAGCATGCAAAAGTATATCCAGGTACCGTCCACTGACTAGTCCTGCTCAGCATGAAAGCAAAAATCCACATCATAAAAGGTACTGCTCTAAAAGGAATAAATCCCAAAAATATACATAACACCATCCTGTGCGTCCGGTGCGCACGGAATCAAAATCCATAACTGTGTCAAACAGATGTACAAAACAACATCTAGGTGCAACGGGTGTGCACAAAACATCTGTCGTAGGCAACGTGTGTGCCTGACAGAAAGATAAGTCAGGTGCATGTGACATGCACGAAGAATCCCAATTTAGTGCATCTGGCGTGCACCAAAATCGTATATCAAAACACTAAAGGTACATGAAAATCACGCTGGAAGTGTAAATCAAATCACTGAATACTGTAGGCATGAAATCTCAATCAATACCTCAAATGTAATAACTCTGCGCAAAATAAATAAATATCCAGTGGGTGCATGAAACCAATATCATGAAACTCAGTCATCAAAACTAAATCATGCAACAGAACGCCCAAAATACCGAAATCCAAAATGACGGATACGTGATAATCGAATCACAAAATCACAAATCATAAATACCGTCTTCGGTAGTCCTTCCTTCAAGGTCGAGAAGGAGTCGGTGCAATCCACTGCTAGCAGCGCAGGATATCTACCTGCCTCTTGCTCACGGTCTGGCGTCCTCTGTCTCTGGATTCTTATCTTCTCTGCGGATTACCTATCACGCGGTCAATCGGCTCATCGGCCCTGTCAGGGGTGCTAACGGGGACGATTCCGTTCTGGCACTTCTCTGGTCATCTCTCGGTCAAACCTCATGACCACTCGTAAGGCAGCATATCACTGACGTCGGCTTCTGGCTCTCTGAATGTACGTCACACATCTGATCCTGGGTGCAAACATCGTTGCAGCAACGTCCTGGAAGAATCCTGCTCAAGATCTCTTCCAATCATGCCTATGCCGAACCAAACGGAGGCTGGCTCTCCTGCACAACCTCTTCTCGCTCAAAAGACACCTGTGTCCTCATAACAATATTCCCTCGGAAACTGGTCACATCCCAACGTCTCTGTAAGCATGTCAGGTCTCTAGTCTCGACGGGAAGCAATGACAGCTCGTCAGTGTCTCACACGAACCTCTTGTTCCAACTGTCTCCATCGTTGTCCACTATGACGTCATGCCAAGCTACTATGCACTGCACTGTTCTCGGCCACGGTCAATCTGAAGTCTCTCACACGGACTCGAAATCGCGTATTCTGTAGCTTCATCACTCTGTAGCAGATGTCAGGTCGAACTGGTCCTCGGGAACACGTTCCAACCATCGGAGGAAAACTCATCACTCGTCCGTCCTTAATCAATTCGCAACGCATCTGGTAAGTTCCTTTATCCGAACCTGGTCAACTACCTCGTCGACAATGCCGAACTCTGGTCTGCTGGGTGTGCGCAAAACGACCACTCCTGGTCTAGGTCTTCTCGTATCGTACTCCAGAAAAGTCTTGTCGAGGTTCCTTTCTCAAATCTCAATCCTGCCGAAATGCCCGGAAGTCATCATCCAATGCTGAAGCTGAAGCTTTTTCCGGAACGGCCGCATACTTGTCGCGCTTCTTTCTGGAAGTTATATCCATATACCACGCCTCTGAGGTGCGTATCACATCTCTAAAGTCAGCGGAGTGGGACGTCGTCTCGTCGAAATCTCGTACGAACTCTTTACTTCACTCTGCTCAAATGTCGACTGATTCGGACTCGTCTAATCATGGCTGCATGAACTGCGCTCCGACGGCTACGCTCGTATCTGGAGTCTCCCAAGAAGTATCCCATCACGATATCCGAAAGATGTCGAACCGTCCGATCGACTCGTCAGAACCTCATAATCCCCCAAGAGCTCACATCTCGGGTACAGTTTAATAGTATCGAGTACATGCCACAGCGTCGGTGGTCCAGCCGTAGAAGGGCAAACCCAAGCCTCACTAATGGCGCCGCGGAACCGCCGTAAACCCTAAGGTTCAAGGCTGTCACACGGTCATTAAGTCGAGTTAGGGTTTCATTCTTCTAGAGGGTCCATAGAATCACCTGCATGTCTTTCCGTATACTTTAAACTTGGAAAATAGGCTCCTGACATTCGATCGTCTCTATCGACTCTCAACGAACCTGCGTGAAGTCGTCTCTAGCTGGAATCAATCCGCCTGATGACCTCGCATCGGGGTAAGCGAACTCACCACACGTCCTAGTCATCCATCCTTGGTGACTAGCAACTCGCTATCATCTCTCTAAGAACATGCTCATGCTGCAGTAGCTCCAACCATCTGGGCGATATCTCATCATTTGCAGCAACAACTGGCTCCTACGCCTGTACGCCGAACAATGCCTCAATCCTCCAGGAAAGGCAACACATAAGCGGTCATCTCTGAATCAGCCTGCTCTAGATCTGAGTAAGACTCTCCATACTGGAAATCTTCAACCCAACTGGGCCCGCTCTGGCGCAAAATCGGACGAATCACCTTCGTCTCTCAAATCGGGTAGACTAGCTATCATCAGTCGCAAATCTGCCTGCAAGCTCCGGCGATCTCAGCTCGTAAGCTCCGAAAGCAACATCCTGTCAATCTCAGCAACAGCTGGTCTATCTGTCTGCACGGTAGGCGACATCACAATCTCTGAGGTATGCTGTACATCAACAGTCCTCTCTCAACTGGCAGCTCTAACAATGGCTCGATCATCCGGTGCAAGGCCAAGCACTCGCCTCCACTAGAGGTCACAATCTCCAACACTAACTCGAGACGTTCCCATGTCACCAGAAAACACAACGGTCGGCCCTCGTACCAAACGAGCTCACACCGGCCGTAACCCTAGCAGCAGCCCAAACTGCGCTCAAACATGGTGACAGGAATCTCAATCGAGTATCAAAAGAGCACATCAATGGAAAGAAAGGAAACAACAGATCCAAAGTGGATACATGATCATAGGAAGGAACAATATCAATGAAGGTATGATCATGAAACTAATAGAATCGGGGATCTCAAATGGATGTATAATCCTGGATATGAAGAGAATCACTGATCTCGAAAGAAATGTACATCCTAAGGTTCCTTAAGCGGAGTGGCGTGTCGTAAGTATGCCGCGGAACATACCAACGGTACGTCACTCTACTTTAGTCACCTAATCCATCAACCAAGGGTCATCCTAAAACGACGAAAGTTCGGGTTTACACCCCCTCGACCAAGTCTAAGTTCCGTAAGGTCAAGCCTAAGTTCCGTATAAAAACAACTCCTTAGGCTCCACATAGTCAAACTTAAACTCGAACCAAGGTCAACCTAGCGCTCTGATACCAACTTTGTCACGACCCGAAAGAGCACGTGACTGGCCCTTGAAACATATGAAGCCTATAGGACTCCATCTGATCCAAGTAAGCCAAAAGCCCAGAAATCTAAAACCATTTTTGAAGAATAAGTAAAGAAAACTGGTTTAAAAAAAGTGAAGAAAAACATGTTTGAAATCAAGGTTTTTAAATAACTAAGCCGAATGTGCATTTGAAAACAGTACAGTCTTTTCTAAAAATTTCGGCAGAGTTTCCTTTGTAAAACGGGCCCCGAATGGGGTACAACATGGATATAATATAAATGTAATGATAAAGGCATCCCCAAGCGGGAGCTAGCTCTTCGTCAATCGACGGTCACAACCACACAATGATATGATAATATACAACGCCAAGTGGCGAGGATCAAATCCAAAAGAAAGCTCAAAAGCAACAAGAAAACCGCGATACTTCTAAGCGCGACTCTAAGGTCGAAATAATACAATACTATCTCTAAGTCTGAAAGAATATACAAGTTTTGGTTGATGGAAATTCTAGATACAAGGAAATAAAATAAATACAATGGTGGTTCCTGATACGAAAGAATCCACCTACCAAAGCAAATCACCCGCAAGAAGGTAGTGTGCCAGAAATGCCGCAAAGAAACCTGTACGGCAGAACCTGCAAGAACTGTGGCACAACGGGGGTGAGTTGCCAACTCGTGAATAGAAACATCTACAAGCAGAAACCGAATGCAAGACATAAACCTAAGTCAACGATCAGTAATACAATCCACAAGAGTGCATCTGAGAGTAATAAGGTGGCAAGGTAACATCTAAACATGTATGTAGTGTCAGGTACTCAGGTAATAATATGTCATCAGTGTAAGGTATGTCTGCATGAAGTAAATATGAAATATCAAAGATATCAATACACATATATTAGCGTCCCATTCCACTAATATTGGTGTAAGGGTATATATAACAGCGCCCTCATACCCTGTTATATATACAAATGAAGTATGATAAGTGTAAATCAAATCTGTATAGGAACCATGTCTGTATATATGTGGAACCCGTCCACCTGTCACACACTGACAGTAAGCATCATGTATGCAATGTGAGGATATAAATAAAATCATGGAAAACTCATCATGAAACCCGTGCCAAGCATCGACACGTAAATCCTCATCCGTATGGGGCTTCGTCTGCGGTATCGGCCCTCGGCCCCCGGCAGTACGAGTCAACCCATGTCCATCTCTGGGCTCCGTCTGCGGTATGGGCCCGTCGGCCCCCGGCAGTACGCCCATCTCTCAGCTCCAGGCGGTATCCCCCGGACATCCGCCGAGCTCAAATACAATCACCGGTAGGTACTCGCCCGCCTCCAGGCTCAATCGGCATAACCCATCGATCATCTCGCCGAGGGGAACCATACCGGGCCCACCACGAACCCGCAAACGGTACATCACCTCCTCGAATCGGGTTTCAAGCACACGTCTCAGCACCGAGAAAACGCGTGGTGGACGCACCAAATATCATATCAAGAGGTACCGGGTTTTTCATAAAAGAACATCTTTTCTAAAAAAAATCCCACGGTCCTCAAAATCAGAAATCACATAAGAATCCATATCAAGAAGTAAATCCAATGCAATGTGCTATGTAATCAATCCATGATGTATGCGACATGCAAGGAAGGGTAATCATATCGGAAATCATGTAACATGGAATATCATGAATGTAACAATACTACAGTGTAGTGGCATGGCAATTATCGATGATGAAGTGTGTGAACCGGCAAATAGTGTACGTGAAACATACGCATCATCGATAATGGTGCTGGTGTCCTAACAGTATGATAATAGTATAACAATGAATATATGCCAGCAATGCGAATAGCAGGAAAATGCAGATATCTAGTAGTCAACACCACAGTGAAGTATCTACTATGCAACTACATCTAAGTATCAGGTCGATCAGGAGAGGTAGGTGTGGAAACCACCTAAGTCTGAGTCGATGTATATAGATAAATAGTCGGCGATCCCGCCTCAATGTCATATCGTAAGATATCCTCGAGTTATGAGTGCGGATCTATCATCAATATCGGCTCGTATGGTAAATCGTCGTACGGCATTCCCAATAGCTGGGTAGGGTCAACATCTCACTGTCTCATCACATAACAGGTATCAGTATCATCAGATCATAAAGTCTGGGGGTACTACTCTATGTCTAGTACAAAACGATACCATAAAAGAAGTGTGCATGCGGGGGTACACATATCCCAAGCCCGCGAGAATCACAAGTCATATCCCACATATGAATCGTATCAAATCACCGATCCCAGGGCACCAAGCCCACATCATCAACTCATCTCCAAAGTCATCCCATATCATCAATCACAGTGCAAGTGTAAGTGATATACAAGGGTGTGTGTATAGGTGTAATTCTATCCTAGGGTTCGCGACTATGACTACACTAGTCACCACTAACCCTAACTATCCATAAAACACCTATTATCACAATAAACTGCATAATAATCTATCTACGGACTACGGGGGTGCTATACGCCATCCACCCGACTTCCCCCTGTAGATATAATCTACTCACCTGAATCCTGCGTGTCGGTGTCGATGTCTCCGTCATCTTCCGCATCGTCTCGAATCGTCGCGGTGTACCTACACACATCACACGTATCGCATCGCATCAAAACCAATTCAATACTTAAAACGACACACTAAAACCGATACGACACGCCAAAAGGCTTATAGGTTAGAACCTACGGTTAGCCTTCGCAAAACAACTCAAAATCACTCGATATAGACGTGCAAACGTCACACGATCGAGATAACACAATAATACCAAAATCTGGAATTCAAAATACGCAAAACCAAATCCGAATTCAAAGCTGCAACTTGAGAAAATGATCCCAGATTTCATCTCAGGCCAAACTAGATCAAATCAACAACTCCAGGGTGCTATGCAGGGTAAATATGAGGTACAGAAGCAAAATGGGGAGTTTTCATCATAGGGGGGCCGGCCACATCCACTGTTTGGCCGGCCTGGCCGGCCCCACTAGGGAGCTAGGTGCTCGTCTCCCTAGGGTGGTCTCCTGGGTCACTAACTAGGCTCCTGGTATCACTACTTTTCTCTAGAATTGTTCCAGTATACTCCAGATTTTCCTGCACACACAAACCGACATAAAGTCCTGAAATTTCGTATTCTTGGTTTCCAATGGGATTGGGCTGGGTTTCTAGCTCTAGGGTGCTCATACGATCTCCACTGAACTCAAATTACCCATCACATCTCACAATTCCCTCAAACCCTAACTAGTTTTCACCAAGTCCACAATTTCACCCGATATCGATTCTAAACTTGCATAGGGGTATATGTAAAAGGTAAAACTAAGACAATGGTTCAGAAATTACCTTAATTGGCAACTCAAGAACTTTCTTGAGTTGCCCCAAGTGGTCACAATCCAAGCTTTCTAGGTCCATCTTGAAGATCTCGGGCTCGCGCATCCTTTTTGTGAAACCGACATAGGATTTTGGGGTAGTTTTAGAGGTGATTTCATGTCTTGAAGAGGGGAGGGAAAATGAGGAAGGGCAGCAGCAGCTAGAGGAAGAGGGAGAGAAATGAGAGGGAGAGGAATGGCCAAGATGCTAAGTCAAAAGGTCAAGGGTGCCCATACTTCTCTCTCACCTACCCTCACTCCAATTTCCTTTTCTTTTTCTTTTCCTTTTTCTTTTAAAATCCTTCTCACAAACATAGTAAACCCCAAATGAGAAACCATGGCAAGAAAAGTGTACAAGTGTAGAAAATGTGATATGTGCAAGTTTTGCACAAAATTGCCGAAAAACCCGATTAGCGATTTTAATCGCGATTAGCACTAAATTAGTGTCAAAATGTTCACAACAACTTAAAAATGTCATAATTCACTAATTTATCCTATTTTAGAATTTTCCATGATTTTCCGTAATTTTCTCCATTTATTTGCATTTAAATATAGATTTAATATTAAAATAATCAATAAAATAATATTAAATTATAAAAATTCCCAAAATTAATATTTTATATTTTTGAAAATGTTACACTCATACCCAACATCTCAAAAAGTCGCTCATGCTGCGGCTGTGGAAAGGCCTTGGTGAGTGGATCTGCGGTGTTATTCTTTGTATCTACTCTCCGAATCTCGATCTCTTGGCGATGATCTACTATCTCCCGGATCAAATGATATCGCCTTAGGATGTGTCTGGACTTCTAATAGGACCTTGGTTCTTTGGCTAACGCTAAAGCCCCATTATTATCACAATACAATGGTATTGGATCAACAATGGATGGAACTACTCCTAGTTCCGCGATGAACTTCCTCATCCAGACGGCTTCTTTGGCAGCATCATTTGCAGCAATATACTTAGTTTCCATCGTGGAGTCTGCAACGGTATCCTGTTTGGAACTCTTCCAACTAATCGCCCCTCTATTGAGGGTAAATACAAACCCTGAGATAGATTTGCTATCATCCTTATCATTTTGGAAGCTGGAATCGGTAAAGGTCTCTATTTGGAGATCCCCATTACCATACACCAAGAACAGTTCTTTAGTCCTTCGTAAGTACTTAAGAATGTTCTTCATTGCTATCCAATGTTTCTCCCCTGGGATGGATTGATACCTGCTTATTACAGCCAGTGCATAAGCTACATCAGGGCGAGTACATAACATCGCATACATTATAAATCCCACGGCTGAAGCATAGGGTATAATACTCATGCGAGCTCTCTCTTTATCAGTCTTCGGACAGAAGTCTTCGGAGAGAGCGATTCCATGACAAGCAGGCAAGGCACCACGCTTAGAATATTCCATACTAAACCTTTTTAGGATGGTGTCAATATACTTTGATTGGGACAATCCTAATAATCTCTTGGATCTATCTCTATAGATCCTTATGCCCAAAATGCACGAGGCATCATCCAGGTCCTTCATGGAGAACCTTTGTGATAATAATAGTTTGACCGATTGTAGCATAGGAATATCATTTCCTATCAAGAGAATGTCATACACGTACAATACGGGGAATGTGACAGTACTCCCTACAATCTTCTTATAAATGCATGGTTTATCTATATTTTTTATAAAATCAAACTCTTTGATTGTATTATCAAAGCAGATGTTCCAGCTCCGTGAGGCCTGCTTTAATCCATAAATGGATTTAAGCAACCTACATGCTTTTCCACTGCTCCCACTATCAATGAAGCACTCTGGCTGATCCATATAAACGCATTCTTCTAAATCACCATTTAGAAATGCAGTTTTAACGTCCATTTTCCAGATTTCATAGTCGTAGTGAGCAGCAAAAGCAAGTAGGATCCGAATGGATTTAAGCATTGCTACTAGAGAGAAAGTTTCATCATAGTCCAATCCTGGTCTTTGACGAAAACCTTTCGCTACAAGCCTTGCTTTATAGGTCTCTACCTGTCCATCTACACTAATCTTTCTCTTAAAGATCCATTTGCACCCTACGGGTTTTATCCCAGGAGGTGCAACGTCCAAAGTCCATACTTTGTTGGTGTACATAGACTCCATTTCAGATCTCATGGCTTCCAGCCACTTCACTGAGTCACCACTCATGATAGCTTGCTGAAAACTAGTAGGGTCATCATCATCCATGATGCAATCTTCTCTATCACCATCAATGAGAAACCCATAGTATCTCTCCGGTAGGCGAGAAGTTCTACTAGATCTCCGGAGCAGCAGAGGTTCTTGAAGTTCTATTGCAACATCAGTTTCAACCAATTCGTCATGAGTAATTTGTTTCTCTAGAACCTCTTCTAGTTCTACCGCATTGCCATCATCACCTTTTGTAAAAATCTCATTTTCTAAAAATATGGTATGTTGAGAAACAAACACTTTTTGTTCCTCCTGGTGGTAGAATAGATATCCATATGAATGTTTTGGACATCCCACAAATTTACACATGACCGATCGTGTATTGAGTTTGTCTAAGTTCTTCTTTGTGATAAAAGCCGGACAACGCCATATCCTAACTCTTTTAAGAGATGGTCTCTTTCCACTCCATATCTCATATGATGTGGTAGACACGGTCTTGGTCGGAACCCTGTTTAACAGATACATTGTTGTCACCAATGCATGTCCCCAAAAGAAAAGCAGTAACTCAGTATCACACATCATGGACCGTACCATATCTAATAGGGTACGATTCCTCCTTTCTGACACACCGTTGTGCTGAGGTGTGTAAGGGGGAGTGAGCTTAGAGAGAATCCCATTCTCTTTTAAGAAGTCCGAAAACTCTGTACTCAAATACTCTCCACCTTGATATGATCGAAGTTTCTTGATACTCAAGCCTGTTAGTTTTTCTACTTCAAGTTTGTACTCCTTGAATTTCTCGAAAGCTTCAGATTTATGCTTTAACAAAAACACGTGTCCGAATCTTGAGAAATTATCAGTAAAAGTAATGAAGTATGAAAAACCGCCTCTAGCATGTGCAGACATTGGTCCGCATACATCACTATGTATGAGGTTTAAGAGTTCCACAGCTCTTTCTCCGTGTCCAGTAAATGGAGTTTTCGTCATTTTACCTTTGATACAGGACTGACAAGTCGCATAAGATTTATATTCAAAAGAATTTAAATATCCATCTTTATGTAGCTTGTTTAGTCTTGTTTCATTAATATGACCAAGTCTACAATGCCAAAGAAAAGCTTCATTTATATCTGAAAACTTTCTTTTATTAGTATGTTATATATTGAAAACTGTGTGCTGGTTCAGGACGTAAATACCGTTATTTAGTGTACCATACCCAATCAACTGTTGATTCAAGTTAATGTTCATAACATTATTCTGCAACACAAAATGATATACTTCATTGTCCAACAAAGAAACGGATATTATATTACATAGCATACTTGGTACATAATAACAAGGGTTCAAAACCATAATACAACCCGAAGACAACCCCAGATGATACTCTCCTATGGATACAGCATGTACATTGGAACTATTTCCAACCCGCAGAGTATGGTCACCAGTCTTCAAAACTCTACTGTTTCTCAATCCCTGCATACAATTCCAGATGTTAGAACAAGAACCGGTATATAATACCCAAGATGTAGAGTTTATTGAAAAACAGTTTTCAGTTACAAACATACCTGAAGCGGAAGCATCAACATGCTTCTTCTTCTTAAGATCAGCAAGATACATAGCACAGTTGCGTTTCCAATATCCCGACTTGTGGCAGTAAAAACATTCTCCTTTTCCACTTCCCGCGGCCCCAGATTTGTCTTTCCCCTTCGCCTTTTGAACTCCACCTTTCGGTTTGATGGGCTTCTTCTTCTTCTTTCCCTTGGCCTTGGCTTTTGGGACGGAAGAGGAAGATAACCCATATAACACAGTGGGAGTTTTCGCTGTCTTAAGCGTGCTATCTGCACTTCTCAACATATTGAGAACTTCAGGCAATGACTTCTCCAAATCGTTCATATTGAAATTCACTATGAACGGAGCAAAGGCGGGGGGGGGGGGGGGGGGAGAGAGACTGCAGAACAATATCTGTATATTGCTCATTATCCATGGTCCATCCCAGTTCCTCAAGTTCTTCTATAAGACTAATCATCTTCAGAACATGTTCTCCTACTGATGTACCAGGGGCCATCCGCATCTGAAACAAATTTCGAGATGCTTCGTATTGTAAAGTCCGAGATTGCTCTTCATACAACTCCTTTGTATGAAGAAAGATGGATTGACCATCCATATTCTCGTGCTGCTTCTGATATATACTGTTCATAGAAGCATGCGCGAGGCACTTGGCCGTGTTACAATCAATATCCTATGTTTTTCGGATCTCTCTATCTGAAACAGATGATTCAGGACCTGGGACGGGTGGGGCTTTGGTAATGAGGACATATGATACTTTATCATATGTGAGTGCAATGTTCAAGTTCCTTAACCATTCTTTATAATTCGGTCCTGTTAGTTTATTTTTCTCTAAAAGAAGCTTAAGTCCCGTCATCAGGCATCTGCCATTAGGAGAGAGAAAAGAATACACTTAGCAAAATGCTCTTGCAAAGAATTAGATTGGTTATTATCTTATCTAATCGATGTCTCCCACTGCTTTTATCAAATTTTCTTTCTAAACCTGAAAAGAAAACTATCCAGGATTAATTACATTCTACAGTTTCGCTAACCGATCGGCCAGGCCAGTGTTGGTACTTTGAGGAAGGTTCCCTGTGCTTTCGCACGGACCTAATTAAAATAAACCTCATTTTCCCAGAGGTCATACCCCGTTGACACCTTTCTAGACACCTAGTGGATTAGCTAATTGTAAAGTGCAAAACTCTCCTGGGAGTAACTCTTACTCACAGTGGGATCGGGATCCAACTATCTTATAGATGGTATGCAATCTCATTGCAAATTTCAACTCTTGAAACTCCCGATATGGTTTTTACCCCCAGTTGCTTATGACCTTGGTTATGGTCAACATATCATAAGCACTAGTCAAGTTCTACCCGTCATTTCGAGATTAACTAGACCCACCCATATGACCCTTGACTATGATCAACATAATCACATGAATGTCCTAACTTATTCCATCATATGCTTTGTAGGAAAACATCACTTAGCTACCGTACACTACGCCTTGACTATGATCAACATACGTAGCATGAATACTAAGTACTCTGCTTTCTAAAATGATGGAGGGTTGCGGATGGTTTTTATAAAAACCTTTAACGATTTGAACTTGATCTCGTTGTAGAATCAAAACAGTTTAGAAAAGGTGTGGCTTAAGCTCCGCATCTTTTGAAACTTGTATTTTTTATTAAAAAAAAGGCCGAGTGAGTTTCAAATCTGATTCTATAACATCTTTAGGTTTCTTTTTCTTTACATTAATCTTATTAATGTAGTCCTATCATTTAAGTTCCTAAGCCATCACAGAAAAGAAACGAAAATAGAACGTACACTTATGCCATTCGCATTCGTCACAGTGTCCCGTTATGCACCGTTAGGTTACTTAACTAACGGCACAGCGGGGCGGGACTAGCGCGGGTGTAAAACATAAGCAACGTTTATTATATATCATATATATATAATAATAATCCATTCGTCTCAGATACTAAGTAATCACATTACAGAATATCAACAGCAGAAGCATATATGAAAATAAAAGGATATCAAGGATATCCGTATTTTGTATTTAGCCAATAATATAAAATACGGATTCCACGGTCGCGATGAATAGCCAAGCCCACACCCCTTGTCACGACCCAAAATAGCACGTGACTGGCACTTGAATCATATGAAGTCTACAGGACCCCATCTAATCCAATTAAGCCAAAATCCCAGAAATCTAAAACCATTTTAAATTATAAATGAAGGAAAAATAGTTTTAAGAAGTGAAGAAATATGTTTTAAAAACAAGGTTTTTAAATAAGTAAGCCGAATATACATTTTAAATCCTCAATGTCTTTTCTGAAAATTTCAGCAGAGTTTCTTTTGTAAATACTGGCCCCGAACGGGGTACAACAAGAATAATATATACACAATAATAAAAAACATCCCCAAGCCGGAGCTAGCTCTTCGTCAATCGACGGTCACAACCACGCCAGCAGTATAATATACAACGCCGAAGGGCGAGGATCAAGACTCAAGGAAAACTCAAAATCAACTTGAAAACCATAATACTACAACGCACGACTCTAAGGTCGAAATAATACACAACTGGTTTTCTAAGTCTGAAATAATATACAAGTTTTGGTTGATGGAATTACTAGATACAACTGAATAAAATAAATACAAGGGTGGTCACGATGCGAGTGAACCCATCTACCAATGCAATCACCTAGAAAGGAAGCAGTGTGCCAGAAAAGCCGCAATGGAACCTGTATGGCAAAACCTGCAAGAACTGTGGCACAACGGGGGTGAGTTTCCAACTCGTGAATAGAAAACATCGCAGAGTAGAAATCGTATGCATGACATAATCCTAGGTCAATACGATCAGTAATAATATATCCTCAATATGAATAGGTCTGAAGCATGATAAGATGGCTAGGGTAAACATCTATACATAAGTGTAGTACCAAAAGCTCGTGTCAGTGCCTCAGGTAGCAATATATCATAAATATGAGGTATGATCAATGTAATCAATGTCAACTATATCAGGAAGTCTATGAGTATGTGGATATCATCCAACTATGTGATCAATGACAATAAGCATCATGCATGTAAATATCAGAAACATATGCATGGAAATATGAGGATGTAAATCAACATGTGTCGCTCGCGACATATCAAAATCATGGAACCTGAGTGTCAAGCATCGACACTCGAAAATATCATGAAAACTGTGCCTAGCATCGGCACATAAATCCTCATATATATGGGGCCCCGTCAGTCCGGATATCCCACATCATCTCTCAACTCCGGTCGGTATCCTCCGGATATCCGCCGAGTTCAAATACTATCACCGGTAGGTACTAGCCACCCTACCAGGCTCATCGTTTGCTCCATGAAAAACATTTCTCGCCCCGGGGAACCATACCGGGTCCACCATGAACCCACAAACGGATCATCCAACTCCTCGAATCGAGTTTCAAGCACACGTCTCAGAACCGAGAAAACGCATGGTGGACGCACTGAAATATCATATCAAGGGTAACCGGGTTTTTGAAACAATACATACTCTCTTTTGAAATACCCACAGTTCCCAAATCCAGAAATATCATGGAAACAACATATCTCAATGCGTATAATCATAAAGCATGATGTATGCGACATATAAAAGAATGTAAGCATATCAGTATGTCATGCAAGGGGTCATATCCTGAATGCAACAGTCCTACAGTATAGTGACATGGCAATTATCGATGATGAAGTGTGTGAGCCGGCAAGCAGGTGTACGTGGAACATATGCATCATCGATAATGGTGTTGGTGTCCTAACAGCATGAGTTTAATATAACAATAACCATTTGCACATGCAATGCGATGCGAATAACAAGAATATGCAGGAATCGACTAATAAATGCAACAGTGACGCATCTGCATCAATATAAAAAGTCATACAGTTTGCCATTTGAAATAAGACGAATCAGGGGTTTTAGTAAAATAAGGGCTACAGTATTTTTAAGAAAAGATGCGTCTTTTGAAAATATCCATAGAATCCCTTTTGCCTGTCTTTAAAATATTCCTGATTCGTTAGTTTTGAAATAGGTATGATATCAACCTAGCCTAACTTCTACTAGCAAAACTACAGCTCTAACTAACAAGTCAATCAGGAGGGGTATGGAAACCACCTAAATCTGAGTCGATATATATATATATATATATATATATATGTAATAGTCGGTGATCCCGCCTCAAAGGTACCGCGTACGATACAATATCATATGACATCCTCGAGTCATAAGTGCGGATCTATCATCAATATAAAGCTCGTACGGTAAATCATCGTACGGCATCTCAAAAGCTGGGTACGGGTCAATATCACATTCATCTCATCAATTATCTGGTATCCTTATCGTCATATTTCATGATCTGGGGTATTGATCTAAGTCTAGTATAACTGATACTATCTATATAAATGCGTGTGTAAACACACGTCCAAAGGCCCGCTAAATCTCATGTCGTATCCCAAATACGAATCACAATATATCACCGATCTCATGGCACTATGTCCAATCTCATCGACTCATCTCCAAACATCATACACTATCCTCGTCATCTAAGTATATGTATAACAAATATGCATGTGTGTGCGTATGGGTGTAAACCTATTCTACGGTTCGCAACTAGGAACTATACTAGTTTACTTCTACGCCCTAATCTAACCATAGTACACCTAATCTCATCTCAAATATCCACGACACACAATAAGCTATCATAAAAAGTATATATATACTATACTAAATATCGGACTGCGGGGGTGCTATACGCCATCAACCCGACTTCCCCCGTAGATATAATCTACTCACCTTGCATCCTGCGTGTCGGTGTCGATGTCGCCTTCATCTTCTTCCTCTTATGAAGCCCTCGAGAAAGTACCTACAAGGTAACACAATCGCAAAAGCATCTTAAAATCATATCGAGAAAACCAAACGACGCGCTAAGGCCTATAGGTTAGAACGTATAGACTACATTTTCAAAAACATCAAACAACCCTCGATATCGTCGTACAAACGTCAAGTGATCGAGGTAAAACACAAATACGCAAATTCAGAATTCAAAATACGAGAAACGAAACACGAATCAAAAACAGCAACTACAGAAAAGGGTCCCAGATTTCATCCTAGGTCAAATTGGACAATTTTGCATATGCCAGGGGTCTAATTTATAGATGTAGGAGCTACAGAACAAGAACGAGCCAAAATGCTCCAGGTCTGGCCGCAAATTGCGGCCAGAAGGAATAAATCTGTGGCCATGGTTGGGAGTTATGGGCTAGGGTTTTGGTGGTAGCTTCCTAGGTGCCTGCATGTATCACTGTCCATGCAAAATGATTTTCAGAGTCTCGGTGTGATAGCAGATTCCATTTAACCTTCACAGAATCACAATTTTTCCGATATCGGCTTTTCTAAATCCGTATTCTGGGGTTCTAGTCTCTGGTTGGTCTGGGTTTTCTAGCACTAGCGGGTTTGTATGGCCTCTACTGAGCTTAATTACCCATCACCACTCTCACTTCCTATTAACCCTAACTAGAGTTTTCCTAAGTCCTCAAAACCACTCGATATCGACATGAAACAAGTATGGATGCATAAGGAATTAAAACACTACTCTAAAGGTGCAGAAATTACCTCCTTTGGCAACTCAAGAAAATTCTTGAGTTGCTCAAAGTCCTCAAAATCTTCCCTTTCTTGGCCCAATGTGATTCCCTTGAGCTTGTGTACAACTTTTGTGAAATGGGGATAGGGTTTTGAGTTGATTTCCATGGTGTTTTGGGGGATTTTGTGAAGAGGGGGAGAGAGGCAGCAGCAGCAGCAATATGAGGGAGAGGGAGAGAAATGAGTGAAAACAATGAAGGAGGATGGCTCAAGACTTGGGTCAAAGTAAACCCTCACTTTCTCTCTCTCACCCATACCTATATATTCTATTCTTTCCCTTTTTCTTTTCTTTTCCCCTCTCTAATAAATAATCAACCATGGTAAAAACATGTAGGAAAGCCATAAGAATATGTAACAAGTGAAAAAAATTATGGTGTATGTTTTGCACAAATATGCTAAAAATCCGATTAGCGGTTTTTTTTATCGCGATTAGCACTAAATTAGTGTCAAACTAATCATAAAAACTTAAAATTTTCATAATTCATATAAAACACCCTCTTTCTAGTAATTTCTATAATTTTCCAAATTTTCCCCCATTTTATCGGTATTTAATTATACCGAAATATTAAAATGTTCTTTAAAATAATATTAAATTATAAAAATTCCCATTTTTTTTTTTAAATGTTACACCCCTTGACCCTTACGAGAGCGGCAAGTGACCCTACAAATTCTAGAGTTTAGGAGACCCGGTCTCGACTCTTCGAGATGGCCTCCCACTGAATCCTAGACCCGGTCACTTGTGCTCCCCTCCTTGGGTCTATCCTAATGCGGAAAAGTAAATAATATACAATAATGGAGACATCATCCTCAAACCGGAAGTGCCCCAAATAAAAGAATATTACATACAATTGATTTATACATAAATGAAAATAAACTCTCATATCACATAAAAACCCCGGCTATTCCATTACGACAATCATGCACATCATATCTCAGCAACACATAATATCATATATCATCAACATAAGTAAGTATGCGTATCCCGATTGTCGTTGATATATAGAATCGAAAACGTCGATACACTACAAACTACACTTACGGTCGCAGAAAAGAAATTGAAAAACTATAACAATTGGAATCGTAACTACCCTTAGACATCAAAAACCCGGGATATCATATATCAAAGATTTCATGTCCAACAATGTAAAGCTCACATTTAGGTCTCACCCATGAAAACACTTTTTCAAATTAAGTCGGATAATTCAACAATATTTCCGATTAAACCCGAGACCGAAATGTTAGATTTACACGCAACAAACAAATTTGTAGATTCCAATTATTATATCACAATCTCAAATACTAGGCATAGTTAAAAGATTCAATCGAACGATCAATTACCCAAATAATTCATAGAAAGCTCAACACTTAAGTAATATTAAAATACACCAGAGACTGCTACAAGCTCATACGGGCCAGCACAAGAAGGCACAGTCCATGCCTCACCAACGGCGCCACTGAACCGCCGCAAAATGACCATTTTGGCCGCGGTTCCGTGATCGTTAAGTCGAGTTAGGGCTTCGTTCTTCCTGTGGTCCCATACAATTCCCTGCACGTTTTTCTGAGTATTTTTAATGTGAAAAATCCAACTTTTTGAAAAATTTCCAGAGAGCATGATTCGGGCGACATGTTTCGTTCGTTCGAGTTTTTTAACGTCGTCTAGGCTACTCTAAAGCTCTAGCCTGGCTCCGATACCATTGTTGGGTTTACCTAGCACCTAATCTAGAGTTTGGAAGCATCACCCATGCCACAATTAAATTTTTAAAGGTGCTAAATAAACTAAACTAGAATCTTAACTAGAATTTTAGGGTAACAATGAACAAGTATCACATACAAATGAGAATCTATCACTAATTGAAGAGATTACAACCTTTTTAGACCTTCCTAGGTGACTCCTTGGACCTTTGAGAGTATGGAACGGATCGCTAGAAGCCTTCCCCGTCCACGATGATCCACCCGAAGTCCCTTTGCACAAAGCTCCTTGCTTTACTTGATCTTTGAAAGAAGTATACAAACACCCTACACAAATAGGCTAGAGAGGTGTAGAATGATGAGGTGGTTTGTATTCTCTAATAAAAACCCTTTCTTTTTCCCTTACTCACTCTAATGAAATCTCAAGAGAGAAAGAGAATGAGGAAGAAGAAGATGGCAACTCAAGAGATCTTTTGTTGCGATAATGATAAAAGATAAAATGAGAATGAATAATATAAATCAAAAGTCATTCTCACAATTAACCATGGGTTAATAAATATCTAGATATTTATCTTGGAGTTAAAGAACAATAGAAAGTTAACACATGGTGGGAGCTTTGGTTAAGATAAAGGTCAAGGATAATTATCCACCATGAATTAATTTTCTATTTCTTTAATTCAAAAATAAATATATATGCATATTTATTCCCATGTGATTCCTTCATTGCCACCACTAGTGTATTATCAACCATGATATAATGTATGTATGTATGTGTCCATGCACATCATTATGTGCATACATGCATGCATAAATCAACAAAGAAAAGGGTTTAATAAAGAATTAAGCTAAAAGTCTTTGTTAAATCAATACTTGATTTAACAAACCGGTCATATCACATACGACCCGACCAATAGAAAAACGTCTGATTAATATACGGTATCACATATACGCATTTAATCGGCCCCCCGCGCATATCTCATATGCACACCACATCTTTTCGCCTGGGCTAGGAAACTTCATTGTGGGACTCTAAGACTCGTCAATATGCCGGCAGTAGGTGATGATCATATCAAACACCTATAAACCGCAAGCGGTTAGCTAAACGTAACGGCCATCCGGGTATTGAGTGATCAGAAGAAAACCAGCAAAGCTGTCAAAACTCTCGTCAAGCCAACTGGCAACACTTACCGTATAGTCCGGTCTTTTCGTCAGATATGTTGTATATCAAGTCTAGGGATGGAATCGTCAACCCCAATAACTCAATAAGTCATGCCGGTGTATGGCTCATAACAGATCGAGAAACCACTGATAACACTTATCAGTAAATCTCAGCAGCCCTGGCCAGGGACATCTTGTTATAGCCAATCGAGCATAGCACAACATCAACCCCCAATACCGGAAGAGACGAAACCCCTCCTATCGCTCATTGCCTCCATGTGCCTCGGGACTGTACCCAAAGTCCACCTGTTTGCACGACTTAGTAGAGCCGTGGTAGGGTGGAGATCAAAGTACAGTAGGAGGACACACAAGACTCTATGACGATCTTGGATCTACAGACTAACCTGTACCATTGTCACCTGAGAACTGCTATCTGACGATAAATATAATACCGCATAGGAGTTCTCGGCGAGTCCATTCAGTGTACCCAGTCTTCACTGAGCACCCGCATACAATCTTTGGTGTCATCACACCAGATGAATATGGGATCATCCATCGCCCATCACATGGGACAAGAATGGTATACGCTAGTCTACTCGAATATCGATGCCCCGTCTCGATACACCCACGACTAGGAACAATTAAAGGATATGCTTATAAACTACAGGTGTCCCACTAGTACGATTTGCATCACAGTCCCAGTAGTCAAGCAAATATCCTATGGGCTTTATCATCATGTACCAAATGAATAAGATGCATGATCAAATGAACATGTCAAGATAAAGTAAACCAGATAGCATACTATCATGTCGAGCAAGAAAGTCATCTATATACATATATACATGTCCAAGCATCCACTATACATATATTGGCCTCTAGGGCATACATATATCCAACACCACTCATGAAGGCCATTCTCCAGATACAATTTGAGAGGCTTTTTGGGATGTTGGGTATAAGATACTACAACAAACTGGTCTTAGTGCAAGTGGGAGATTGTAAGTTATATGTATGCCCTAGAGGCCATTATTGTATATTATAATGGATGCTTGGACATATATAGAGATGACTTTCTTGCTCGACATGATAGTATGCAATCTGGTTACTCTTTATCATAACATGTACACTTGTATCATTATATTGTCTCTCTGTTACATGTTGATAAATCCCTTAGGATGTGTACTTGACTACCAGGACTATGATGCAGATCATACTAGTGGGGCCAGGGTAGTCCACAAGTACATCCTTTGATTGTTCCTGGTCGAGGGAGTATCGAGACAGGGCATCGATATTCCAGAGTAGACTAGTTTGTACGTTTCTTGAACCTGTATCGGGCGATGGTTGATCCCACAGCCATTGTGTTTGACATCAAAGATTGTACATAGGTGCCCATTGGAGAATGGGTATACCGAACAGGACTCACCGAGAACTCCTAGATGGTATTATAGCTAACGTCAGATAGCAGTTCTCTGGTTACACTGGTACAGATTAGTCTGTAGACCC
This sequence comes from Agapanthus africanus, assembly GCA_030015575.1. Lineage (NCBI taxonomy): Eukaryota > Viridiplantae > Streptophyta > Magnoliopsida > Asparagales > Amaryllidaceae > Agapanthus > Agapanthus africanus. The sequence continues at coordinate 322,124,485 of JASDDO010000016.1, read as the reverse complement.
AAGATCGTCATAGAGTCTTGTGTGATTCCCACTGTGCTTTGATTTCCTCCCTACCACGCTCAAGAGAGTCATGCAAAAAGGTGGATTTTGGGTACAGTCCCGAGTCACATGGAGTCAATGAGCGATAGGAGAGGTTTCGTCTCTCCCGGCATTGGGAGTTGTTGTTGCGCTATGCTCGATTGGCTATAACAGGAAGTCTCTGGCCAGGGATGATGATGAGATTTACCGGTAATTGTTATCATTAGTTTCTCGACCCGTTATGAGCCTTACATCAGCATGACTTATCAAGTTATTGGGGTCTGACGTTTACCACCCCCAAACTCGATATGCGACATATCAGACGAAGAGACCGGACTATACAGTAGTGTTACTTACTAGATTCACGGGAGTTTGGACAAGCTTGCTTGTTGATCTTCTGATCGCTCAATACCTGGATAGCCGTTACGTCTAGCTAGTACCGCTGACGGCTTGTGGGTGACTGATATGATCATTACCTAATGCTGGCGTATTTACGAGTCTTTAGAGTCCTACACAGAGGTTTCCTAGCTTAAGCAAAACGAAGTATGACACATATGTGATATCTGCGAGACCGAAATTAATACGTGCATGTGATACAGTATTCTAATCTCGCAATATAGCTTATATGTGACATAACCGGATTATTGAATTAAGTGTTGATTCAATAATTTTTTATATGTATATTTGATATACATATAAATGATATTAGTCGGTTATATGTGATATAGCCGGATTATTAAATCAAGTGTTGATTTAATAATTTAATATATAATTATATATTTGATATATTAATATATATTAACTAATATTAGCTCACTTAAGAATTTCTTTTCTACAAATACATATAAATATATATGAGATATATATTAATGTATTTACTATTGTGTCATGCTAGATGATACATTGGACATGAGTGTATGAGACTCACACCAAACTAAAGATAATTTGGGTGATTAATTATTAAGGGATAAATAAAAATTAGGTGGAAATTAGCATGGCTAAAGATGCTTGTGTAAGCATGTAGAAATCTTGACTTAGACCACTAATTTTGTTTTACTCCAGATATTTATTAACCTAACCATTATCTTTAGACATGGTTAAGTCTCTACAAATATCATTTGAGATATTTTCTCACCCAAGGGTTCACATTAGTAGATCTTATTCATCTTCTTCTTTACTCTCTAGCTTTGAGTGAGGTGAGAAAGAAAAATAGAAAAATAATTTTAAAGTGAGCAAAATTCTTACTTCATCAATCTATACCAAACTAGCCATTTAGTATAGGTTGTTTACTTTACTAATTCCTCAATTAGTGAAGAGGTAGCTTGAGTTAGAGATTCCTCAAGTTAGATCATCTTCGGCCTCGAAGATCCTTAAGCAAGCTCGTTCCTTTCGCCTAGTGGAGCCTAAAAAGAGTTCGAGGACCACTACTTGGAGCTAAGGGACTACTACACGGAGGTTTAGAAGTTAAGGACGGGTCTACAAAGGTTGTATTCCTTGTTCACTTAGTATAAAGCTTTATTATTTGCTTATAAACACTAATTCTCTAGTTCGATTCTAGGATAGCATGCAATAGCACACTAGATTTTTTAAAATTGTATACCTGATGCTTCTAAAATCCTAGTAGTGGTGCTAAGGCATACTTTCATAGATATTCTCCACTATATTTTCTTTTAGATTTAGTAGAGACGGATCAGAGATTTGTAACATCTTTTAGAATATTATTAGTTATATAAACAAAACTATATATATATATATTAAACTTATACTATATAAACATTATATTTATATATTTTTCCTATTCAAAACCAAAACTCTCTCTCTCTCTCCTGCTCTTTCATTCTTCTTCCACTCTTATTCGTAGCCGACACCATGCCCCGAACTCCTCACGACCGACCATCACCTTCGAACCCACATCAGAAATCGAGACCATCACCTACCTCGCCATCTCCCTCGCCTCTTGAACCTTCGCTCTCTGTTGGATATATTGCCATCAAAGTCAATTATTGGATCGCAGGTACGTGATTGCAATGATTGAGGGAGGACCTATACCGATAGGACAGTCTTGCTCGAGATGATAGTATGCTATCTGGTTTGTCTTTATCATCGTGTATATGCTTTAGTTCACTATTGCATGTTGATAGAGCCCATAGGATTCTTGCTTGACTGCCAGCAGTATGATGGCTATCATATACGTGGGAGCTGGGGGTCTATAAGCACATCCTTAAAGTGTCCCTAGTCGTGGGAGTTTCGAGACAGGGCATCGATACATCAGAGTAGACTAGTGTATACAGTCGAGACCTCGACGAGGGGCGGTGGCTGGTCTCACAAGCCATTGGTGTCAGTTGGTTTACCTAAGATGTATACAGGTGCTCATTGGGTTATGAGTACACCGGACAGGACTCGCCGAGAACATGCTAGTTGGTATTATACATATCGTCAGATAGCAGTTCCTAGGTGACATGTGTACAGGTTAGTCTATTGGCCTGAGATCGTCATTTGTCTCGTGTGAGTTCCCACTGTGCTTTGATTACTACCCTACCACGGCTCAAAGGAGTCGTGCAAACAGGTTTTAGTTGGGTACAGTCCCGAGCCACATGGAGGCAGTGAGCGGATCGTCAGGGATTCGTCTCTCCCGGTATTGGGGGTGAGATCGCGCTGTGTTTAGGAGAGCCATTACACGAAATCCCTGTCCAGGATAATCGAGATTTACCGGTAGGTATTCCAGTAGTATCTCAGGGTGTTCTGGGCTACTCTCCGACACGACTTATACCGCTATTGGGGCTCTGACGTTTACCAGCCCCCTAGGCCCTATATGTGATACTCATAGACGAACAGACCGGACTGTACGGATATTGTCACAGTCAGGCTCAGTAGGGTTTCTGGACGAGTTCACTCGTCAGCTTCCCTTCCGATCAATAGATGGGCAACCGTTACGTACAGCTAGTACCTCTGACGTGCTAGTGGTTATACCCAGTGCCAGTGTATTGATGAGTCATTAGAGTCCCCCACAAACAGTTTCCCATATTCGGGCGAAACGTTGTAGAGGCCGTATGTTTTTATGGCAGGGTTCGATCATCTTCGTGCACTTGTGTACGGATCATAATCGGACGGATTATACTAGCGGGCTTTGGTTTAAGCTGTAAGCCCGCGGAGGCGCCCCGGCCGTCGATCCGACGCCGGAAACGCGGAAACAAAAACTTTGCGAACTTTGCAAACCGGCACCACCGCGGACTTTTTACCCGGATCGGGCCATTAACCTAGCTAACTAGCAAACAAGAAAAGAGTAGAGAAGTATACCAAGCGATCCGTGTCCTTCGGTCTTCATCTCCACTCCGATCTCTTGCGGAATCTCCGTCCATCTTCGTCCTCGTCGGAAAGGGCACCACGTAGCCTGAATCTTTTACGGGCTCCCGTCTCTTGACCGAGGCAACTCGGGCGCGTAGTTGGCTAGCCGACGCGTCCAAGGCTTGCTATGGAATAGTGTAGAAGCTTGTCTCTTTTGGGGTTCTTGAAATTGCTATGGAAATGGAGGAGAAGAGAAGTGAACTATGAAACTTTGATGCAACATGAGAATGAGAAGAATTTTCCACCAACACAAAAATAAAAATCTCTCTCTTTTTCTCCTCACCCCTCAAGTGGCCGGCCCCTCTCAAGCATGAATGGATTGGAGAGAGAAAAAGAAAACCTCTACCTCTAAAGAAAAAAGAATGAATAACAATATATAAAATGGTCACTCTCATTTCTCCTTTCAACAAGTCAAAACCACCATCAAAAGAAAGCAAATGAATGGACAAGAATGGAATCTCATCATGATGCAAGTCTCATCATAATGCTACAAATGCAAAAAAACCCTCATCTAAACGTTAATTGCAAACTTGCAATTAACACCCTCCATCAAGAAAGTCCGACCGAGAAGGAATGAAGGAAAACCGGCCGGAACGGAATGCAAACTGGCAACTTCAGAAAACCGATCCCGTAATAAATTACAGGAAAACCCCACTACTGTAAATACATGCCCGCATTTGTATTCCTACTGAACACAAATGCAAAGAGACAAAACTACACTATCAAATACTAGAATCCGGCTTAAGCCAAAGCCGGCTAGTAAAAACCGTCCGATCACGATCCGTGCAATACCGCACGTATCTGATCGAACCCTGCCATATCTCCATACGGCCTCTACAGCATTTCGCCCGAAACCTGAGTAACTGAGTGTGGTGGACTCTAAAGACTCGTCAATACCTTGGCTGTGGATTTAACCACTAGCACGTCAGAGGTATAAGCCAATACGTGACGGGCCACCAGGTATTGATCAAAATGGACGTCGATGAGCGAACTCATCCTGACACCCTACTGAGCCTGTCAGTGACAATATCCGTACAGTCCGGTCCGTTCGTCTATGAGCATCGCATGGCGGGCCTAGGGGGTTGGTAAAAGTCAGACCCCCAAAAGCGGTACAAGTCGTGTCGGAGTGCAGCCCAGAACACCCTGAGATACTACTGGAATACCTACCAGCAAATCTCCTGCCTTGGCTAAGGACTTTTCATGTTCTGGCTCTCCTCGACACAGCACGACCTCACCCCCAATACCGGGTGAGACGAACCCCTGCAGAACCGCTCACTGCCTCCATGTGTCTCGGGACTGTACCCAACTAAAACCTGTTTGCACGACTCCTTTGAGCCGTGGTAGGGTAGTAATCAAAGCACAGTGGGAACTCATACGAGACAAATGACGATCCCAGGTCGATGAACTAACCTGTACACATGTCACCAGGGAACTGCTATCTGACGTCTGGTATAATCCCAACTAGCAGGTTCCCGGCGAGTCCTGTCCGGTGTACTCATAACCCAATGAGCACCTGTATACATCTTAGGTGAACCAACTAACACCAGTGGCTTGTGAGACCGGCCACCGCCCCTCGTCGGGGTCTCGACTGTATACACTAGTCTACTCTGGAGAATCGATGCCCTGTCTCGAAACTCCCACGACTAGGGACCATTTAAGGATGTGCTTATAGACTACCAGCTCCCACGTATATGATCGCCCTCATACTGCCGGTAGTCAAGCAAGAATCCTAGGGGCTCTATCAACGTGTAATAGTGACTCGTAAGGTCACCTAAAGCAGTACACGATGATAAAGATAAACCAGATAGCATACTATCATCTCGAGTAAGACTGTCCTACTGGGACAGGTCCTCCCCTCAATCATTGCAATCACGTGCCTGTGATCCAATAATTGACTCTGAGGGCACTATCTCCAACAATCTCCCACTTGCACTCAAGACTAATTATTGCGATGTCGCATACTCACAGCCCGTGTGATACCGAACACTCAACTCCTCTACTAGGCAGTCTCACAAATCTCGTTTGCGAAACTATTGCGTTCGAGGAATAGCCTCAGTGAGTGGATCCGCTCTGGTGTTTCTTTCTATGTCTCTCTCTATCTCAAGTTCGCGGACAAAGCCATCTCCCGAAATGAGCAATACCTGTCTTAGAATGTCTGGATGTCTGATGGGACCTAGCTCATAAATGAACTCCAAATCCAAACTTCTTAGACTGTATCGTCAACTGAACTTAATCAGTATCCCTGCGCCATGCCTTCCCTCAGTATCCACCTGGACCAACTGTCCAAAAACTGCCCCTCGTCAGAGGGAAAACTATAACTCTGACAGCCACTCTGCCATCCAGGTCACCTTGGAAGCCTGGAATGATAACTGTCTCCCGAAGGAGGCTGCCGTTATCATATCCTAGAACATTCACTTATGTTCTAAAACTGCTTCCGATTGTTTCTCCAGGATTGGATCAATATCAACTTATTGCACCTACTGCAAGAACAACAACTGGTGTGGTACTTGACATCTCATGATTGACTCAATTGCCTAAGCAAGTGATCTGCCAATCATGCGTATCCCTCTCCCCTTTAGTCTGTAAGACACCTTTAGAGAGGGTGACTCCATTACCTGCAGGTACACCACCATGCCAGGAGTCGTCCATTCTAAATACTCATAGAATGCTGCCAAGATACCCAGATTAGGAAACCACCCAAATCTAGATCTAATACCATAGATCTAGTTACCAGAATGTCTGATGTAAGATCCAAGTCCTATGAGGAGAAACTACTGTGTGACGACCATAGTTTAACCGATCGTAGTATAGGAATATCACTTCCTACTCTGTGTATGTCATCAAATACCAGGACATCACACCCTACTACCTTCTCAACAGATCCATCCCCTATTCTGATGAAGTCAAACCTATGACTGTCATATCAGAAATAGATGATCTATCTCCGCTATATCTGCTTTAGTCTATAAATAGACATAAGCCTGATGTCCACCAATGCTTCCGCTGCTCCCACTAACTACGACAACCCTCTGGCAGAGTCATATACACGTACGCTTCTAAAACCAGTTTAGAACGACGCTATACTCATCCTCCTGCCGGGTCTCATAGTCTGGAACAACAGCAATGGCAAGTCTGGGTAAACAAGAACCTCTCTGCCACCGTCCTTGAGTATACCGAAGTACCTCTCGGCTGCCTGAGGTTACCCACCTTATCTGCGGAGTGGCTAATGGAATGTCAAACCAGATTGAATCTTTAGGTTCTTGTCAAATCTTCAGTAATCGTTTGCGGTTCTGGAATCACTTCCAGTTCTACCATACTCCCACTACTGTTTTCTGAAAAAATCCATTTTTAATAAAACTGTGGCGAGTCAAGAACAATATCACTATTGATCTTCCAGATGGTAGAAAATCAACCCTCGTTATAGCCCGGGTCAACCCACAAACAGCCATTACAGAAACGTGCCTTGAGTTATCCAGAGTCTGGTTTTAAGCATAAGCCGGACAACTCCCCGTATCTTAACAATGTCAAGATATGAACTGTTCTATATCCAATATAGAAATAGAGGCACTGATTTAATTGAACCAGATTCAAATCATGCAGCTGTCTCCAGTGCATGTCAACTAAATGGAAGGAGGCCGATCAGCGTTACTCAACTTAGGAATGCTTCCAATTATGAGTAACCTGAAAGAGAAGCAAGTTCTCTTAACCATTACTATCAACTAAATACCATGTACAAGTATCTACATCTTCGATCACTTTGAAGAATCCCGATACTTGCAATACCTGGTTCTCTACTTTATTCTTATACCTATAACTTCTCAAAACTTCGACCCCGTGTTTCTACGAAACACCTGTCTAAGAACTAGAGAAGTCATAAGTAAATAGAATACAGTACGAGGACCAACCCCTCTGTCCTAGTGGACACTGGACAATATACAATACTCTGTATAAGTCCCCTGAGTCTTGCGACTCAATCACTGTGTGTCGTAGGTTGAAAACTGTACTTTTGGTTAAGAAGAATCACACCGTTGTTCAATGCTCCTTACCTAACCATCCACTGGTATAGGTAAATGTCATAGACATAATTTCAAAAAGGTATGTCTCACTCTATAAAAATAGACGTACAGATATATCAATTTGAAATTGGTGCACAACAACGGATATTCAAAACCAAATATTTGGCGACCGGCAAACAACCCAGGTGGCTTCCTCAAATATCACCAATTCCAACGAATCCCGATATAATGAGGATGGTCACCTAATTCCCAATAACTTACTCCCACTCATCATCTGTAAAACCATACAGATGTGAGAATCATACCTGGTAAATACATACCCTGGAGCAAGTGTCTAATTGGGAAATCAGTTTTCTTTTAACAGTACACAGTGAACCTGAAACATTGAAATGTTCCGATGGGGTATCCTGGTATTCCTAGTAATGCCTCTTCCATTATCCAGATTCACAACTATAACCGTATAATTCTTTGCCACCTCTCCAAATCCCTTTATATGTCTTTAGTCATTACCTTCTGTACACCCCTTTAAGCCAAATGGTTTTCTTCCTTCCCTACCGTTCGGCACCGGCCTATGGTTTGGAAGAAGACTATCCAATAAGCATAAAGGGTGTACTGTCCTAATCCTAGGAGCACTCGCATCGCGAGAGAAGGTGAAGATAAAAGACACCTGAATGTACTTTATTCCTATTTCTCCTGAACCAGGATCCATCCCCGAACTGGAACAAGTTCCTTTCGAGTTCGTATATAACCATACGATGGATTATCCAATAAACTGGGATCTTCGTAGTGATACGGAGTGTCCAGGAGAAATACAAAGGTGATTTAGGGTTGGCGAAGAAATACTTGGTTTGGTCGTGAATAGCAGTCGCAATTTACTTTGCCCTCTTACTAATCCCTTTCTTTGTCTGAACATAATACCTTCTGTACACCATTTAGGCTAATTGGTTTTATTCATTCCCTACCGGTCGGCACCAGCCTAAGGTTTGGAAGAAGACTATCCAATTTGCGTAATTGGTGTACTATCTCCTAGACTAAGGAGTACTCGCAATGAGAGAAGGTGAAAGGAAAAGACAACTGAATAGTCCTATTCGTTTTCTCCTGAACCTGAAACCATCCTCGAAGTCCTTCGAGTTCGTATATAACCATACGATGGTTTTGTCCAATGGAAGTGGACGTTCGTAATAATACGGGGTGTCCCGGAGAAAAGGGTAAAAGTAGGAGTGGCAATGAGGTTTGCAACTCTGACAATCCAAAAGCCAGTGTTAAGTAGGTTCGGTCAACTTGGTCACTGAGTCATAGTCTAGGGTCAGGTCAATGGTCGCTGCCAGAGAGAGAGAAAAGAAACACTCAGCGTGCACTCTAACCTAGATCAGAATGGTTATCACTTTATCTAATCTGGAAACCTCCCACTGTAACGTCAAATTCTTCCCCAAACCTGAAAGAAGAATTAGCCGGGATCACCCGAGGAGTAAACAAACTCATCAGTGGGAATCGGGATCCAACTATCATCGCATGATAACGTGACGGAATCCGCTCACGTTATCACACTCCAGAAGGTATGCGCATATCTGGCAAGTTTCAGTTCTTTTGAAACTCCCGATGTGGATTTTTACACCATGCTCTTATGACCTTGGTGTGAGGTCAAAATATCATAAGTCACATGTCAAGTTCTACCCATCATTTTCCTGGTTAATTTGAACCCACCCGTACATACCCTTGACGTAGGCCAAAATAGTAGTACGACTGTCCCAAACCAACGCATCTATCTATGCAGCAGATAAATACCCGGCAGCTACCAAACACTATGCCTTGGCGTGAGGTCAAAATACATAGCTTGAATACTACCGAATATTTAACTGAAATGATGGAGGGCTACGAATGGTTTCTGGCGAAAACCTTTAACGTAATGAACTTGATATCGTTGAAGGAACTGATAGCTTTTTAGAAAATATAGTGACGAAAACCTTTGCTAAAGAGGTCACTCCCGGTGAAGGGATTTCGGCTCTTTCCCCGTAGAATGAGGTGCAGGATATTCCAACTGAATACCACGATGCAAAGCAAAAGTTATCGGCTATAGTGAAGTTATTGCCCTGACGCAAACTTCTGTCCAAGGGGTCACTCCCGGTGAAGGGATCTCGGCCCTTGCCTCGTCGACTGAGGAGCAGGATATTCCAATTGAATACCACGATGCAAAACAAAAGAGAACGCCCTTGCAATAACAGCTTTTTTTTGAAAAAGTGTTCCAACAACATCAGAATAGGTTTGTTTAACTTGCATTGATCCGAATCAACGCGGTCCCATCAATTGATCACACCACAAAAGAACGAAAATATACTGATGTACGTATATGCCATCCGCATTCGCCACTGGGTCCCGTCATCACCCGTTAGGTTAGCTAACTAACGACAGAGCGGGGACTGGACTAGCGCGGATGAAAAACATATACAACATCTATTAATATATATACAATATATAATTTTCGCTCAAGGCGTGATAAAAATGCAGCAACACAGAAATGTATAGCAACACAGATCAATACAGATATCTGGGATCCCCGGGTTTCACAGAGCCGCTGCTGAAACCCGACGTTCCCCTGGTCGTGTGGATAGCCTGCGCAATGAAATCCTAGACCCCTACGGGCGCGGCAAGTTACCCGCCAAAACCTGAAGCGAGGCAGCCCCCTTCAGCGACGTGAATGGACCACCCAGCACTTCACGGAATCCGGTAACTTTGGCACCCCTCCTGGGTCAACCTGTACCCCCTACGAGTGCGGCGAATAGCCCGCCAATTCTAGAGTGAAGCCCCCTCCGTCTCAACGCCATGAGATGTGGGCCCGTTGCCTTCTAGAACTCGGCTATCCGTGCACCCCTCCGCGGGGTAATCCTAGTACAGAAAGTAAAATATATATACAACGGGTACATCGACCGCAACCTGGTCGTGCCCCAAAGAATAATACAAACAGGCAGTGACGGCAGTCCACATGTCGGACGCTCGCCCCGCAATATCAAATGTACATAATACAACAAAACAGTACTAACATTGCATCCAGGCTATCCCCCACGACCGATCCGCAACAACACAGCAAAACACAGAACATCAACGCGAATGTCACGTTCGCAAATCCGTCTAAAAGGGCTATAGCAGATAGACTGGATTTACCGATCGAGTGACATTCACGGTCGCAGATATAATGTAAATACTGTGAACTGGCATGTTTAAAATATCCGATCGACCAAATTTATCAAAGTGGGCCCCAAGGAATACTGTAGCACTTACAGAAAATCTGGGCCCAAAATTAATATCCCAAAACCCTATTTCATATTCAAAAGCCCACTGGAAAAATTTAGTTCAACGATTCCTCTTAACCACCGCGGAACCGCGGCCAAACCAGGAGATTGGCCGCGTTTCCGCGGTCGAAGTAAGGAATCAATGAACCGTATTTTCCCAGAATTCTTAGAATTTCTTGCACATGTCTCTGCAACAACCTGAAAAATTTTAGGAGCTAGAAAAATTTCAACAGAGAACACATGTACACTAAAATACGGTTTTTGGGGATTTTTGTTCGATCGAGTTCTAAACGCGCTAGAGCAAGCTAGGCAAGGTTAATGGCGTGGCTCTGATACAAATGTAAGCCCGCGGAGGCGCCCCGGCCGTCGATCCGACGCCGGAAACGCGGAAACAAAAACTTTGCGAACTTTGCAAACCGGCACCACCGCGGACTTTTTACCCGGATCGGGCCATTAACCTAGCTAACTAGCAAACAAGAAAAGAGTAGAGAAGTATACCAAGCGATCCGTGTCCTTCGGTCTTCATCTCCACTCCAATCTCTTGCGGAATCTCCGTCCATCTTCGTCCTCGTCGAAAAGGGCACCACGTAGCCGGAATCTTTTACGGGCTCCCGCCTCTTGACCGAGGCAACTCGGGTGCGAAGTTGGCTAGCCGACGCGTCCAAGGCTTGCTATGGAATAGTGTAGAAGCTTGTCTCTTTTGGGGTTCTTGAAGTTGCCATGGAAATGGAGGAGAAGAGAAGTGAACTATGAAACTTTGATGCAACATGAGAATGAGAAGAATTTTCCACCAACACAAAAATAAAAATCTCTCTCTTTTTCTCCTCACCCCTAAAGTGGCCGGCCCCTCTCAAGCATGAATGGATTGGAGAGAGAAAAACAAAACCTCTACCTCTAAAGAAAAAAGAATGAATAACAATATATAAAATGGTCACTCTCATTTCTCCTTTCAACAAGTCAAAACCACCATCAAAAGAAAGCAAATGAATGGACAAGAATGGAATCTCATCATGATGCAAGTCTCATCATAATGCTACAAATGCAAGAAAACCCTCATATAAATGTTAATTTCACCCTCCAACAAGAAAGTCCGACCGAGAAGGAATGAAGGAAAACCGGCCGGAACGGAATGCAAACTGGCAACTTCAAAAAACCGATCCCGTAATAAATTACAGGAAAACCCCACTACTGTAAATACATGCCCGCATTTGTATTCCTACTGAACACAAATGCAAAGAGACAAAACTACACTATCAAATACTAGAATCCGGCTTAAGCCAAAGCCGGCTAGTAAAAACCGTCCAATCACGATCTGTGCAATACCGCACGTATCTGATCGAACCCTGCCATATCTCCATACGGCCTCTACAGCGTTTCGCCCGAAACCTGAGTAACTGAGTGTGGTGGACTCTAAAGACTCGTCAATACCTTGGCTGTGGATTTAACCACTAGCACGTCAGAGGTATAAGCCAATACGTGACGGGCCACCATGTATTGATCAAAAGGGACGTCGATGAGCGAACTCATCCTGACACCCTACTGAGCCTGTCAGTGACAATATCCGTACAGTCCGGTCCGTTCGTCTATGAGCATCGCATGGCGGGTCTAGGGGGTTGGTAAAAGTCAGACCCCCAAAAGCGGTACAAGTCGTGTCGGAGTGCAGCCCAGAACACCCTGAGATACGACTGGAATACCTACCAGCAAATCTCCTGCCTTGGCCAAGGACTTTTCATGTTCTGGCTCTCCTCGACACAGCGCGACCTCACCCCCAATACCGGGAGAGACGATCCCCTGCAGATCCGCTCACTGCCTCCATGTGGCTCGGGACTGTACCCAACTAAAACCTGTTTGCACGACTCCTTTGAGCCGTGGTAGGGTAGTAATCAAAGCACAGTGGGAACTCACACGAGACAAATGACGATCCCAGGTCGATGAACTAACCTGTACACATGTCACCAGGGAACTGCTATCTGACATCTGGTATAATCCTTACTAGCAGGTTCCCGGCGAGTCCTGTCCGGTGTACTCATAACCCAATGAGCACCTGTATACATCTTAGGTGAACCAACTGACACCAGTGGCTTGTGAGACCGGCCACCGCCCCTCGTCGGGATCTCGACTGTATACACTAGTCTACTCTGGAGAATCGATGCCCTGTCTCGAAACTCCCATGACTAGGGACCATTTAAGGATGTGCTTATAGACTACCAGCTCCCACGTATATGATTGCCCTCATACTGCCGGTAGTCAAGCAAGAATCCTAGGGGCTCTATCAACGTGTAATAGTGACTCGTAAGGTCACCTAAAGCAGTACACGATCATAAAGATAAACCAGATAGCATACTATCATCTCGAGTAAGACTGTCCTACTGGGACAGGTCCTCCCCTCAATCATTGCAATCACGTGCCTATGATCCAATAATTGACTCTGAGGGCACTATCTCCAACATAAGCCGGATCCTAGTATTATATTGTAGGAATATTTTTGTCTCATTTATATTCGTATTCGGTCAGAATACAATTGCGGGTATGTATTTACAGTTGAGGGGTAATCCGGGATAATCCCGTAAATCGTTAGGGGATTACTTTCGGAGTTGCCATTTTCATCTCCGGTTTTAAAACACCTTGATCCATGATTATTTATTGTGAGCATTGCCATTTTTTCTGCCATTTTTTCTTGCACTGATTTTCTTGTGCGGGGGCTGCCCATTTCGAGTTCACTGTGGCAGCACGGGCACAGGAATGGCCTTGTTTCATTTAGATAATCTCTTGCATGTGAGGTAGCTGATTTTGGCCGAAAAGGGTTTTTTTTGCACTTTGGCATGTTTTCTTGGCGGGGGCTCTTTTTGTGGTGGAAAAGTGATAAAAACAAATTAATGCTTTTGTGTGCATCTATCTCCTTCTTGAAAAAAAACACAGAGCCAATTCAATTGATATTCTGGCCGAGCTCCTTCTCATTTTGACATGCTTGAATTTTTCATTGCTAAAATTCATTTGCTCACATTACATCCATGGAAACTCTATTAATCTCCACCCATGAGCTTGGGTATCTTGAGACAATATATTCCACACTCACTCTACTTCATTCTTGGACATGTCGGCTAGCAAATTTCATGTCCGAGTTGCCTCGGTCTTGAGGCGGGAGCCCGTATAAAGATTCATCGACGTGGAGCCACTTTGACGAGCGAGATCGGAGAGCGAACTTCGTCGGCGCAACATCGAGGAGTTTGGCGCAAAGATAGAAGACCGAAGGACACGGATCGATCGGTATAATCTTTCTAACTCCTTTTACAGTTTTCTAGTTTACGGTTAATGGAACGATCCGCGTATTTGGGCTGCGGTAGCGCCGGTTTCGTAAAAAGTTTTTGTTCCGCATTTGGCATTGGTTTGACGGCCGGGGCGCTGCCGCAACCCAACATGGCATCAAAGCCACCCATTAACCATATACTAGCTTGTTCTAACATGTTTAAAAGCTCGATCGGACAAAATTTCCAAAACCGCATTTTCAAGTTCAAAGTTTCTGTCGAATTTTTTTGTGGTTGAAAAATTATTTTGAGTGTTTCAGAAAATCAGGCAGGCTTTTGTAAGACCACTCTAGAAAATTGGGAAGTTGTTCCCATACCCACGTATTGGCAGCGGTTCCGCCGCCGTTATGGGGATTCAATGCACCAAGTTTCTTCTGGTGGTCTTCTGTGTGGAAATGTGGTTTCTGGAATTTTTTAGTTTTGGCCCAGATTATTTTGAGTGCTGGATTTGTACTTGGGGCCCACTTCGGGAATTTTTGTCGATCAAAATTTTAAATACGTTAGTTAGCAGTACTTTACATTTCAATCTGTGACCGTGAATGTCATTTGATCGGTAAATCTTATCTAATCGCTATAGTCCCTTTAGACGGATTTGCGAACGTGACATTCACGTTGATGTTCTGTGTTGTGCTGTGATGTTGCGGTTTTGTCGTGGTGGATAGCTTTTGTGTAATGGAAGTGCAGTTTGGATTTATTTGTACATTTGATATTGCGGGGCGAGCGTCCGACATGTGGACTGCCGTCATTGCCTATTTGTATATTATTCTTTTAGGGCACGACCGGGATGAGGTCGATGTACCCGTTGTATATATTTTCTTTTCTGTACTAGGATTACCCCGCGGTGGGGTGCACGGATAGCCGGGTTCTAGAGGGCAACGGGCCCGCATCTTATGATGTTGAGACAGAGGGGGCTTCACTCTAGAATTGGTGGGCTATTCGCCGCACTCGTAGGGGGTGCAGGTTGAACCAAGGAGGGGTGCTCAAGTTACCGTATTCCATGAAGTGCTGGATGGTCCATTCACTTTGTTGAAGGGGGCTGCCTAGCTTCAGGTTTTAGCGGGTAATTTGACGCACTCGTAGGGGTCTTCACTTTGTTGAAGGGGGCTGCCTCACTTCAGGTTTTAGCGGGTAACTTGACGCACTCGTAGGGGTCTAGGTTTTCATTGCACAGGCTATCCACACGACCAGGGGAACGTCGTGTTTCATTTGCAGCTCTATGAAACCCGGGGATCCCAGATTATCTGTATTGTTCTGTGATATTGCATTTATCACGCCTGGAGCGATTATTATATATTGATATATATACTAGTAGATGTTGTATATGTTTTTCACCCACGCTAGTCCAGTCCCCGCTCTGTCGTTAGTTAAGTAACCTAACGGGTGATGACGGGACCCAGTGGCGAATGCGGATGGCATATACATACAACATATTTTCGTTCTTTTCTGGTGTGATTAATTGATGGGACTGCGTTGATTCTTATCAATGCAAAGGTAAATCAAACCTATTCTGATGTTGTTGGAACCAAGATTTTTAAAACTGACATTACAGACGTTGGCTTTTGCTTTGCATAGTGGTATTCAGTTATGAATATCCAGCACCTCATTTGACGAGGCAACGGCCGAGATCCCTTCATCGGGAGTGACCCCTTGGGCAGATGTTTGCGTCAACCTAATAACTTCACAATAGTCGATTACTTTTTGCTTTGCATCATGGTATTCAGTTTGGAATATCCTGCACCTCATTCGACGAGGAAAGAGCCGAGATCCCATCACCGGGAGTGACCTCTTTAGCAAAAGTTTTCGCTGCTATATATTTATAAAACCACTTGGATTCCTTCAACGATATCAAGTTCATTACGCTAAAGGTTTTTCACCCAAAACCAGCCGTAGCCCTCCGTCATTTCTTACAAATATTATTTAGTATTCGTGCTGTGTTTGTTGACCTAGTCAAGACGTAGTGTTCGGTAGCTAAGTGGTGCTTGTTTGTTGCATTTTAAATGCAATTGGTTAGGACAGTCGTGCGGCCTTGTTGACCTAGTCAAGGGCACGCGCGGGTGGGTTTAATACAATCCAGGATAATGACGGGTTGAACTTGACTAGCGGTTTATGGTTTGTTGACCTAGTCAAGGTCATAAATCGCTTGGGGTAAAAATCATATCGAGAGTTTCAAACATACAGGAAACTTGCCAGGCATGTGCATACCTTCTGGAGTGTGATAACGTGAGTGGCTTCCATCACGTTATCATGCGATGATAGTTGGATCCCGATTCCCACTGATGAGTTGGTTTACTCCTCTGGTGATCCCGACTAATTCTTCTTTCAGGTTTGGAGGAGAATTTGAGAATACAGTGGGAGGTTTCCTGATTAGATAAAATGATTAACCATTCTGATTCAGGTTAGAGTGCACGCAGAGTGTTTCTTTTCTCTTTCTCTTTGACTGCGACCGTGGCCCGACCCTAGACTATAACTCAGTGACCCAGTTGACCGAACTTTCTTAAAACACTGGCTTTTTGTATTGTCTGAGTTGCATACATCATTGCCACTCCTTCTTTTACCCTTTGAGTTTCACCAGAACACCCCGTATTATTACGAACATCCACTTCCATTAGATAAATCTATCGTATGGTTATATACAAACTCGAAGAAATTTCTTCGAGGATGGATTCTGGTTCTGGAGAGATTGAATAGGACTATTCAATTGTCTTTTCCTTTTACCTTCTCTCAGGTTGTGAAGGCTCCTAGGATTAGGAGAGGGTACACCTATTACGCTTATTGGATATTCTTCTTCCAAACCATAGGCAGGTGCCGAAAGGTAGGGAATGAAGAAAACCAATTAGCCTAAGTTGGGTGTACAGAAGGTAATAAGTAAGACAAATAAAGGGATCAGAAAGAGGGCAAAGTAAATTGCGACTGTTAACATTCACGACCAAACCACGTATCTCATCGACACTCCTAATTCACCTTTGTATTTCTCCAGAACACCCCGTATCACTACGAACATCCAATTCCATTGGATAAATCCATCGTATGGTTATATATGAACTCGAAGGAACTTTTTTCGAGGATGGATTCTGGTTCAGGAGAAATAGGAATAAGGTTTATTCAGTTGTCTTTTATCATTACCTTCTCTCAGGTTGCGAGTGCTCCTAAGATTAGGACAGTACACCTATTATGTTTATTGGATAGTCTTCTTCCAAACCATAGGCTGGTGCCAAACGGTAGGGAAGGAAGAAAACCATTAAGCCTAACGATGGTGTACAGAAGCTAACGACTAAAGACAAATAAAGGAAATTGGAGAGATAGCAGGGAAATAAACGGTTGCAGTCATGAATCTGGATAATGGAAGAGGCATTACTAGGAATACCAGGATATCCCTTCGAAACATTTTAATGTTTCAGTTTCACGGTGCATTGTTAATTGAAAGCTGATTTCCCAATTAGACACTTACTCCAGGGTATGTATTTACCAGGTATGATTATCACATCTGTATGGCTTTACAGATGATGAGTGGGAGTAAGTTATTGGGAATTAGGTGATCATCCTCATTATATCGGAATTCGTTGTAATTGGTGATATTTGAGGAAATCGCCTGTGTACAGTTTTCAACCTACGACGCACAGAGTTTGAGTTATTCAACTCAGGGGACTTATACAAAGTATTATATATTGTCCAGTGTCCATTAGGATAAAGGGGTTGGTCCTCGTACTATATTCTATTTACTTTTGACTTCTCAAGCTTTAGACAAGTGTTTCGTATAAATACAAGGTCCAAGTTAGAGAAGTTATAGGTAAAAGAATAAAGTAGAGAACCAGGTGTCGCAAGTATCGGGATTCTTCAAGGTGATCAAAGATATAGATACTTGTGTTTGGTATTCAGTTGATAGTAATGATTTTGAGAACTTGCTTCTCTTTCAGGTTACTCATAATTGGATGCACTCCTAAGTTGAGTAATGTTGATCGGCCTCTTTCCATTTAGTTGACATGCACTGGAGACAGCTGCATGATTTGAATATGGTTCCAATTATCAGTGCCTCTAATTCTATATTGTATATAGAATGGTTCATATCTTAACGTTGTTAAGGTACGGGGAGTTGTCCGGCTTATGCTTAAAACCAGACTCTGGATAACTCAAGGAACGTTTCAGTAATGGCAGTTTGTGGGTTAACCCAGGCTTTGAAGAGGGTTGACTTTCTACCATCTAGAAGATCAATAGTGATATTGTTCTTGACTCCCCACAGTTTTAGTAAAATGGACTTTTTCAGAAAACAATAGTGGGAGTTTGGTAGAACTGGAATAGATTCCAGAACCGCAAACGATTATGAAAAATTTAATAGGACCTAAACATTCAATCAGCATTGACATTCCATTAGCCACTCCGCAGATATGGTGGGTAACCTCAGGCGCCCAAGAGGTACTCCGGTATCCTCAAGGACGGTGACAAGGAGGTTCTTGTTTACCCAGACTTTCCATTACTGTTGTTCTAGACTATGAGACCCGGCAGAAGGATGAGTATAACGTCGTTCTAAACTAGCTTTAGAAGTGTACGTGTATATGACTCTGCCAGAGGGTTGTCGTAGTCAGTGGGAGCAGCGGAAGCATAGTGGACAAGTAGCTTATGTCTATTTATAGACTAAAGCAGATAAAGCGAATATAGATCATCTATTTCTGATATGACAGTCATGGGCTTTGATTTCATCAGAATAAAGGATGGGTCTGTTAAGAAGGTAGTAGGGTGTGATGTCCTGGTACTTGGATGACATACACTTGTAGGAAGTAATATTCCTACACTACGATCGGTTATACTGTGGTTGTCACACAGTAGTTTCTCCACATAGGATAAGAATATAATATCAGGCATTCTGGTTACTGGATCTATGGTTTTAGATCTAGATTTGGGTAGTTTCCCAATCTGGGTACTTTGACAGCATTCTAAAGGTATTTTAGAATGAACGACTCCGGGCATGGTGGTGTACCTATAGGTGATGGAGTCACCCTCTCTAAAGGTGTCTTACAGAATAAAGGGAAGAGGGATGTGCATGATTGGCAGATCACTTGCTTAGGCAATTGAGTTGATAATGAGATGTCAAGTACCACACCAGATGTTGTTTTTGCACTAGATGCAATAAGTTGATATTAATCCAATCATGGAGAAACGTTCGAAAGCAGTTTTGGAAAATAAGTGGTTGTTCTACGGATTTGATAACGACAGCCTCCTTCGGGAGACAATTATCATTCCAGGCTTCCAAAGTGACCCGGATGACAGAGTGACTATCAGAGTTATAGTTTTCCCTCTGACGAGGGGCAGTAGTTTGGACAGGTGGTCCAAGTGGATACTGAGGGAGGCATGGTGCAGGATACTGATTAAATTCAGTTGACGATACAGTCTAAGAAGTTTGCTGGATTTGGAGTACATTTATGAACTGGGTCCCATCAGATATCCAGACATATTCAAAGACAGGTATTGCTCATTTCGAGAGATGGCTTTCTCAGCGAACTTGAGACAAAGATAGACATACAAAGAAATATCAGGGCGGATCCACTCACTGAGGCTATTTCTCGAACACAATAGTTTTACAAACGAGCTTTGTGAAACTGATTAGTAGAGGAGTTGGATGTTCGGTATCACACGAGCTGTTAGTACGCGACATCGCAATAATTAGCCTTAAGTGCAAGTGGGAGATTGTTGGATATAGTGCTCTCAAAGTCAATTATTGGATCGTAGGTACGTGATTGCAATGATTGAGGGAGGACCTATACCGATAGGAAAGTCTTGCTCTGTTGGGTTCCGGTAGCGCCCCGGCCATCAAAACGCGGCTAAAATGCGGAAATTTTTTTTCTAAACCGGCGGTACCGCTACCCGATTTACGGATCGACCTTAAACCCTATTCTAGCGAGCTAACTAAGAGTTAGAAAGGTTATACCGAGATGATCCGAGTCCTTCGGTCTTCATTCCAAGCTCCAAGCGGCTCCATGATAATGTTTGGTCGCCGGTCTTCTTCCATCTCCGATGATCCACCCGAGGGAAACGGCGCAAGCTCCAGCCTCGACAAACGAGGCAACCGACACTCCAAAGTCGCTAGCGATGGAGAGTCGAGGTGTATGGAAGTGTCACTACAATTATCTCTCAACTCAAAGTGCTCATGGAGCAACCATAGAAGATGAAGAAGGAGGTGATGAAGACTTGGCATGAACAAAGGAAATTTGGCTAAGTCTTTTGAAGCATGAGAGAGTGAGAGAGAGCAAGTGTGTAATGTTAAATTACAACCAAATGAAATGAGCACCCTCATCAAATTGGTCGGTTCCCTCTCTCTCCTCCAAACAAAATGTCATTTTCTTTTTCCAAATAAACAATGTGCAAAAAACAAATCAAACCATACCCAAATTCCATGTTCATGCCATGCTTGAAGTCGCATCACCTTTTCCAACTCATTAATAAAACAAATGAATTTCCATAAAAGGAAAATCATATAAATGAGGTGGCATCTTCTTCTAGAAGCTATTCCGTACAAAATACGGAATACTTTCCGGTACATGTACCGAAATACATATACGCGTATTCGTACCAAAATACGAATAGCCGAGAGAGAAAATGAATAGTGAACAATAATACTAGAATACGTATATACAAATACATATATAAATTATTAAATCGAAACCCGATTTAATAATCCGGCTTAATCCTAAGCCGCTAATATTATCAACCGTCCGATTAAAGTCTGCGCAGCAAGTGCACATATTTAATCGGACACCTGTATGTATCAACATACCTCATGTACACCATATCGCCTGAACCGTGAAAACCCTCTGTGTAGGACTCTAAAGACTCGTCAATACGCTGGCAGCGGGTTTAACCACAAGCACGTCAGCGGCACTAGCTGTACGTAACGGCTACCCAGATATTGAGCGAAAGGGAGGCCGACGAGCAAACTCATCCTGAACCCCTACTGAGCCTGACAGTGATAATATCCGTACAGTCTGGTCTGTTGGTCTAAGAGCATCGCATATCGAGTCTAGGGGGTGGATAAAGTCAGACCCCTAACAACGTGATATATAGTGTCGGCATGATACCCATCACCTCCTGAGAAACTATCGATCCTGGATCGGTAATCCTCGTCTACCATGGCCATGGATTTGTGGTGATGGCCATCCGTACACAATGCGATATCAACCCCCAATACCGGGAGAGACGAATCCCCGACGATCCGATCAATGCCTCCATGTGGCTCGGGACTGTACCCAACTAAAACCTGTTTGTATGACTCCTTTGAGCCGTGGTAGGGTAGTAATCAAAGCACAGTGGGAACTCACACGAGGCAAATGACGATCTCAGGTTGACAGACTAACCTGTACACATGTCACCTGGGAACTGCTATCTAACAATAGGTATAATACCAATTAGCAGGTTCTCGGCGAGTCCGTCCAGTGTACTCATAACCCAATGAGCACCTGCATACTATCTTAGGCGAACAAACTAACACCAATGGCTTGTGAGACCTGGCCACCTCCCCTCGTCGGGGTCTCGATCAGTATACACTAGTCTACACTGGAGTATCGATGCCCGGTCTCGATACTCCCACGACTATGGACATTTAAGGATGTGCTTATAGACCCCAGCTCCCACATATATGATTGCCATCATAATGCTGGCAGTCAAGCAAGAATCCTATGGGCTCTATCAACATGTACATGATGATAAAGGCAAACCAGATAGCATACTATCATCTTGAGTAAGACTATTTTATCGGTATAGGTCCTCACTCAATCATCATAATCATAAGTCCGCGACTATGATAACTGCCTTGAGGGCACTATAGCCAACAATCTCCTACTTGCACTTAAGGCCAATTATTGCGATGTCGCATACTCACAGTTCGTGTGATATCGAACACCTAACTTCTCTACTAATCAGCTTCGCAAAGCCCGTTTGCGAAAAATGATTGCGTTCGAGAAATAGCCTCAGTCAGTGGATCCACTCCTATGTTTCTTTCTGTATCTCTCTTAATCTCAACTTCACGGAGAAAACTATCTCCCGAAATGAGCAATACTTGTCTTAGAATTTGTCTGGATATCTGATGGGACCCAGTTCACAAAAGAACTCCAAATCTAGCAAACTACTTAGACTATATCGACCACTGAATTTAATCAGTATCATGCGCCATGCCTTTCCTTAGTATCTGCTTGGACTACCCGTCCAACATACTGTCCCTCAAAAGAGGGAAAACTATAATTCTGACAGTCACTCTGTCTTCTATGTCACCTTGGAAACCTGATATGATAACCGTCTCCTGAAGAGGGCTGCCGTTACCATATCCATAGAATATCCATTCATGTTCATAAACCGCTTCCCAATGTTTCTCCAGGATTTGATTAATATATCTGCTTATTGCATCTAGTGCAAAAGCAATATCTGGTGTGGTACTTGACATTTCATTATTAACTCAATTTCCTAAGCAAGTGATATGCTAATCATACAGGTCCCTCTCCCCTTTAGTCTGTAAGACACCTTTAGAGAGGGTGACTCCATCACCTGCAAGTACACCACCATGCCAGGAGTCGTCCATTTAATGTCAAAGTACCCAGATTAGGATACTTCCCAAATCTAGATCTAAAACCATAGATCTAGTAACCAGAAAACCTAATATTATATCCATATCATATGTGGAGAAAACAACTTTGTGACAACCAGAGTATAACCAATCGTAGTATAGGAATATCTCTTCCTATCAAGTGCATGTCATCTCGAATCCTCAGACATCACACCCTACTATCTTCTTGCCAGATCTATCTCCTATTCTGATGAAGTCAAAACCTATGACTGTCACATCAAAAATAGATGATCTATTTATGCTATACCTGCTTTAGTCTATAAATAGACACAAGCTACTTGCCTACTATGCTTCCGCTGCTCCCACTAACTACAACAACCCTCTGGCAGAGTCATATATACATGCACTTCTCAAACTAGTTTAGAATGACGCTATACTCATCCTCTTGCCGGGTCTTATAGTCTAGAACAGCAATGGCAAGTCTGGGTAAACAAGAACCTCTCTGTCACCGTCTCTGAGAAGACTGAAGTACCTCTCGGGTGACTGAGGTTACCCACCAAATCTGCGGAGTTGCTAATGGAACATCAAATCCAATTGAATCTTTAGGTTCTATTAAATTTCCAGTAATCATTTGTGGTTCTGGAATAACTTCCAGTTCTACCATACTCCCACTTCTGTTTTCTGAAAAAATCCATTTTACTAAAACTGTGGCGAGTCAAGAACAATATAAATATTGATCTTCCTGATAGTAGAAAGTTATCCCTCGTCAAAGCCCGGGATAACCCATAAACAGCCATTACTGAAACGTGCCTTGAGTTTATCCGTATTCTGGTTTTAAGCATCAGCCGGACAACTCCCTATACCTTAACATCGTTAAGATATAAATTGATTCTATATATATCTGATATAGAAACAAAAGCACTAATTTAATTGGAACCAGATTCAAAAACATGCAGCTGTCTCCAATGCATATCATCCAAATGGAAAAAGGACAATCAACATTACTCATCTAGGAGTGCATCCACATACGAGTAACCCGGAAGAGAAGCAAGTTCTCAAAACCATTACTATCAGCGGAATACCAAACACAAGTATCTACATCTTCGTCTTCATCGAAGAATCCTGATACTTCCAATAAATTGTTCTCTACTTTATTCTTATACCTACAACTTCTCAATATCTGGACTTTGCATTTCAACGAAATACTTGTCCAGAACTGGAGAAGTCACAAGTAAACTGAATATAGTAAGAGTACCAACCCCATTGTCCTAACGGACACTGGACAGCATACAATATTTTGTATAAGTCCCATGAGTCCAATAACTCAAACCCTGTGCGTTGTAGGTTGAAAAACTGTACTATGGTTAAGAAGAATTACACCGCTGTTTAATGCACCTTACCTAATCCCCAACTGATATAGGTAAATATCATAGACACAATATCAAAAAGTTATATCTCACTTTATAAAATAAATGTACAGATATATCAGTTTGAAATTGGTGCATAACAACGGATATTCAAAACCAAATATTTGTCATCCGGCAAAAACCAGATGATTTCCTCAAATATCACCAATTACAACGAATTCCGATATAATGAGGATCTAATCACCCAATTCCCAATATCTTACTCCCACTCACCATCCGTAATAACATACAGATGTGAGAAACTGATCTGGTAAATATATACCCTGGAGTTAGATTCTAATTGGGAAAACAGTTTTCAATTAACATCGCACAATGAAACTGAAACATGAAAATGTTTCAAAAGGGGTTAACTGGTATTCCTAGTAACCCCTCTTCCACTATCCTGATTCACGACAGTAACCATATACTTGCCTGCCCTCTCTGCAATCCCTTTATTATGCCTTTACTTATTACCTTCTGTACACCTCCTTTACGCTAATTGGTTTTCTTCTTTCCTTACCCTTCGGCACCAGTCTAAGGTTTGGAAGAAGACTATTCAATAAGCGTAATAGGTGTACTCTCCTAATCCTAGGAGCCCTCGCAACCTGAGAGAAGGTAAAGAGAAAAGACATCTGAATAATCCTATTCTTTTTCTCCTGAACCAGAATCCATCCTCGAAAAAGTTCCTTCGAGTTCGTATGTAACTATACGATGGATTTATCCAATGGAAGTGGATATCCGTAGTGATACAGAGTGTTCTAGAGAAAAGCAAAGTGGATGTAGGAGTGGCAGGGGTATACACGATCTTTGACGTGAATGATGGTGATCGCATTTCCTTTGCCATTATTCTAATCCCTTTATATGTCTTTACTTATTATCTTCTATACACCACAGTTAAGCTTGTTGGTTTTCTTCCTTCCCTACCATTCGGCACCTGCCTATGGTCTAAAGGAAGACTATCCAATAAGCTCAATAGGTGTACCCTCTCGTAATCCTAGGAGTCCTCACAATCTGAGAGAAGGTAAAGAGAAAAGACAACTGAATAATCTTATTCAATCTCTCCATAACAAGAATCCATCCTCGAATCAGATCCTTCGAGTTCGTATATAACCATACAATGGATTTATCCAATGGATGTGGACGTTCGTAGTGATACGGGGTGTTCTGGAGAAATGCAAAGGTGATATAGAAGTGGCAATGATACATGCGACACCGTGACATTCCAAAATCCAAAGTGTTTTAAGAAGGTTTGGTCAACTTGGTTTCATGAGTTTTAGTCAAAGGTCGGGTCATAGTCGCAGCCAGAGAGAAGAAACACTCAGCGTGCACTCTAATTTAGATCAGAATGGTTAATCATTTTATCTAATCTGGATGGCTCCCACTATTTCCTCGAATTCTCCTCCAAACCTAAAAGGAGAATTAGTCGGAATCACCCGAGGAGTAATCCTACTCATCAGTGGGAATCGGGATCCAACTATCATCGCATGATAACTTGATGGAAGCCACTCAAGTCATCACACTCCAGAAGGTATGCGCAATCCTGGCAAGTTTCCTATATGTTTGAAACTCCCGATGTGATTTTTACCCTTAGCACCCAAGTGACCTTGACTAAAGATCAAAATGTTAAAAGGTCCTAGTCAAGTTCTACCCGTCATTATCTGGACTGCATTAGACCTACCCGTACGAGCCTTGACTAAAGATCAAAATGATCGTACGACTGTCCTAACCAATCGCATTATCTCTGCAACAGAAAAGTACTACATAGCTACCGAACACTACGCCTCAGCTAAATGCACGAGATACGTAGCACGAATACTAAGCAATACTAGTCTGAAATGACGGAGGGCTACGGCTGGTTTTTGGCGAAAAACCTTTAACGTAATGAACTTGATATCATTGAAGGAATCCAAGTGGTTTTATAAATTTATAGTGGCAAAAACTTTTGCTAAAGAGGTCACTCCTGGTGAAGGGATCTCGGCTCTTTCCCCGTCGAATGGGGTGCAGGATATCCCAAACTGAATACCACGATGCAAAGCAAAAGTAAACGACTATAGTGAAGTTATTACGTTGACGCAAACTTTTACCCAAAGGGTCACTCCCTGTGAAGGGATCTCGGCTCTTGCCTCGTCGAATGAGGTGCAGGATATTCCAAATGAATACCACGATGCAAAACAAACGAAAACGTCTGTAATGTCGGTTTTTTTTTAAAAAAAACTTGGTTCCAACAACATCATATAAATAGGTTTGTTTTATCCTTGCATTGATAAGAATCAATGCAGTCCCATCAATTAATCACACCAGAAAAGAACGAAAATAAAATGTACGTATATGCCATCCGAATTCGCCACTGGGTCCCGTCATCACCCGTTAGGTTACTTAACTAACGACAGAGCGGGGACTGGGCTAGCGCGGGTGCAAAACATATACAATATCTACTAGTATGTATATATATATATATATATATATATATATATATATAACAATCGTCCCAGGCATGATATAAAGCAACATCACAGAAACATCACAGAAGCAATACAGAATGGTGGATAATCTGGAGCCCCAGGTTTCACTTGAGCCGCAAGTGAGACCCGACGTTCCTTGTCGTATGGATAGCCTGTGCAATGAAAACCTAGACCCCTACGAGCGCGGCAAGTTACCTGCAAAACCAGAAGCGAGGCAGCCCCCTTCAGCAACGTGAATGGACCACCCAGCACTTTACGGAATCCGGTTTCTTGAGCACCCCTCCTGGGTCAACTTATACCCCCTACGAGTGCGGCGAATAGCCCGCCAATTCTAGAGTAAAGTCCCCTCCGTCTGAATGCCTTGAGATGCGAACCAGTTGCCCTCTAGAACCCGACTATTCGTGCACTCCACCGCGAGGTAATCCTAGTACAGAAAAAAATAATATACAAGGGTGACATCGAGCTCAGCCCGGTCGTGCCCCAAAAGAATAATATACAAACTGGCAGTGACGGCAGTCCACATGTCGGACGCTCGCCCCGCAATATCAAATGTACAAATGAAATAAAACTATACTAACATTGCACCATTGGTATCCACCACGACGATCCAACCAATATCACAGCACAACACAGAACATCAACGTGAATGTCACGTTCGCAAACCCGTCTAAAAGACATATAGCAGTTAGACGGGTTTACCGATCAAATGACATTCACGGTCGTAGATATAAATGTATGTACTGTTAAACGCCCACTTAAAATATCGATCGATTAAAATTCCTAAATTGGCCCCAATTGCAAAAACTGCACATCACAGAAAACTGGGCCAAAACAGAATATCACAAAAATCACAATTCCAAGAAATAGAGCTACAGAAAAAATTTGAACGCCCGTTGCCACTAATCCGCCGTGGAACCGCCGCCAATGGGGGGTAAGTGCGGCGGATCCGCGACGCTTTAGAGGAGTCATGGGCCCAAATTTTTTGTGTACTCATAAAAAAGCCTGCACGGATTTTTAAGCCTCTGCAAAATATTTTTTGACCACTTTTGAAAATCGGCAGAAATATGAAAAATGAAATCGTAATTTCGGTAAAATCCACGATCGATCTTTTAAGCATTTCTAAACAAGATAGTAAGGGGTTTAAAGGGTGGATCTGATACCATATTGGGTTCCGGTAGCGCCCCGGCCATCAAAACGCGGCCAAAATGCGGAACAAAAATTTTCTAAACCGGCGCTACCGCTACCCGATTTACGGATCGACCTTAAACCCTATTCTAGGGAGCTAACTAAGAGTTAGAAAAGTTATACCGAGATGATCCGAGTCCTTCGGTCTTCATTCCAAGCTCCTAGCGGCTCCATGATGATGTTTGGTCGCCGGTCTTCCTCCATCCCCGATGATCCACCCGAGGGAAACGGCGCAAGCTCCAGTCTCGATAAACGAGGCAACCGACGCTCCAAACTCGCTAGCAATGGAGAGTCGAGGTTTATTGAAGTGTCACTACAATTATCTCTCAACTCAAAGTGCTCATGGAGCAACCATAGAAGATGAAGAAGGAGGTGATGAAGACTTGGCATGAACAAAGGAAATTTGGCTAAGTCTTTTGAAGCATGAGAGAGTGAGAGAGAGCAAGTGTGTAATGTTAAATTAAAACCAAATGAAATGAGCACCCTCATCAAATTGGCCGGCCCC
The DNA here is from genome assembly GCA_030015575.1 of Agapanthus africanus. NCBI lineage: Eukaryota > Viridiplantae > Streptophyta > Magnoliopsida > Asparagales > Amaryllidaceae > Agapanthus > Agapanthus africanus. The sequence continues at coordinate 322,096,411 of JASDDO010000016.1, read as the reverse complement.
CTCTCTCTCCTCCACACAAAATGTCATTTTCTTTTTCCAAATAAACAATGTGCAATAAACAAATCAAACCATACCCAAATTCCATGTTCATGCCATGCTTGAAGTCACATCACCTTTTCCACCTCATTAATAAAACAAATGAATTTCCATAAAAGGAAAATCATATAAATAAGGTGGCATATTCTTCTAGAAGCTATTCCATACAAAATACAGAATACTTCTCGGTACATGTACCAAAATACATATACGCGTATTCGTACCAAAATAGGAATAGCCGAGAGAGAAAACGAATAGTGAACAATAATACTAGAATACGTATATAAAAATACATATATAAATTATTAAATCAAAACCCGATTTAATAATTCGGCTTAATCCTAAGCCTTTAGTATTATCAACCGTCCGATTAAAGTCTGCGCTGCAAGTGCACATATTTAATCGGACACCTGTATGTATCAACATACCTCATCTACACCATATCGCCTGAACCGTGAAAACCATCTGTGTGGGACTCTAAAGACTCATCAATACGCTGGCAGTGGGTTTAACCATAAGCACGTCAGCGGCACTAGCTGTACGTAACGGCTACTCAGATATTGAGTGAAAGGGAGGCCGACGAGCAAACTCATCCTGAACCCCTACTGAGCCTAACAGTGACAATATTCGTACAGTCCGGTCTGTTCGTCTAAGAGTATCGCATATCGAGTCTAGGGGTGGATAAAGTCAGACCCCTAACAACGCGATATATAGTGTCAGCATGATACTCATCACCTCCTGAGAAACTATCGATCCTGGATCGGTAATTCTCGTCTACCGTGGCCATGGATTTGTGGTGATGGCCATCCATACATAATGCGACATCAACCCCCAATACCGGGAGAGACGAATCCCCGACGATCCGATCACTGCTTCCATGTGGCTCGGGACTGTACCCAACTAAAACCTGTTTGCACGACTCCTTTGAGCCGTGGTAGGGTAGTAATCAAAGCACAGTGGGAACTCACACGAGGCAAATGACGATCTCAGGTCGACAGACTAACCTGTACACATGTCAACTGGGAACTGCTATCTGACAATAGGTATAATACCAACTAGCAGGTTCCCGACAAGTCCGTCCAGTGTACTCATAACCCAATGAGCACCCGCATACTATCTTAGGTGAACAAACTAACACCAATGGCTTGTGAGACCTGGCCACCTCCCCTCGTCGGGGTCTCGATCAGTATACACTAGTCTACACTGGAGTATCGATGCCCGGTCTCGATACTCCCACGAGTAGGGACATTTAAGGATGTGCTTATAGACCCCAGCTCCCACATATATGATCTCTATCATAATGCTGGCAGTCAAGCAAGAATCCTATGGGCTCTATCAACATGTACATGATTATAAAGGCAAACCAGATAGCATACTATCATCTTGAGTAAGACTGTTTTATCGGTATAGGTCCTCACTCAATCATCATAATCACAAGTCCGCGACTATGATAATTTCCTTGAGGGCACTATAGCCAACATGCTCGAGATAATAGTATGATATCTGGTTTGGCTTTATCATCGTGTACATTCTTTAGTTCACTATTGCATGTTGATAGATCCCATAGGATTCTTGCTTGACTGCCAGCAGTATTATGGCGATCATATACGTGGGAGCTGGGGTCTATAAGCACACCCTTAAAGTGTCCCTAGTCGTGGGAGTTTCGAGACAGGGCATCGATACTCCAGAGTAGACTAGTGTATACAGTCGAGACCCCGACGAGGGGCGGTGGCCGGTCTCACAAGCCATTGGTGTTAGATGGTTCACCTAATATGTATACAGGTGCTCATTGGGTTATGAGTACACCGGACAGGACTCGCCGGGAACATGCTAGTTGGTATTATACATATCGTCAGATAGCAGTTCCCAGGTGACATGTGTACAGGTTAGTCTGTCGACCGGAGATCGTCATTTGTCTCATGTGAGTTCCCACTGTGCTTTGATTACTACCCTACCACGGCTCAAAGGAGTCGTGCAAACAGGTTTTAGTTGGGTACAGTCCCGAGCCACATGGAGGCAGTGAGCGGATCGTCAGGGATTCGTCTTTCCCGGTATTGGGGGTGAGATCGCGCTGTGTTTAGGAGAGCCATTACACGAAATCCCTGGCCAGGGTAATCGAGATTTACTGGTAGGTATTCCAGTAGTATCTCAGGGTGTTCTGGGCTACTCTCCGACACGACTTATACCGCTATTGGGGGTCTGACGTTTACTAGCCCCCTAGGCCCTATATGTGATACTCATAGACGAACAGACCGGACTGTATGGATATTGTCACTGTCAGGCTCAGTAGGGTTTCTGGACGAGTTCACTCATCAGCTTCCCTTCCGATCAATAGATGGGCAACCATTGCGTACAGCTAGTATCTCTGACGTGCTAGTGGTATACCATGTGCCAGTGTATTGATGAGTCATTAGAGTCCCCCACAGACAGTTTCCCAAGTTCGGGCGAACGTTGTAGATGACGTATGTTTTTATGGCAGGGTTCGATCATATTCGTGCACTTATGTACGGATCATGATCGGACGGATAATACTAGCGGGCTTTGGTTTAAGCCGGATCCTATTATTATATTGTAGGAATATTTTTGTCTCATTTGCATTCGTATTCGGTCGGAATACAAATGCGGGTATGTATTTACAGTTGAGGGGTAATCCCGTAAATCGTTAGGGGATTACTTTCGGAGTTGCCATTTTCTTTTCCGGTTTTAAAACACCTTGATCCATGATTATTTATTGTGAGCATTGCCATTTTTCTTGCCATTTTTTCTTGCACTGATTTTCATGTGTGGGGGCTGCCCATTTCGAGTTCACCGTGGCAGCATGGGCACAGGAATGGCCTTGTTTCATTTAGATAATCTCTTGCTTGTGAGGTGGCTGATTTTGGCTTAAAAGGGGGGGTTTTGCACTTTGGCATGTTTTCTTGGTGGGGGTTCTTTTTGTGGTGGAAAATTGATAAAAACAAATTAATGCTTTTGTGTGCATCTATCTCCTTCATGGAAAAAAAAACAGAGCCAATTCAATTGATATTCTGGCCGAGCTCCTTCTGATTTTGACAAGCTTGAATTTTTCATTGCTAAAATTCTTTTGCTCACATTACATCCATGGCAACTCTATTAACCTCCATCCATGAGCTTGGGTATCTTGAGACAATATATTCCACACTCACTCTACTTCATTCTTGGACATGTCGGCTAGGAAACTTCATGTCCGAGTTGCCTCGGTATTGAGGCGGGAGCCCGTATAAAGATTCATCGACGTGGAGCCACTTTGACGAGCGAGATCGGAGAGCGAACTTCGTCGGCGCAACATCGGGGAGTTTGGCGCAGAGATAGAAGACCGAAGGACACGGATCGATCGGTATAATCTTTCTAACTCCTTTTACAGTTTTCTAGTTTATGGTTAATGGAACGATCCGCATATTTGGGCTGCAGTAGCGCCGGTTTCGTAAAAAGTTTTTGTTCCGCATTTGGCGTCGGTTTGACGGCCGGGGCGCCGCCGCAGCCCAACACTCTTATCTACACGGTGCCACCTCCAGCTGCACCCATCTCCCCAACCGTGTCACGACCCGAAATGGCACGTGACTGGCACTTGAATCATATGAAGTCTATAAGACCCCATCTAATTCAAGTAAGCCAAAAATCCTAGAAATCTAAACCATTTTAAAGAAGAAATAAGGAAAAGTCTAGTTTTAAAGCAAGTGGTTTAACAATATAAGCCGAAGTACGCATTTAAAAAAAATCTCAAGTCTTTTCTCAAAATTTCGGCAGAGTTTCCTTTGTAAATACTGGCCCCAAAAGGGTACAACATGAATAAAATACATAAAGGCATCCCCAAGCGAGAGCTAGCTCTTCGTCAATTGACGGTCACAACCACGCAAGCAATTGACGAAGAGCTAGCTCCCGCTTGGGGATGCCTTTATGTGTTTTATTCATGTTGTACCATTTTGGGGCCAGTATTTACAAAGGAAACTCTGCCGAAATTTTCGGAAAAGACTTGAGATTTTTTTAAAATGCATACTTCGGCTTATGTTGTTAAACCACTTGCTTTAAAACTAGACTTTTTCCTTATTTCTTCTTTAAAATGGTTTAGATTTCTGGGATTTTTGACTTACTTGAATTAGATGGGGTCCTATAGACTTCATATGATTCAAGTGCCGTGCCATTTCGGGTCGTGATAAAGTTGGTATCAGAGCGCTAGGTTAACCTTGGTTCGAGTATATATTTGACTATGCGGAGCCTAGGGCGTTTGTATATATACGGAATCTAGGCTTGACCTTACGGAACGTAGACTTAGTCGAGGGGGTATTAGACCCGAAATTTCGTCGCGTAGGTTGACCTTGGTTGATGGAGTAGGTGACTTAAGGAGAGTGACGTACCGTGTGTATGTTCCACGGCATACTTACGATACGCTACTCTGCTTAAGAAGCCTTAGTATGTACATTTCCTTGCACAGCATTATATTCATTCCTGTGATCTATTCTCATCATTATTGGTTTATGGTTTTTGCTGCCACGATTACACGGGCAGAGAGAGCTATGGCTAGAGTTGCGGTCAGCATGAGCTCGTCACGAATGAGGACTGACCAGGGTGTGATTCCAGGGACATACGATTGCATAGATGCGTCGTTTATTTGTGTTTTCGTGCCATGAGCATTTGATGGATCGCTTTTACGAGATTTCTCAGATGTGCAGATCAGCATCAAAGGATTGGGCCACTGCTAGAGGCCGGTCAGAATGAGATGACCGTCAATGCACCGATTATTCTTGATTATTGAGGCACTGTTCAGCGTGCGGACGGATGATTCAGTTATTGCTGCGACTGACGAGATATCGCTCCAGATGTTTGAAGCTAACGCCGCACGAGTTGTACTTAGAGATATGATAAAAGATCGCTAGTCACCCAAGGAGGAATGTCTAGGACATGTGATTCGTTGCCAACCCCGATGCGAGTTCATCAGATTGATTGATTCCAACTAGAGACGACTTCACACATGTACGTTGAGAGTCCATAGGAGACGATCAAATGTCAGAAACCCATTTTTCCATGTTTAAAGTATTCGGAGAAACATGCAAGTAATTCCGTGGACGCTCTAGAAGAATGAAACCCTAACTCGATATAATGACCATGAGAACGCTTTGAAACCTTAAGGTTTGCAGCAGTTCAGCGGTGCCATTAATGAGGCTTGGGTTTGCCTTTCTACGGCTAGTCCATAGGTACTATGGCATGTACTGGAATACTATTAAACTGTACTCAAGAAGTTGAGCTCTTGAGGGATTATGGAACCTTGACAAATCGATCAAAAGGTTCGACGTCATTCGGATATCATGTGATGGGATACATTACTTGGGAGACTCCAGATACGAGTATAGCCGTTGGAGCGCAGTTCATGCAGCCACGAAGAGACGAGTCCGAATCAGTCGACATTAGAGAAAAGTGGAGTAAGCGGATAGTACGAGATCGTGATGAGATGACGTTCCACTCCACTGACATCAGAGATGTGATACGCATGCAGAGGCGTTGTACATGGATATATCTTCCAGAAGGAGTCGTGATGAGTATGCAGCCGTTCCGGAACAAGAAATAGATTTAGTAAAAAATGATAACTTCCGGGCAGTTCGGCAGAAATGAGAATTAGGAGGGACTACGACAGATCTTTCTGAAATACTATATGAGAAGACTTGGACCCAGGATCGGTCATATTACGCACACCCAGTAGGCCAGAGTTCGGCATCGTCGACGAGACATGTTATGAATGACCATGACAGTTGTCCAGAGATTTTTAGAGGATGTGCCAGAGCGGGACTGTTTCCGCCATCTTTGATTTCGGTATTTTGGACGATTTATTTGCATGATATAGATTTGTGCACCACAGTTGCACCTGACTTCGATTTGATTTCATTTGAGATGTTGATTTTGATTTCATGCCTATGGTATGCATGTGATTTGACTTATGCTTTCGACATAGTTTTCATGCACCTTTAGTATTTTGATTCGATTTTGTGCACGCTGATGCACATGTTTGTGAGACTATATACCACGGTATACCTGATTTGGATTTGGATTGAGATGTGTTGTATACTGTCGTTTTCGATTGTGATACTCGATATTTGTTTCCGTGCACCTTGTGCACTTGATTTGGATTTTGCGCAGATTTGACGCGCTTGATGCGATTTTGGTGCACATCAGATGCACTAAATCGAGATTCTTCGTGCATATCAGATACACCTGGTATTGCTGTCAGGCACACACCGTTGTCCTTGCACTTAGATTTGTTTCTGTGCACATGTATGGCACATTCATTGATTTCGATTTTCGTGCGCACCAGACGCACGTGGCATTCTTATAAACATTTGGGATTGATTTCCTTTGAGCAGTATGTTTTAATGATATTTACTATTTAGTATGGTGACTGAGCAGAACTAGTCCGAGGACAGTACCAGACTTTATTTTTGCATGCATTGATAGTTATCGAAGGGATTTCCAAAAAGGAGCTATAGTTTCAGTATTTACCTACGTGTCCGAGATGACACGAAACTTTTTAAAAAGGAAACCCTTCAACATTATTTTCAAAACGGCGGGACGTGTATGTTAAACAAAGGGTATATATGTTAGTTATGTATATGCCGTAGAGGCCATTGTTGTACATATGATCTATATTATAATGGATGCTTGGATATATATAGAGAGGAATTTCTTGCTCGTCATGATAGTATGCTATTTGGTTTTCCTTTATCTTAACATGTTGACTTATATTAGTTTACTGTCTTACTCTCACATGTTGATAAAGCCCTTAGGATCTGTACTCGACTACTGGGACTATGATGAGATCATACTAGTGGGGCCACGGTAGTCGATGAGTAAATCCTATAACTGTTCCTAGTCGAGGGTGTGTCGAGACAGGGCATCGATACATCAGAGTAGACTAGCGTATACGCATCTTGACCCATATGATGGGCGATAAATGATCCCATAACCATCGGTGTTTTGACATCAGAGATGGTGTACGGGTGCTCAGTGGAGACTGGGTACACTGGACGGAATCGCCGAGAACTCCCAGATGGTGATATACCACACGTCAGATGGCAGTTCTCCGGTGACACTAGTACAGGGTAGTCTGTAGACCCAAGATCGTCATAGAGTCTTGTGTGATTCCCACTGTGCTTTGATTTCCACCTTACCACGTCCAAGAGGGCGTGAAAAACGGTAGCTTTTGGGTGCAGTCCCGAATCACATGGAGGCAATGAGCGATAGGAGGGGATTCGTCTCTCCCGGTGTAGGGAGTTGATCTTGTGCTATGTTCGATTGGCTATAACTGGAAGTCCCTGGCCAGGGCTGATATAGAGATTTACTGGTAAGTGTTATCAGTAGTTTCTCGACCCGTTATGAGCCTCACATCGACATGACTTATCGGTTACTGGGGTCTGACGTATATCACCCCTAGACTAGATATGCAACATATCAGACGAAAAGACCGGACTGTATGGGAGTGTTACTGATTGGATTCACAGGAGAATGTACAGGCTAGCTTATTGATCTTCTGATTGCTCAATACCTGGGTAGCAGTTACGTTTAGCTGATCGCTTGCAGCTTGTGGGTGTTTGATATGATCATCACCTGCTACCGGCGTATTGACGATTCTTTAGAGTCCTACACAGAGGTTTCTTGACTCAGGCAAAACGGAGTAGGGGCACATATGTGATATGTGCACGACCGAGGATAATGCGATATGAGATACCGTATTATATTTTCGAGATATTTAGATATGAGCCGGGTCATCGGATCAAGTGTTGATTCGATGAATCGGTACATGCTATATTAGTCGGTTATATTCGATATAGCCGGATTGTCGGATCAAGTGTTGATTCGATGATTTTTCTGCATTAAAAATACTCAAAAAAATCAGCAGGGAATTCTAAGAGTTACTGTGCAAAACAACACCAAAATTCAACTAAAGCGCCGCGGAACCGCGGCCGTACCATGCCTTCGGCGGTGGTTCCGCGGCAGCACAGTAGAATTAGGGTTAGCTTTTTCGCACAGTACATCCGTAGGTATTTGTAGCTGCTTCTGGGTATTTTTAATCTGACTCAAGTGTTGAGTGTTCTGGGGATTATTTTGAATTCGTTGATTCGATCGGAAAATTTAGTTTCGTTCTGTTTTCCGGATATTTTAGAAACTGTTAAAATGTTCGAACAGATATCATTAACTCACTTTTTCCCGGCACGAAAAACTTTCAAGTGTTGAATTTTTCTTGAGTTTAAATCTTTCGGAAAAACGTGCAAGTAACGCGGTGGACCCTCTAGAAGAACACAAACCTTAACTCGATTATGTGACCGTCTGAACCGTCTCTAAACCTTAGGGTTTGGGGCAGTACGGCGTGCCACATGTGAGGCGTTGGCTTGACCCTTCTACGGCTGGACCATAGGTACTGTGACGTATTCTGGGACTTTTTGAACTCCGCTTAAGTGTTGAGCTATTTAGGAAATCTTGGGTATTTGATTATCCGATCGGAAAGTTTAATACTCTCTATTTATCTGGAATGTGATACAATATGTGGAATTCATATAGTTAAGCATGAAATGCGAAGTATGTGATATTTCGGATTTACGATGTCTAAAGTGATTGTGGATTCCAAATGTTGTAGTTTTACACTTTCTTTTCTGTGACCGTAAGCGTAGTATGTGGTGTATCGCCGGCTTCGTTGTTATACATCAACGACAATCGGGATACGCATACTTGCTTACGTTGATGATATGAGATATTATGTGTTGCTGTGATATGTTATATTGGATTGTCGTGTTATGAATAGCCGGGGGTTTTATGTGAGATGAGGGTTTTTATTTTCATTCATGTAAAATTCATTTGTATGTAATATTCTTTTATTGGGGAACTTCCGGGATGAGGTTGATGTCACCAGTGTATATTATTTACTTTTCCGCATTAGGTAGACCCAAGGAGGGGAGCACAAGTAACCGGGTTCTAGGGTCCAGTGGGAGGCCATCTCGAGGAGTCGAGACCGGGTCTCCTAACCCTAGAATTGGCAGTGTTACTTGCCGCTCTCGTAGGGGTCTAGGGATGTGGGTTTGGCTATTCATCGCGACCATGGAATCCGTGTTTTATACAGGCTCGTATTAAAACACGGACATCCTAGTATATCCAATATTTCATATATGTTCTTCTGCTGCAATATTCTGTGATGAGATCATATTACTGCCTGAGACGAATGCTTATACTATATATATATGCTGATATATAAATATTACTGCTTTCGTTTCTTCTGTGATGCTTAGCATAAGCTGATGGGTTTTATTAATGAGATTAATAAAAGAAAAGAAACCTAAAAGATGTTGTAGAATCAAAACTTTATAAAAAGGTTAGCTACAGTTTTTCTTTGCATAGCGGTATATATGATATACCCTGCACCTTATTCGATTAGGAAAGAGCCGGGATCCTTTCACCGGGAGTGACCTCTTTAGCGAAACTGGCAGATGCTACAAACTCGCGGTTTAGTTTTTGACAGCTTATATAGTTTTTGCTTTGCACAGCGGTATATATGATATACCCTGCACCTTATTCGATGGGGAAAGAGCCGAGATCCCTTCACCGGGAGTGACCTCTTTAGCGAAACTAGAAAAGCCTCAAAAACACTCCTTTTTCAAAAACCACTTGATTCTACGACGATATCAAGTTCATTACGCTCATGATTTTTTGAAAATCCTGCGTAGCCCTCCGTCATTTCAGATAGAGACTAGTTAGTATTCGTGCTGTGTTTGTTGACCTTAGCCAAGGCGTGGTGTACGGTAACTAATTAGTATTTATCTTCTAAAACATGAGATGTGATTGAGTTAGGGTAGTCGTACGACTTTGTTGACCGTAGCCAAGGGTCGTACGGGTGTGTTTAATTCAATCGAGAAATGACGGGTTGAACTTGGCTAGCACTTATGATTTGTTGACCTTAGCCAAGGTCATAAGTTGCTAGGGGTAAAAGCATTATCGGGAATTTCAAGTGTTGAAATTTGCAATGAGATTGCATACCTCCTATGAGATAGTTGGATCCCGATACCCACTGCGAGTAAGAGTTACTCCTGGGAAAATTTTACACAGGACAATTAGCCGATCAAGTAGGTGTCTAGAAAGGTGTTGATGGGGTTATGCCTCTGGGGAAACGAGGTTTATTTTAATTAGGTCCGTGCGAGAGCACGGGGAACCTCCCTCAAGTACCGACACTGATCTGGCTGAAAGATTGACGAAATTGTAGGGTGTAATTAATCCCGGCAAATCTTACCTTTTAGGGTTTGAAGGAAGATTTGATAAAAACAGTAGGAGACATCCTGATTAGATAAGATAATAACCAATCTAATCTTGCAAGAGCATACGCTAAAGTGTTTTCTTCTCTCTCTCTCCAGGTAGCGACCATGTCAGGCCATAATCAAGATAATAATATGGATGTATTGATTGAACCCGCTTATTATACTGAGCAGGGGAACGTTGGTCCCGTTCTTTCTTATAAGAGTTATAAGACTGAACAGGGAATAGGAGAATATCTCACGCCGCCTAAACGGAGAACATGCCTGTTGATGCACCTTCTTCAGGTGTGTTAGTTATTGAGAACTGTTTCTCAGTTCACCCTACGTCCTGGATATTAGATACCGGATCGGGATCCCATATATGTAAAATGTTACATGGGCTACGTAAAGGTAGAGAACTGGGAAAATGTGATCATTCCGTTCAAGTAGGGAATGGTGCAAGTATTGCAGCCAAAGCAGTTAGTGAATATCACCTAGTATTACCAAGTAGTAATACGCTGATTCTGAATGAGTGCTATTATATACCGAACATGATGTGCAACATTATATCAGTTTCTTTATTAAGTAAAGAAGGATATAATTTTGTAGTAAAGGATAATGTTATGAACATATTCCTAGATCAAAATTTGATTGGATCAGGCTCGTTACATAATGGCATATTCATTCTCAATCAAAATACAGTTCTTAATATACAAAACACATACAAGAGGAAGAGTTTAGAAATGAACGAATCCTTCTTGTGGCATTGTAGACTTGGTCATATCAATGCGACACGACTGGCTAAGTTACATAAGGATGGATATTTGAATCCGTTCGAATTATCATCTTATGATACTTGCCATTCATGTCTCAAAGGAAAAATGACCAAAACTCCGTTTAGTGGACACGGAGAAAGAGTTATGGAACTCTTAGGACTGGTACATAGTGATGTATGCGGTCCTATGTCTGCGCATGTCAGGAACGGTTCTTCCTACTTCATTACATTCACTGACGATCTCTCTAAATACGGACATGTGTTCCTGATAAAACACAAGTCTGATGCTTTTGAGAAATTCAAAGAATATAAGCACGAAGTAGAGAACCAAACGGGCAAAAGTATTAAGATCCTTCGATCTGATCGAGGAGGAGAATACTTGAGCAATGAGTTCCTAGATTATCTAAAAGAGAATTGGATTCTCTCTCAGCTTACTCCTCCTTATACACTACAGAACAACGGTGTATCGGAACGGAGGAATTGCACCCTATTAGATATGGTACGCTCTATGATGAGTACAGCTGAGTTACCTATTTCCTTCTGGGGGTATGCGTTGGAGACAGACATTTACCTATTGAATAGAGTTCCAACTAAATCAGTGTCTACCACTCCATATGAGATATGGAATGGGAAGAGACCATCTCTTAAAAGAGTTAAGATACGGGGTTGTCCGGCCTATGTTAAAAAGCAAAATCCGGACAAGTTCGAGGCACGATCAGTTCTTTATAAGTTTGTAGAATATCCAAGAAATTCGTATGGATATCTTTTCTACCACAGTGAACAACAAAAAGTGTTTGTTGCTCAACACGCCACCGTTTTAGAAAAGGAATTTCTTGCAAAAGAGATTAGTGGCTCTGAGGTAGAACTGGAAGAAGTTCCAGCAACACAAACTGCAACTGAAGATTTAGTGGAACCAGAGGATTCAGTAGTTCCTAACGTACCCCAGCCTCTCCGCCGATCTAGCAGGGTTTCTCATCCACCTGAGAGATACTACGGTTTTCTCATTGATGGTGGAAGCGAGGATTGCATCACGGAAGATGATGACCCAACTAGTTTCGAGCAGGCCGTCACGAGTGGTGACTCAGTGAAATGGCTGGATGCAATGCGATCTGAGATGGAATCCATGTACATCAACAAAGTATGGACTTTGGAAAATGCTCCTGAAGGGGTAAAACCCATTGGGAGAAAGTGTATCTTTAAAAAGAAAATTGGTGTAGATGGAAAAGTTGAGACTTTCAAAGCTAGACTTGTTGCAAAGGATTTTCATCAACGACCAGGTGTGGATTATGATGAAACCTTTTCTCCAGTGGCTATGCTTAAGTCCATCCGGATCTTACTTGCCATTGCTGCATACCATGACTACGAAATCTGGCAAATGGATGTTAAGACCGCCTTTCTAAACGGTGATTTAGAAGAGTGCCTGTACATGACTCAGCCAGAGGGCTTCGTAGATAGTGGAAGCAACGGAAAGGTGTGCAAGCTGCTTAAATCCATTTATGGGTTAAAGCAAGCATCGCGGAGTTGGAACATCTGTTTTGATGTTGTAGTCAGAGTTTGACATCATCAAAAATATAGATGAACCTTGTATTTATAAGAAGGTTGCAGAAAGTAATGTTGTATTCCTCGTATTGTACGTGGATGACATACTCTTGATAGAAAATGATGTTCCTATGCTGCAATCATTCAAGCTCTTCTTATCACAAAGATTCTCAATGAAAGATCTAGGTGATGCCTCCTGCATATTGGGAATTATGATCTATAGAGATAGATCTAAATGGATACTAGGATTGTCCCAATCCAGGTACATTGACACCATACTAAAGAGATTTAGTATGGAAGAATCCAAGCATGGGAACCTTCCCACGATCTCTGGACTCACTCTCTCCAAAGAGATGTCTCCCAAGACTGATTTGGAGAGAGCTCGCATGCAAGGGATACCCTATGCTTCGGCAGTAGGCTCTATCATGTATGCGATGCTATGTACCATACCCGATGTAGCATACTCACTAAGTGTAGTGAGTAGGTATCAAGCAGATCCTGGATAGAGTCACTAGGTAGCTGTGAAGAACATTCTCAAGTACTTGAGAAGGGCTAAAGAGATGTTCTTAGTGTATGGTAACAGAGAACTCCAGGTGGAGTCCTTTACCGACTCTAACTTCCAAAGTGATAAGGACGACTCTAAGTCGCACTCGGGATTTTTCTTTACCCTCAATGGATGAGCGGTATGTTGGAAGAGTTCCAAACAGGATACCGTTGCAGACTCGACGATGGAGGCTGAATACATCGCTACCAACGATGCTGCCAAAGAGGCTGTCTGGATAAAAAAGTTCATTAGTGAACTTGGTGTGGTTCCATCCATGGAACATCCAATACCTCTGTATTGCGATAACAATGGAGCTGTGGCTTTGGCCAAGGAACCCAGGTCCCATCAAAAGTCCATACATATTCTGAGGCGGTATCACCTGATCAGGGAGATAGTTGATCACCGGGAGATCGAGGTCAGGAGAGTAGATACGAAGGACAACACTGTGGATCCACTCACGAAGGCCATTCCACAGATACAGTTTGAGAGATTATTCGGGATGCTAGGTATGAGATACTACAGCAGCTGGCCTTAGTGCAAGTGGGAGATTGTTAGTTATGTATATGCCCTAGAAGCCATTGTTGTACATATGATGTATATTATAATGGATGCTTGGATATATAGAGAGAGGACTTTCTTTCTCGTCATGATAGTATGCTATTTGGTTTTCCTTTATCTTAATATGTTGACTTATATTAGTTTATTGTCATACTCTCACATGTTGATAAAACCCTTAGGATCTGTACTCGACTACTGTGACTATGATGAGATCAAACTAGTGGGGCCACGGTAGTCGATGAGTACATCCTATAACTGTTCCTAGTCGAGGGTGTGTCGAGACAGGGCATCGATACACCAGAGTAGACTAGCGTATACGCATATTGACCCATATGATGGGCGATGGATGATCCCATATCCATCGGTGTTTTGACATCAGAGATGGTGTACGGGTGCTCAGTGGAGACTGGGTACACTGGACAGACTCGCCGAGAACTCCCAGATGGTGATATACCACACGTCTGGCAGTTCTCCGGTGACACTGGTACAGGGTAGTCTGTAGATCCGAGATCGTCATAGAGTCCTGTGTGATTCCCACTGTGCTTTGATTTCCACCTTACCACGTCCAAGAGGGCGTACAAAACAGTGGCTTTTGGGTGCATTCCCGAATCACATGGAGGCAATGAGCGATAGGAGGGGATTCGTCTCTCCCGGTATAGGGAGTTGATGTTGTGCTGTGTTCGATTGGCTATAACTGGAAGTCCCTGCCCAGGGCTGATATAGAGATTTACTGGTAAGTGTTATCAGTAGTTTCTTGACCCGTTATGAGCCTCACATCGACACGACTTATCGGTTACTGGGGTCTGACGTATACCACCCCTAGACTAGATATGCAACATATCAGACGAAGAGATCGGACTGTACGGGTGTGTTACTGATTGGATTCACAGGAGAATGTACAGGTTAGCTTGTTGATCTTCTGATCGCTCAATACCTGGGTGGTTTTTACGTTTAGCTGACCGCTTGCAGCTTGTGGGTGTTTGATATGATCATCACCTGCTACCGGCGTATTGACGATTCTTTAGAGTCCTACACAGAGGTTTCTTGACTCAGGAAAAATGGAGTAGGGGCACATATGTGATATGTGCACGACCGAGGATAATGCGATATGAGATGCCGTATTATATTCTCACGATATTTAGATATGAGCCGGGTCATCGGATCAAGTATTGATTCGATGAATCGGTACATGATATATTAGTCGGTTATATTCGATATAGCCGGATTGTCGGATCAAGTGTTGATTCGATGATTTAATGTATAATAATATATATGATATATTGCATTACATTATCTAATATTGGCTCTCTTTATTATTTCATTTTCTCACCGGATAATACATTGATATATATGTGATATATATTAATTGTATTATTTTCTTTTGTTACAAATATATAATATATATGTGATATATATTATTGTAACATGATATGATTGCTAATGAAACATGTTTAGTGGAGATTAAATAAGGTTAGGGTTTGAATTGGGTTAGTTCTTTCATGAACATTCTAGAAGGTTTTCTTTTGTCATGAGAAAGATATTATAGTTGATATTTTCTTATGACTCATTCTTTAACTCAACCCAAACCCTAGCCTTAGTTAATTCTCTATATGGGTTAGCCTAGTCATGGTTGACCATGGTTACATTATTAATCGTATATCATTTCATTATTCATCACAAAAGGTTTAATTCATTATTCTTCAACCTTGAGCTTTGAGAAAGCTTATTAGGTTTTCATTTTGTGATGTTTAAGAGTGAGAATTTGATATAAAAAGAAAGCATAAATACTACTCCATCATGCTCATCTAATCTAGCCAATTATATTAGGGTGTTCACCTCATTAGAGTGAGAGAGCTTGAGTTATAGTAACTTCGAGGTAGATCATCGGAGAAAAGGAAGACTACAAGCTAGCATGGATCGTTCGAGTTGTGGAGCCTCTCTTGAGTCCAGGAGATCGTGGATAGCGGCGAAGGGACTTCTACTCGGAGCTTATGAAGCGAAGGAGCGGACTACAAAGGTTGTAATCCCTCACACTTAGTTGTAAAGATGTTTACTAGCATGTTAAACCCTAATAATCTAGCAAAGATTCCGGCTTTGGGTTGTTCGACACGTCTAAATTTTTATTCAGGCATGGTTGATGCCTTATGAACCCTTGTAAGAGTGCCTAGGAACCCTACAATATATATATAGTTATTTTCTTACAATAGACGTCCGCCACTGTGCAGTGATACGCGCATCGCACAACAACTTGAAAAGATTTGGCATGCATTTCTTCAGATGTTTTGACGAATTTACCACGATGTTTACATGTATAGTTTTGATGTATATCATGTTGGTTTTCGTATTGGATTTTGACATTGGTGTCTTCACCATAACTCCGATGATTGCGGGATGCTTGACGGAGTTCTGATTTTGAGTTATATGCTCATTTTTCATGCGCATGCATTGCGCTACGATATATTTTATGTATTTATGATTTCGGAGCCCCGACGACTTGATCATTTTACTGAAATTTTTTAGTACTTGAGGGGTTTAAATTTAAATTCGGGGACCGAATTTATTTAAGGGGGGAAGACTGTAACATTTCAGAAAAATAAAATATTATTTTTGGGAATTTATAAAATTAAATAATAAATATTATGAATACTTGATAATGCGGTATAATTAAATACCGATAAAGTGGAAAATATTTGGAAAATTATAAGAATTACTGAAATGAGGGCGTTTTATGTGATTTACGCAAATTACAAATTTCTATAATTAATTATACTCTATTTTAATGCTAATAGCGATTAAATATCGATAATCGTGCATTAAGCTAGTTTTGTGCATGTGACATGCACTAAATCATTTTTTACACTTGTTACATTTTCCTCCATGGCTTTTCATTGTTTTGGTTGGTTTTTAGATGAGAAAGAGAAGAGAAAAGAAAAGAAAAGAAAAGAAAAGAAAAGATTAGAATATGAGGTATAGGCAAGAGAGGGGGGGTGAGGGGTCAACCTAAATCTTGGCATTTCTCCCTTCATTATTTCTTCATCTTTTTCTCTCCTCCCTCAACAATGGCAGCCCCCTTCTCCTCTCCCCTCTACCTACTCACTTCACCACTAAAAACTCCTCAAAACATCATCCCCGCTTCATTAAAAATGTGCACAAGCTCACTACCAACACTTTGGACCAAGAAAAATCGGATTTTGAGCACGTGGGACAACTCAAGAAAATTCTTAAGTTTCCAAATGAGCTAATTTCTGCACCATTACTATTGTATTTCAATTTCTTTATCACCCATATAAGTTTAGAAGTGTTTTAATACGGTTTTGTGAACTTTGAAAATTCTAAGTTAGGGTTTTGATGAAATCTTGAAAAGTGAAGGGTAATTGAGATTAGTAGTGGCTATACAACCCCTTAGTGATAGTATTCTAGATAAAACCAGAGAATTAAACCCCAAACTTAGAAACCCCGATATCGGAAAATTATGGAAATTGTGATGTGTTTTGAAGATCTGATAACACTCGGGTGACCTAAAAATTATTTAGCAAACCCAGAGTGATGTGCAGGCAAGCTGGAGTGTACCCTGAAGACCCGAGACCCTACCCCCTTTACTAGGCCGCAATTTTAATGTTCCTGGCCGCAATTTGTGGCCAGGGTGGGGTAAAATGTATCCATTTTTGGTTTAGGGCTCCTTTGGTTGTAAAATAGACCCTCCATGTATGCAAAATTGGCTAATTTCACCTAGGGTAAAATCTGGAGAAAGTTTTCAATGTTTCTAATTTCATTTTGCGGTTTTCAATGAATTGGAATTGGTATTTGTGTTTTATCTCGGTCGATTCACGTTTATACGTCAATCGTCGAGAGTTGTTGGTTATTCGTGCATGCTTAGACCATAGGTTTTAACCTATGTATGTTTCGTGTATCGTTTTGGTTTTCGTTCGCGATTTTAGTTTACAATACTATGTATGATATGTAGGTACCCCCACGTGGATTTCGAGACAGCGAAGAAAGCGTAGCGTCATCGACTCCAAAAAGCGAGGATCAAAATGAGTAGTTATATATATATGGGGGAAGTCGGGTGGATGGCGTATAGCACCCCCGCAGTTCGTGTAAGTCCACGTTGCCCACCCCGGTACTTGCGAGGAGACGGAAACGTTATGAAAAATAGGATTTTTACAACACTAGGCAACATGGACTATGTAAAGGAGGGATCTTTGCTAAACAAAACTAACTACCAAAGCTAAAAGAGTTAGCTACTCAGAAAGGGGGTTATACCTAGGTCTTCAAGTCCTTCTCTTCTTGCTCCTTGGAGTGAAAGAACGGATCAAAGAGCATCTTTCATATGGAATGATGATGGTCAACTTGTCAACCTAGGTCAACAAGTCAAGTATAGTCAAATGGTCAACAACCCTAACCATGCACAATTATAATTAACTAATATTAATAAATCATAATTCACACATAAACATTAGGGTTAAGAAAATGACAGTGGTCATCAACCCTAATGAAAATCCTCTGCCTCTGCCTCAGTCAACTGTGCATACACACCCGTATCCGTGTTCCAAGAAACATGAATACAATGAGATAAAACCAATCCCAAATCATATACTAGGATCCGGCTTAAACCAAAGCCCGCTACTATAAGCTGTCCGGACACAAAACGTGCACAAGTGCGCGGATGTGAACGAACCCTGTCGCAAAAACCATGCGACCTCTACTCATTTTTCCTAAAGGCGAATAACCCTCTGTGTGGGACTCTAAAGACTCGACACTACGCTGGCAGTGGGTTTAACCACAAACCGCAAGCGGCACTAGCTGTACGTAACGGTCCCCGAGTAGATGCCGATAAGAAGACTGACGAGGTAAACCCATCTTAACTCCTACTGAGCCTGAATGTGACAGTCTCCGTACAGTCCGGTCTGTTCGTCTAAGAACATCGCATGGCAGGCCTAGGGGGTGGTAAACGTCAGTCCCCTACTAGCGGTACAAGTCGTGTCGGAGTGTAGCCCAGAACACCTGAGATAACACTGGAAACCTACCAGTCTATCTCGCTTGCCCTGGCCAGGGACTTTGTGTAATGGCTCTCCTAGACACAGCGCGATATCAACCCCCAATACCGGGAGAGAAGAATCCTGTCTAACCGTCACTGCCTCCAAGTGCTTCGGGACTGCACCCAAAAACTACCTGTTTGCACGACTCCTTTGAGCCGTGGTAGGGTAGTAATCAAAGTACAGTGGGAACACACTCGAGGCGAAGTGACAGTGTCAAGTCAACGGACTAAGCTGTACTCATGTCACCTAGGAACTGATAACTGATGATAGGTATAATACCAACCAACAGTTCCCGACGAGTCCTGTCCAGTGTACCCGTAACCTAACGAGCACCCACATACTATCCCAAGTACGACGTACTGACGGCTATAGGATAGGCCGTCTCCCAAGCTGGGATGAGAAGCGCATACGCTAGTCTACTCCGGAGTATCGATGCCCTATCTCGATAGTCCTACGACTAGAGACCTGCATAAGGATGTGCTTGTAGATTACCCAGCCCCCACGAGTGTGACTGCCATCACAACGCTGGTAATCAAGCAAAGATCCTAAGGGCTCCACTAATGTGTAAAGGCGATATGCTAAAAGAAACACATGCACACATTAAAGCAGAAACAAACCAAGTAGCATACTACTATTTTGAGCAAGATTGTCAATACAAGGTGAATATCCCAAGCTTCCATCAAGTAATATACAAGCTAGTATGATACAGTAATGGCCTCTAGGGCATATACACTAACAATCTCCCACTTGCACTAAGGCCATGTACTGGCGTATCGAATACCTATCATCTCGATCATCCGCTCAAACTGAGTCTGGGGTAAGGCCTTGGTGAATGGATCAGCAGTGTTATCTTCCGTAGCAACTCTCCGAACCTCGATCTCCTGGCGACCCACGATCTCCCTGATCAGATGATACCGCCTTAAGATGTGTCTGGACTTCTGATGGGACCTTGGTTCCTTCGCTAAAGCTATAGCCCCGTTGTTGTCGCAATACAGAGGTACTGGATCAACAATGGACGGAACCACCTGAAGTTCTGTTAGGAACTTCCTTATCCAGACGGCTTCTTTTGCGGCATCTGCAGCAGCGATATATTCCGCTTCCATCGTCGAGTCAGCAGCAGTTTCTTGTTTGGAACTCTTCCAACACACCGCCCCTCCATAAAGGGTAAAGACATAACCCGACATGGACTTGGAATCATCCCTGTCACTCTGGAAGCTGGATTCAGCAAAGGCCTCGATCTGGAGGTCTTTTCCGCCATACACCAAGAACATCTCCTTAGTCCTTCTCAGGTACTTGAAAATGTTCTTTACCGCTATCCAGTGTTTCTTCCCAGGGTTTGACTGATACCGGCTTACCACACTCAGTGCATAAGCTACATCTGGTCTGGTACACAACATCGCATACATTATAGAGCCTACCGCAGAAGCGTAAGGTATAATAGACATGCGATCCCTTTCCAAATCAGTCTTGGGAGACATCTCTTTGGAGAGGGTGATCCCGTGACAAGCCGGTAGATTACCGCGCTTGGAATCTTCCATACTGAATCTTTTCAGTATGGTGTCGATGTACCTGGACTGTGAGAGTCCTAATATCCTCTTGGACCTATCACGATAGATCCGGATCCCCAGAATGTATGAGGCATCACCCAGGTCTTTCATGGAGAACCTGTATGACAAGAACCCTTTGACAGATTGTAGCATAGGAACGTCATTTCCTATCAAGAGAATGTCATCCACATATAATACGAGGAATACAACAGTTCTTGCTACAAATCTACTATAGATGTACGGTTCATCTGGATTTTTGATAAAGCCAAATTCTTTGACCGTCTCATCAAAACAGATGTTCCAACTCCGCGATGGACTTAAGCAACTTGCACACCTTTCCGCTGCTCCCACTCTGAATGAAACTCTCTGGCTGGTCCATATAGACACACTCCTCTAAATTTCCATTTAGAAAAGCGGTCTTTACGTCCATCTGCCAGATCTCATAATCGTGGAAGGCAGAAATGGCAAGAAGGATCCGAATGGATTTAAGCATAGCCACTGGAGAAAAGGTTTCGTCATAGTCCAAGCCAGGTCTTTGACGGAAACCCTTTGCAACAAGTCTAGCTTTATAGGTCTCAACCTATCCATCTACACCAATATTCCTTTTGAAGATCCACTTGCATCCTACGGGTTTTACCCCATCTAGAGCAATGTCCAACGTCCATACTTTGTTGGTGTACATGGACTCCATCTCGGTCCGCATTGCATCCAGCCATTTTACCGAGTCAACGCTCTGAATGGCCTGCTGGAAGCTAGTCGGCTCATCACTATCAATGATGCAATCCTCTCTATCCCCGCCTATGAGAAAACCGTAGTATCTCTCGGGCGGATGAGACTGCCTACTACTTCTGCGGAGCGGCGCAGGAATGTCCTGATCTTTCGAACCCTCCGGTTCTACTAAGCTTTCAATAATAGCTCGTGGTTCTGGAATTTCTTCCAGTTCTACTGCGCTCCCACTTATTTGATTTTCCTAAAACTCAGTTTCCAAGAAGTGGGCATGACGAGAAACAAAAACCTTTTGTTCCTCTTCGCAATAGAAGAAATATCCCTTGGAGTTCTTTGGATATCCCACAAACTTGCACTGTACTGAGCGTGCTTCGAGCTTGTCCGCATGCTGCTTTTTGACAAAAGCTGGACATCCCCATGTCTTAATGTGATTAAGATAGGGTCTCTTCCCATACCACATCTGATATGGTGTAGTAGGCACGGTCTTAGTTGGAACTCAGTTCAAAAGGTATGCAGCTGATTCTAGTGCATATCCCCAAAATGATCGCGGTAACTCAGCGTTACTCATCATGGGCTGTACCATATCCAATAGGGTTCGGTTCCGTCTCTCCGATACACTGTTATGTTGCGGAGTGTATGGAGGAGTAAGCTGAGAGAGAATTCTATTCTCTTTTAAGTAATCCAGAAACTCGGCACTTAAGTATTCACCACCTCAATCAGATCTCAGTGTCTTGATACTTTTGCCTGTTTGTTTTTCTACTTCATTCTTGTATTCCTGGAATTTTCTGAAGGCTTCGGATTTATGTTTCATTAAGAAGACATATCCGTACCTTGAAAAATCATCCGTAAAAGTAATGAAGTAAGAATAACCGCTTCGCGCATGCGTAGACATTAGACCGCACACGTCGCTGTGTACGAGTCCCAAGAGCTCGCTCGCTCTCACTCCGTGTCCAGTGAACGGAGTCTTTGTCATCTTTCCTTTGAGACAGGATTGATAAGTTGCATATGATTGATATTCGAACGGATCCAAATATCCTTCTGTATGTAACTTCGTCAACCTTCTCTCATTGATGTGACCTAGTTTACAATGCCATAAGAAAGCCTGATTTGTTTCCGGAGACTTTCTTTTGTGTGTATTCTGGAAATTGAAAATCCATGGTTGGTTTAATACGTATATACCATTGCTCAATGTACCTGACCCAATCAGAACATGATTAAGGTGAATGTTTACAACATTACTTACTAACGCAAATTCATAACCTTCTTTAGAAATTAATAATACAGAAATGATATTACAAGTTGCATTGGGTACAAAAAAGCAATTACGTAAAACCAAAACATGTCCATCTGACATTCCCAGGTGATAGTCCCCCACGGCCTCAGCATCCATGCTAGCTCCGTTTGCAACTTTGAGGGTCATGTCACCTGCTTTCAAAAACCTACGCTTTCTCAATGCCTGCAAAGAATTACAGATATGAGATCCAGATCCGGTATCCAATACCCAGGACGTAGAGTTTATTGATAGACATTTTTCAATAACATACACACCTGAAGCTGAAGCCGCAACCTGCTTCAGATCCTGTGTTCTGGCCTTCCAAGCCCTGCAATTTTTTTTCCAGTGTCCATTCTTGAGACAGTAAAAGCATTCTTCCTTATCCACAAGCTTCCCCGCTACCTTTGTTGCTTTTGCCTTTCCCTTCGTATCCACTTTACTAACACCGCCCCTTGGTTTGGCGGGGGTTTTCTTCTTCTTTCGCTTAGCTTTCGCCCTGGACCTAGAAGAGGAAGATCCTCCAACAAACAAAGTGGATGTTTCCCTACCTTTCTGTAGGGTGCCCTCCGCACTCCTCAGCATGTTAAGGAGCTCTGAAAGTTCAACTTCCTTTTCTTGCAAGTTGAAATTCAGGATGAACTTGGCGTAAGTGGAAGGAAGGGACTGGAGAATCAAGTCCGTATAGAGCTCATTCTCCAACGTGGTCCCAAGGTCCGCGAGCTCCTCTATGTAGCCAATCATCTTAAGCATGTGTTCCGCTACCGATGATCCGACGACCAATCTTGCCGAAAACAACTTCTTCGACACTTCGTATCTGGCGATACGGGATTGCTCTCCATACAGTTCTTTTGTATGGAGAAATATGGATTCGAGGTCCATATTCTCGTGCCTCCTCTGATGTTCATTGTCCATAGAGGCAAGCACGAGGCACTTGGCCTTCGCACAGTCGATTTCCCAGGTCTTGCGGATTTCCCTATCCACGATGCTGGTTTTAGGACCTGGGACAGGGGGAGCTTTGGTGGTAAGAAGATACCCCAACTTGTCATAAGTGATTGCCATTTTGACATTCCTGAGCCAATCTTTGTAGTTTGGCCCTGTCAGTATGTTTTTATCTAGAAGTAACTTAAGTCCAGTCATGATAAATGGTCACTGAAATTAGGAGAAAGAGAAGAAACACTTTAGCATGATGCTCTTGCAAATTTAGAGTGGTTTTTAATTTGTCTAAATAGGATGGCTCCCACTGTCTCTCGAATCCCTCCTCAAACCATACAGGAAGAACTAGTCGGGATCAATCTCACCGTACAATACTTGCTTAACCGTTCAGCCAGGCCAGTGTCGGTACTTTGAGGGAGGTTTTCCAACGCTTTCGCGAAGTTCCTTAATTAAGTAACCACTTTTCCCTGTGGGCGTAGCCCCGCTAACACCTTTCTAGACACCTACTTGGTTTATAGCATTGATCGTTAAGTGAGAAAGTTCCGGAGGAGTAGCATATACTCACAGTAGGATCGGTATCCAAATATCATCGTGTGAAAAAACTGAAGGAATACTACCAGAATCATCACACTCCAAATGGTATGCAGCGCTAGCAAGTTTCAGTTCTTTTGAAACTCCCGATGTGGATTTTTGCCCCATGCTCTTATGACCTTGACTTTGGCCAACAAATCATAAGTCACATGTCAAGTTCTACCCATCATTCTCCAGGTTAATTTGAGCCCACCCGCACATACCCTTGACTTTGGCCAACAGGGTAGAACGACTGCCCCAAACCAACACATCTATCTATGCTGCACATGAATACCCAATAGCTACCAATCACTATGACTTGACTTTGGCCAACAAACATAGCTTGAATACTTATTGACCATTCATGTGAAACGACGGAGAGCTACGAATGGTTTTGGCGAAACCGTGAACGTAGTGAACTTGATATAATCGATGGAACGAGATAGCTTTCAAAAGGAGTGGCTCAAGCTCCGCATTTAAAATTTGGTTTTGAAAAGAACCGAGTGGTTTTGAAAGTGTTCCAACAACTTTTACTTGGTTTATTTTTTCTTGCATTAATTCTAATGTGTCCCATCATTTAATCCTACCATTGCAGAAAACAACGAAAATATGACGTACGCTTAAGCCATCCGCATTCGCCATGGGGTCCCGTCATCACCCGTTAGGTTACTTAACTAACGACAGAGCGGGGGCTGGACTAGCGCGGATGCAAAACATAAGCAACGCCTAAATAGATATCATATAGATATATATATAAACATTCGTCATATGCAATGATAGCCATTCCAGATCACAGATGAATACATTGGATATGCTAGGAATCCGCAATTCGTACGAGCCTGTAACGAAGAACGGATTACACGGTCGCGATGAATAGCCAAACCCCACCCTAGACCCCTATGGGTGCGGCAAACTACCCGCCAAGTATCCGAAGTGAAGCAACCTCCCTCAACAACGTGAGTAGGCCAATCGGCACTTCGAGGTACCCGGTAGTTTGTGCACCCCACCTTGGGTCTATCCTAGGATCAAAAACAGTAAACAGAAATTATACAATGACGGCTACAACCCCGACCCGGTTGTGCGGCCATACAAATAATATTACATCAATTTACATATTACAAGAATTGAAAGAATAAGAAAACTCTCATCTCACAACCCCCGGGCTATTCATCCGCGACAATCCAACGAATTCATATACACAAACCATCAACATTACAGATCACAGATATGTATAACTCCCACTAATCGACGTATAGCGATTAGTAGACGTTCAATACATATATCACATCACAGATATAACCCATTAGACAAAGTGTAAAGAAATTCGATCAAAATACGGATTTGTGACCACCCAAAAAACTAACTTGTTCTCTAGAAAATCTGGGTAGAAACAAACTATACTAAAAATCCCAAAACCTCCAACTGAGTACACTGCACCAAACTCGGTCCACGGCCGAGTCAACTCGGCCGCAGATCCGCGGCAAGAAGCAAGTTCTTGCCGCGGAACCGCGGCGCTTTGACCGGTTCAGTGGTCCGTTTTTCGTGGGTGTCTTTAGAAAACCCTGAGCCGATTTTTCATGTATGATTTATTATTTTTAAAGCAGAAATAAAAATCGGCAGAAACTAGGGTTTTTGAAAATGTGTTTTGCGATTTTTCCCGATCGAAGTTCTAGATACTTTGTTAACTAGTTAGTTTGTGTTTAGCTAGGCTCTGATACCACTGTAAGTCCACGTTGCCCACCCCGGTGCTTGCGGGGAGGCGGAAACGTTATGAAAAATCGAATTTTTACAACACTGGGCAACATGGACTATGTAAAGGAGGGATCTTTGCTAAACAAAACTAACTACCAAAGCTAAAAGAGTTAACTACTCGGAAAGGGGGTTATACCTAGGTCTTCAAGTCCTTCTCTTCTTGCTCCTTGGAGTGAAAGAACGGATCAAAGAGCATCTTTCATATGGAATGATGATGGTCAACTTGTTAACCTAGGTCAACAAGTCAAGTATAGTCAAATGGTTAACAACCCTAACCATGCACAATTATAATTAACTAATATTAATAAATCATAATTCACACATAAACATTAGGGTTAAGAAAATGACAATGGTCATCAACCCTAATGAAAGTCCTCTGCCTCTGCCTCAGTCAACTGTGCATACACACCCGTATCCGTGTTCCGAGGAACACGAATACAATGAGATAAAACCAATCCCAAATCATATACTAGGATCCGGCTTAAACCAAAGCCCGCTAATATAAGCTGTCCGGACACAAAACGTGCATAAGTGCACGGATGTGAACGAACCCTGTCGCAAAAACCATGCGACCTCTACTCATTTTGCCTAAAGGCGAATAACCCTCTGTGTGGGACTCTAAAGACTCGACACTACGCTGGCAGTGGGTTTAACCACAGACCGCAAGCGGCACTAGCTGTACGTAACGGTCCCCGGGTAGATGCCGATAAGAAGACTGACGAGGTAAACCCATATGAACTCCTACTGAGCCTGAATGTGACAGTCTCCGTACAGTCCGGTCTGTTCGTCTAAGAACATCGCATGGCGGGCCTAGGGGGCGGTAAACGTCAGTCCCCTACTAGCGGTACAAGTCGTGTCGGAGTGTAGCCCAGAACACCTGAGATAACACTGGAAACCTACCAGTCTATCTCGCTTGCCCTGGCCAGGGACTTTGTGAAATGGCTCTCCTAGACACAGCACGATATCAACCCCCAATACCGGGAGAGATGAATCCTGTCTAACCGTCACTGCCTCCAAGTGCTTCGGGACTGCACCCAAAAACTACCTGTTTGCACGACTCCTTTGAGCCGTGGTAGGGTAGTAATCAAAGTACAGTGGGAACACACTCGAGGCGAAGTGACAGTGTCAAGTCAACGGACTAAGCTGTACTCATGTCACTTGGGAACTGATAACTGACGATAGGTATAATACCAACCAACAGTTCCCGACGAGTCCTGTCCAGTGTACTCGTAACGTAACGAGCACCCGCATACTATCCCAAGTACGACGTACTGACGGCTGTGGGACAGGCCGTCTCCCAAGCTGGGATGAAAAGCGCATACGCTAGTCTACTCCGGAATATCAATGCCCTGTCTCGATAGTCCTACGACTAGGGACCTGCATAAGGATGTGCTTGTAGATTACCCAGCCCTCATGAGTGTGACTACCATCACAGTGCTGGTAATCAAACAAAGATCCTAAGGGCTCCACTAATGTATAAAGGCGATATGCTAAAAGAAACACATGCACACATTAAAGCAGAAACAAACCAAGTAGCATACTACTATTTTGAGCAAGATTGTCAATACAAGGTGAATATCTCAAGCTTCCATCAAGTAATATACAAGCTAGTATGATACAGTAATGGCCTCTAGGGCATATACACTAACAGTTCGAAGTGTAGTATACGAATACGTATACATATATGTATATAATTATGTGTATTGTGAGATTGATGACTATATAGATATGTGTTCATGGGTTAGTTAGTGTAATTAGAAGTAACTTAGTTTAGTTTCCTAGCAGCGAAACCCTAGATTTATGATTTGCATACACACACACACACACACACACACACACACACTTGCAAACTTTTTATATTATTTGTGCATATATGAGGATATGTGTGTGTGTGTGTGTGTGTATACGCATAGGTATGGGACTATGTATATATATCTATACGTATATATATATACATGGATGATGAGGATAGTATATGATACTTGGAGATGAGTCGATGAGATTAGGCATGATGCCACGAGATCGGTGATGTGATACGGTTCGTATTATGATATACGACATGATGTTATAGCGGGTCCTTAGGCGATGTGTTTTTATACACACGCACATATATATGTAGATGGTATCAGTATGTACTAGACTTAGATCAGTACCCTTAATACAGGATATGATGATAAAGATACCAGATGAATAATGCGATAAATGTGATATTCGACCCGTACCCAGATTGGGATGCCGTATGATGGATTTACCGAACGAGCTATATATTGATGATAGATCCGCACTCTTGACTCGAGGATGTCATGATTATATATTTTATCGTATGTGATACTATTGAGGCGGGATCACCGACTATTATATGTTATATATATCGACTCAGATTTAGGTGGTTTCCTTACCTTTTCGATTAGTCTATTAGTATAGTCCAGTAGTTTACTTGTAGATGTTAGACTAGACTCGGGTCATACCTATTTCAAAACTGACGAATCGTGAGTATTTTAAAGACAGGCCAAGAGATCCTACGGATATTTCAAAGGACGTACCTTTCTTAAAACACCGTAGCCCTTATTTTATAAACGCCACGATTTGTATTATTTCAAATGTCAAACTGTATGATTCATATATATAGTAATGTATATTCTTTATTGCTGTGTTTACCATTCATTTTCCGCATATTCTATTATTCGCATCGCATTGTATGCTTATTTGTGTTTTCGCAATTATTATGAAACCCGTGCTATTAGGACACCAGCACCATTACCGATGATGCGTATGCTCCACGTATACCTACTTACCGGCTCACACACATTATCATCGGTAATTGCCATGTCACGTACACTTTAGAGAATATTAATTCATTGATATCGCTTGAGCCTGCCATTATATGATAGCTTAGACATTGCATTTATTTCTACGTTATCTCATGCATATATATTCATATATTCATTGCCATGCAATAAATTGGGTCAGTCCGGATTGTCGGAGCCCAGTATTCATTATTTATTTACATCGTGCTTTATGATTTCGGATATCCATGAGATTTCTGGATTTAGAGAAACCGCAAACATTTTATAAACTGATTATTACTTTCAAAAGATAAAAGTGCGGTTTTCTCATGATATGATTTAAGAGATGTCTACCATGAGTTTTCTCGGCTCTTGAGCGTTATCATACACCCGATTCGAGGAGGAGGAGGAACCGTCTGTGGGTGCATGGTGGACCCGGTGCGGTACCCCGGGGTGAGAAGGTCACAGATGATGGCGTTGAGCCTGTGACAGGGGATCACTACTGACCGGTGATTTTATTTGTGACTCGACGCATATCCGGAGGATACTGATCGGAGTTCAGGCCAGTCCGGATAGCCAGAGCCTGAGATTTTGACATTTGAAATAATACGAATCGTGGCGTTTATAAAATAAGGGCTACGGTGTTTTAAGAAAGGTACGTCCTTTGAAATATCTGTAGGATCCCTCACTAAAAAGGGACGGTATGTTGGAAGAGTTCCAAGATAGATACCGTGACATACTAGATGATAAAGGCTGGATACATCGCTACTTTAGATGCTACCAAAGAGACTGTCTGGGTGTATATCAGTTCATGAGATGAACTTAGTTCCTCCCATTGTGTGACAATGGAGTTGTGGCTTATGCCATGGAACGTCCGTCCCATCAGTGATTCAGACATATTCTAAGGTAGTATCACCTCATCATTGAGATGGTTGATCTCTAAGGGATCGAGGTTAGGAGAGTAGACTCAGAGGACAACACGGCGGATCCACTCACAAAGGCCTTTTCCCAGAGAGAGACTTTTATGGGATGGTTGAGTATGAGATACTGCAACCACTGCTACAGATGGCCCTAGTGCAAGTGGGAGATTGTTAGTTATATGTATGCCCTAGAGGCCATTACTATACATAGGATGTATACTGTAGTAGATGCTTGGACATATATAGGGAGGACTTTCTTGCTCGACATGATAGTATGCTATCTGGTTACTCTTTACCTTAACGTGTATACTGATTGCCTTTCTATTACATGTTGGTAAATCCCTTAGGATGTGTACTTGACTACCTGGACTATGATGCGGATCATACCAGTGGGGACATGGTAGTCTATAAGTACATCCTTCAAGGTCCCTAGTCGTGCGTGTATCGAGACGGGGCATCGATATACCAGAGTAGACTAGCGTATACCTTCTCGACCCATATAGATGGGCAATGGATAATCCCATATCCATTGGTGTTTGACATCAGAGATGATATACGGGTTCTCAGTGGAGACTGGGTACACTGGACGGACTCGCCGAGAACTCTCAGATGGTATTATACCTCACGTCAGATGGCAGTTCTCTGGTGACACTGGTACAGGTTAGTCTGTAGACCCGAGATCGTCATAGAGTCTTGTGTGATTCCCACTGTGCTTTGATTTCCACCTTACCACATCCAAGAGGGCGTGCAAAACGGTGGCTTTTGGGTACAGTCCCGAATCACATGGAGGCAATGAGCGATAGGAGGGGATTCGTCTCTCCCGGTATAGGGAGTTGATGTTGCGCTGTGTTCGATTGGCTATAACCGGAAATCCCTGGCCAGGGTTGCTGAGATTTACTGGTAAGTGTTACCAGTAGTTTCTCGAACTGTTATAGACCTCAAATCGACACGACTTATCGAGCTATTGGGGTCTGACGTTTACCACCCCTATGCGAGATATGCGACATATCAGACGACGTGACCGGACTGTACGGTAAGTGTTACTGGTTGGATTCACAGGAGTATGAGCAGGCTTGCTCGTCGATCTTCTGATCGCTCAATACCTGGGTGGCCGTTACGTTTAGCAGACCGCTTGCGGCTTGTGGGTGTTTGATATGATCATCACCTGCTGCCGGCGTATTGACGAGTCTTTAGAGTCCTACACAGAGGTTTCCTGGCTCAAGCGAAACGAAATAGGAGCGCATATGAGATATGTGCGGGACCGAGAATAATGCGTGTATGTGATACCGTATTCTATTCTCGCGATGAATGTATCGATTGGTTGTATGCGATATAACCTAGTTATCGAATCAAAGGGTTGATTCGATAAGCCGATACATTGGATGTTAGTCGGTTGTATGCGATATGACCGGATCGTTAAATCAAGTGTTGATTTAATGATTTAATGCATAATTATATATTTGATATATTACTTTTCATTAACTAGTATTGGTTCACTTTAAATGGATTTTCTCACTTGATGTGCACATTGTATATGTGATATACTTTTGTACACTTGTTTGTTTCATGTTTGATGATACAAGCTCACTTGTGTTTGTGTAAAGTTTAAACCTTGGTTAAGTAAATGGTTAGGGTTTTGTTTAATTTATTTATTCATTTATTGATGTGTTTATTTCATTTTGGCAAAAGGAAAATGGTGGCTAATTTTGTTTCTTTGTTGAAGCTTCATGAAGCTTTGAAAAAGTCCACCATTTTTGTTTCATGCCTAACCTAACCATTCACCTAACTATAGTTTGCTCTCTACACATAACCATGGTTGGTTTATGATAAGATTTCTATTATTTTCTATTTTAAAGATAACTTATGATATTCAATCATCTTCTTCCTCTTCTTATTCTTCATGAAGAAACCTTGCTCCATCAATGGCAACTTGAGCAAATGAGTGAGAAATCCAATTCTAAAGTGAACCCACTTCCTATTTCTTCATCCTCTACCTCTTGCCAAGTAGTAGAGTGTGTTTTCTTCACAAGCTTCATGACTTGGTGAAGTTGGAGCTTGATCTAGTGATGCCTCGACGTAGATCATCTTCGGCATCGACGTCGACGACCTAGCTCGCCCATTTCTCCGATGAAGCCGATGCTAGAGTCTTGGATTCGATTTGGACAGCGGAGATGACTTCATCGCGGAGCTATGGAGGTGGAGGACCGGATCTACTAAGGTTGTATTTCCGTTCTTTTAGTTAAGTTGTTAACTAGTTGCATCTTTCGCCTAAATTTCTAGTTAACGATCCGTATTAGGGTTTCTCGGCACCCGTAAAATTTGAAATTGGCATGGTTGATGCCTTGTGAGACCTCATTAGAGTGCCTAGGAACCCTACAGTGGTATCAGAGCCTAGCTAGAGCCTTAGGCGAAGCGTAGACGGAGTTTGAAGTCCGATCGAATCAAAACCCTAACCCGAATATGCTCTCTGGATTTTTTCTAAAAACTGGGTTTTTTCCAGATTAAAAATTTCTAAAAAATTCAGCAGAGTCTTATTAGAATTACTGTGAAATTCGTGGGGCTAATTCGTCAAAAGTGCGGAGGAACCGCGGTAGAAGCCTGGCTTCTGCGGCGGTTCCGCGGCCATTTGATGACGTCACCCTTCCTATTTTGCACAGTAATTCCTCTTTCACAGCGATGAGTTTTATGGGAATTTTTAATATTTATTCAAGAGTTGAATTTTCTGGGTTGTTTTGGGGATTCAATGATTCGATCGGATTGTCTAATTTTGTCTGTGTGGTTTTC
Source organism: Agapanthus africanus (assembly GCA_030015575.1). Classification (NCBI taxonomy): domain Eukaryota; kingdom Viridiplantae; phylum Streptophyta; class Magnoliopsida; order Asparagales; family Amaryllidaceae; genus Agapanthus; species Agapanthus africanus. The sequence continues at coordinate 322,064,349 of JASDDO010000016.1, read as the reverse complement.
CGGATAATTTTTGAATATGTTAAAAAGTTCGACCGGATATAAATACCCAAATTTTCCCCTGCTGGGAAATTTCCAAGTGTTGGATTTTTCCGTGGTTTAAAGACGTTCTAAGTAGTGCAAGTAACGCGATGGACCCTCTAGAAGACAACAAACCTTAACTCGATTATGTGACCGTCTTGAACTGCCCTTTGAACCTTCGGGTTTGGGGCAGTACGGCGTGCCACATGTGAGGCGTTGGCTTGACCCTTCTACGGCTGGACCGTTGGTACTGAGGCACGAACTGAATGTTTTTAGACTTGTTTCATGTGTTGATCTGTATCGGGAAAACTTGGGTGTTTGAATGTTCGATCGGAAAGTTTAACATTTTCTAATTATCTGGAATGTGATACAATAATTGGAATTCACAAATAGTTATGAGATAACTGAATGAATATTATAAACATAGCACTTTAGTCTCACTTGATCGGTTGCCACGGAATTTTGATGTGATCAAAAGTCCGTCGCAATCACGTAGCGTACGCGGATACTCGCCGGGTAAACTTAATAGACAGCCTCACTCCATAACCCCGACCAAGTGACTGTAGGAGAACCCCGTCGCCGAAAGCATCCGTTCGGGTGCTCGCGGCAGCGGTGTTCCGCCTTGGTGCACTTCGTCGGAGGCATCGGGGGTGCAGCCGTCTATTGAAGTTTGCGACGACCATTCGATCAGGATGTCGGGAATCTTGTTGAATTGCCCGACTTGATATTGAAAAGTATTTTCGATAATGAGACTAAAATGCGGGGTTTATAATTGTTAGGCATGCGATGTCTAAGGAATTCATTTTATTAGGCATGCGATGTCTAAAGAGATTGCGGATTCCAACTGTTGTAGTTTTACACTTTTTTTTCTGTGACCGTAAGTGTAATATGTGATATCGCCGGTTTCGTTGCTATATGTCAACGACAATTGGGATGCGCATATTTACTTACGTTGATGACATGTGATGTTATGTGTTGCTGGATATGTTATATTGGATCGTCGTGTTTGAATAGCCGGGGGGTTTTATGTGAGATGAGTGTTTTTTCATTTTCATTCATGTATAAACTTGTATGTAATATTCTTTTATTGGGGCACTTCCAGGTTGTGGAAGATGTCACCGTTTGTATATTATTTACTTTTCCGCACTAGGATAGACCCAAGGAGGAGGGCACAAGTAACCGGGTTCTGGAGTCCAATGGGAGACCAACTCGAGGAGTCGAGTCCGGGTCTCCTAACTCTAGAATTGGTAGGGTTGCTTGCCGCTCTCGTAGGGTTCTAGGGGTGTGTGTTTGGCTATTCATCACGACCGTGGAATCCGTGTTTTATACTGGCTCGTATTGAAAACACGGACGTCCCAGTATATCCAATATTTCATATGTTTCTTCTGCTGCGATATCTGTGATGTGATCATGTGATGTTCTGTGATAGATACAGTATATAGTATATATGATATATTATATAGGAGTTACTTATGTTTTACACCCGCGCTAGCCCTGCCCCGCTCTGTCGTTAGTTACCTAACCTAACGGTGCACGAGGGGACATCGAGGCGAATGCGGATGGCATAAGTGTACGTCGTATTTATCTGTGATGTTCAGGTAATTTAAATGATGGGACTTCATTAATGAGATTAATGAAATAAAAGAAACCTAAAGATGTTGTAGAATCGAATTTCAAAATAAAACAGGTAGCTACAGTTCTTGCTTTGCACAGCGGTATATATGATATATCCTGCACCTTATTCGATAAGGAAAGGACCGAGATCCCTTCACCAGGAGTGACTCCTTTAGCAATAACTGGCAGATGCTACACACTCGGTTTGTCTTTTGATTGCTTTTAAAAGTTCTGCTTTGCACAGTGATATGTATGATATATCCCGCACCTCAGTCGACGAGGAAAGGACCGACGATCCCTTCACCGGGAGTGACTCCTTTAGCAAAACTAGAAAAGCCTCAAAAACACTCCATTTCAAAATTCATTCGATCCTACAATGATATCAAGTTCATTACGCAATAGTTTTCAGAAAAACCTGTCGTAGCCCTCCATCATTTCAGATAAGTTGTATATAGTATTCGTGCTGCATTTGTTGGCTTTCGTCAAGGTGCAGTGTGCGGTAGCTATATGCTGCTTATCTGCAGCATACGATGCGATTGGATTAGGGTAGTTGTGCGGCTTTGTTGGCTTTCGTCAAGGGTCGTGCGGGTGGGTTTAATTCAATCAGGAAATGACGGGTTGAACTTGACTAGCGGGCTATGGTTTGTTGGCTTTCGTCAAGGTCATAGCACGTTAGGGGCAAAATATTATCGGGAATTTCAAGTATTGAAATTTGCAATGAGATTGCATACCTTCTATGAGATAGTTGGATCCCGATACCCGCTGCGAGTAATTGTTACTTCTGGGAGAGTTTTACACATTACAATTAGCCAATCTAGTAGGTGTCTAGAAAGGTGTCAACGGGGTTACGCCTCTGGAAAAACGAGGTTTACATTAATTAGGTTCGTGCGAAAGCACGGGGGACCTCCCTCAAAGTACCGACACTGGCCTGGCTGAAAGATTGGCGATCTTGTAGCGTGTAATTAATCCCGGCTAGTCTTTCCTTTTAGGGTTTGAAGGAAGATTTGATTAAAAACAGTGGGAGCCATCCTGATTAGATAAAATAATAACCAATCTATTCTTGCAAAGAGCGCACGCTGAGTGTTTTCTTCTCTCTCTCTCCTGGTAGCGACCATATCACGCCTTAATCAAGATAACAATAAGGAATATTGACCGAACCCGCTTGTTATACTGAGCTGGGGAACGTTGGTCCCGCTCCAACTTATAATTGTTATAAGACAGAGCAGGAAATTGGGGAATACCAGATTTCCCGTGCCGCCCAAACGAGGAAAGTGCATATGATGCATCATCTTCGGGTGTGTTCGTTACAAAGAACTATTTCTCAGTATCCTCCGAATCCTGGGTATATGATACCGGATCAGGATCCCAGATATGTAATCTGTTACATAGGTCTACAAAAGGGTAGAAAACTGAGAACGGGTGATAAGTTTCATGAGGCAGAAAACGGGGCAAGTGTTGCAGCCAAGTCTGTTGGTCACTGTCACCCTGTATTGTAATACATTGATTCTGAACGAATGTTATTAGATACCGAACCTGATATACAAAATCATATCTGTCTCTTTATTAGTAAAGAAACGATAAAATTTTGTATTGTTGGATAATGTTTTGGACATTTCCTATATCAAAAGTTGATCGGTTCAGGCACGTTATCTAAAAGCATTAATGTTCTAAATCAAACTACAGTTCTTAGTATACAGAACACACACAAGAGGAAGTGTTCAGAAATGAACGAATTCTTCTTGAGGTATTGCAGACTAGGTCATATCAATGCGACCCGACTAGCTGAAGTTACATAAAGATGCATGTTTAAATTAGTTTGAATTTACATCTTGTGAAACTTGCCAGTCATGTCACAAAGATAAGATGACCATAGCTCTGTTTATTGGAAACAGAGAAAGAGTTAGTGAACTCTTGGGATGATACATGTTGATGTATGTAGGTCCCTTGTCTACACATGCCAGGACTGGTTCTTTATACTTCATTACGTTCTCTGATGATCTCTTTAGATTCAGACAGGTGTTCTTGTTGAAACACAAGTCCGAACCTTTCGAGATATTCACAGAATATAAGTTAGAAGTAGAGAACCAAAATACGGGTATAAGTATTATGTCCTATGATGAGATCAGGGAGGAGAATACTTGAGCATGGAATTCCTGGACTATTCTAATGGAGAATGAGATTCTCTCTCAGCATTACTCCTCCGTATACACCATAGCACGATGGTATATCGGGGCGGAGCAATTACACCCTATATGATAAGGTGTGCTCTAGGATGAGTACTACTGAGTTACCTATTTCCTTTTGGGAGTTATGCACTTATGAAGCTGCATACCTATTGAATAGGGTTCAAATCAAATCAGTTGCCTACCACTTCATATGTGATATGGAAAGGGAAGAGCCCATATCTTAAGTTAGTTAAGATTTGGGGTTGTCCGGCCTATGTCTAAAAGCAAAATCCGGACAAGCTCGAGGCAAGGTCTGTTATGTAGAACTGGAAAGGTTCCAGCTATACAAACTACTGCAGATGATTTAATAGAACCAAAGGATTCAATAGATTCCAATGAACCTCAGCCTCTCCGCCGATCTAGTAGGGTTCCTCACCCACCTGAGAGATACTTCGGTTTCTCTATGACAGTGGGAGTGAGGAATGCATCATGAGATAATGACCCAACTAGTTTCGAGCTGGCCATCAAGAGTGGGACTCTGTAAGAATGGCTGGATGCTTAGCGATCTGAGATGGAATCCTAATACACCAACAAAGTATGGACTTTGGCTGCGATATCTGAAGGGTTAAATCCCCATCAGGAGCAAGTATATCTTGAGAAGATTACTTGGTGTAGATGGAAAAGTTGAGACTTTCAAAGCTAGACTTATTAAAGGTTTTCATCATTTACCAGGTATGGATTATGTTGAAACCTTTTCTAAGGATCTATGCTTAAGTCCATCCAGATCCTAATTGCCACGGCTACATACCATGACTACGATATCTGGCGGTTGGGTACCATGACTGCTTTTCTAAATTATGTTTTAGAAGAGTGCGTATATAAGTACACAGCCAGAGGTCTTCGTAGACAGTGGGAGCACTGGAAACGTGTGCAAGATGTTTTATATGATATAGCAGGCATCGCGGAGTTGAAACGTCTGTTTTGATGTAGTAGTCAAAGAGTTTAACTTCATCAAAATGGTAGATGAACCTTGTATAAACAAAAAGGTAGTAGGGAGTATGGTGGTGATCCTCGTAGAGTACATGGATGACATACTCTTGATAGGGAAGGAGTTTCCTATGCTACGCTCGGTCGATCTCCGCTTATCACAAAGATTCTCCATATAGGATCAAAATGATACCTCCTAAATCCTGAGCTTTGGATCTATGAGATAGATTTAATTGGATGTTAGGATTCTCACTAGTTGTAGTGAGACGGTATTAAACGATTCTGGGGAGAATCACTGGAAAGGTTCCAGGATGATAAAGACGACTTAATGTCAGTCGCAGACATTGTCTTTACCCTCACTAAAAAGGGACGGTATGTTGGAAGAGTTCCAAGCTAGATACCGTGACATACTAGATGATAAAGGCTGGATACATCGCTACTTTAGATGCTACCAGAGAGACTGTCTGAGTGTATATCAGTTCATGAGATGAACTTAGTTCCTCCCATTGTGTGACAATGGAGTTGTGGCTTATGCCATGGAACGTCCGTCCCATCAGTGATTCAGACATATTCTAAGGCAGTATCACCTCATCATTGAGATGGTTGATCTCTAAGGGATCGAGGTTAGGAGAGTAGACTCAGAGGACAACACGGCGGATCCACTCACAAAGGCCTTTTCCCAGAGAGAGACTTTTATGGGATGGTTGAGTATGAGATACTGCAACCACTGCTACAGATGGCCCTAGTGCAAGTGGGAGATTGTTAGTTATATGTATGCCCTAGAGGCCATTACTATACATAGGATGTATACTGTAGTGGATGCTTGGATATATATAGGGAGGACTTTCTTGCTCGACATGATAGTATGCTATCTGGTTACTCTTTACCTTAACGTGTATACTGATTGCCTCTCTATTACATGTTGGTAAAGCCCTTAGGATGTGTACTTGACTACCTGGACTATGATGCGGATCATACCAGTGGGGACATTGTAGTCTATAAGTACATCCTTCAAGGTCCCTAGTCGTGGGTGTATCGAGACGGGGCATCGATATACCAGAGTAGACTAGCGTATACCTTCTCGACCCATATAGATGGGCGATGGATGATCCCATATCCATTGGTGTTTGACATCAGAGATGATATACGAGTGCTCAGTGGAGACTGGGTACACTGGACGGACTCGCCGAGAACTCCCAGATAGTATTATACCTCACGTCAGATGGCAGTTCTCTGGTGACACTGGTACAGGTTAGTCTGTAGACCCAAGATCGTCATAGAGTCTTGTGTGATTCCCACTGTGCTTTGATTTCCACCTTACCACGTCCAAGAGGGCGTGCAAAACGGTGGCTTTTGGGTACAGTCCCGAATCACATGGAGGCAATGAGCGATAGGAGGGGATTCGTCTCTCCCGGTATAGGGAGTTGATGTTGCGCTGTGTTCGATTGGCTATAACCGGAAATCCCTGGCCAGGGTTGCTGAGATTTACTGGTAAGTGTTACCAGTAGTTTCTCGAACTGTTATAGACCTCAAATCGACACGACTTATCGAGCTATTGGGGTCTGACGTTTACCACCCCTAGGCGAGATATGCGACATATCAGACGACGAGACCGGACTGTACGGTAAGTGTTACTGGTTGGATTCACAGGAGTATGAGCGGGCTTGCTCGTCGATCTTCTGATCGCTCAATACCCAGGTGGCCGTTACGTTTAGCAGACCGCTTGCGGCTTGTGGGTGTTTGATATGATCATCACATGCTTGCGGCTTGTGGGTGTTTGATATGATCATCACCTGCTGCCGGCGTATTGACGAGTCTTTAGAGTCCTACACAGAGGTTTCCTGGCTCAAGCGAAACGAAATAGGAGCGCATATGAGATATGTGCGGGACCGAGAATAATGCGTGTATGTGATACCGTATTCTATTCTCGCGATGAATGTATCGATTGATTGTATGCGATATAACCTAGTTATCGAATCAAAGGGCTGATTCGATAAGCCGATACATTGGATGTTAGTCAGTTGTATGCGATATGACCGGATCGTTAAATCAAGTGTTGATTTAATGATTTAATGCATAATTATATATTTGATATATTAATTTGCATTAACTAGTATTGGTTCACTTTAAATGGATTTTCTCACTTGATGTGCACATTGTATATGTGATATACTTTTGTACACTTGTTTGTATCATGTTTGATGATACAAGCTCACTTGTGTTTGTGTAAAGTTTAAACCTTGGTTATGTAAATGGTTATGGTTTTGTTTAATTTATTTATTCATTTATTGATTTGTTTATTTCATTTTGGCAAAAGGAAAATGGTGGCTAATTTTGTTTCTTTGTTGAAGCTTCATGAAGCTTTGAAAAAGTCCACCATTTTTGTTTCATGCCTAACCTAACCATTCACCTAACTATAGTTTGCTCTCTACACATAACCATGGTTGGTTTATGATAAGATTTCTATTATTTTCTATTTTAAAGATAACTTATGATATTCAATCATCTTCTTCCTCTTCTTCTTCTTCATGAAGAAACCTTGCTCCATCAATGGCAACTTGAGCAAATGAGCCAATTCTAAAGTGAACCCACTTCCTATTTCTTCATCCTCTATCTCTTGCCAAGTAGTAGAGTGTGTTTTCTTCACAAGTTTCATGACTCGGTGAAGTTGGAGCTTGATCTAGTGATGCCTCGACGTAGATCATCTTCGGCATCGACGTCGACGACCTAGCCCGCCCATTTCTCCGATGAAGCCGATGCTAGAGTCTTGGATTCGATTTGGACAGCGGAGAGGACTTCATCGCGGAGCTATGGAGGTGGAGGACCGGATCTACAAAGGTTGTATTTCCGTTCTTTTAGTTAAGTTGTTAACTAGTTGCATCTTTCGCCTAAATTTCTAGTTAACGTTCCGTATTAGGGTTTCTCGGCACCTGTAAAATTTGAAATTGGCATGGTTGATGCCTTGTTAGACCTCATTAGAGTGCCTAGGAACCCTACAACTTTGACACGCAAGATGAGCAGTGAAGAACTTCATGCTGATTTAGTTTAGTGATGCTTTAGATTTATTTTCTAGTTATGGTTTTTCTTTGTGTCACGACCCGAAATTGGCACGTGACGGTCCTAATACTACGCAACGTCTACAGGCGTAACTCAGTAAAAGAAAGCCAAAACCCAGAAATCTAAACCATTAAAATACCAGAAAAGATAAGAAACATTGTTTAAAAGTATTTGAAATCATAACCCAAATTCTTTAAAAATCCAACTTTATTTCCTTTAAATTTCGGCAGCACCTCCTTTATAAAAACCAAGCCCAAAAATGGGTACAACATAAATATAAAGTAAAGTATCCCCAACGGGAGCAAATCCACGCCTAAAGGCAGAAAACAACCACCACAACAAATATACGACGCCGTAGAGAAGAAATAGAAGACGATAGAAAGGAAACTGTATAAAAGACAACAAGTCACAACATAATATACAACATCGTCCTCACCAAGTCTCTAAGTAAATATGAAAATAGTAGATGGAGAGTACAGGGACACAACGAATATACAATACAACGAATAACCACAAAACCCACCTAAGCAAACTGCACACTGTGAGCTGATGCGGTATCCGTAGAAAAAGATGATAAGATGTGTGATAATAGCCTGCCTCTGACTATCCTGAGGAACACCTGCAAACACTGCGGCACAACGGGGGTGAGTTGCCAACTCCTGAATAATAAATAACATATGCAGGTAATCGCGAGTATGCACATACAGCGCGAATCTAACATGTGCAATTAATAGCAATAAAAAGTCATATGAATGCAATAATCATGAAAGGTACACTAGCAGGTATAACTAATACATGAAGCAATGCATATAAATAAAGGTATGTAAATGCAACAATCATGAAAGGTACTCTAACAGGTACTACTAATACATGAAGCAGTGCATAAACAATAAATGTGAAGTATGGAATGAAATATGTCATTTCCACGGAATCCTGACATCGTGGTAGGATCACAATCCATCAAGACAAATCCAAATCCAAATTCCTTAAATCAGCCCCCAAATTGGCTCTCATATCATATAAGTCTCACAAATCCTGAATGTATAATATCGAATAAATCTCATATATCCTGAATGTACAAATCAACAATCTCATAAATATCCTGTATCCAATATCAAATGAATCACCTATATCCCAAATCAAATTATCAAGTAAAAATCTAACATCCTAAATATATTTGCATGAATAAATATGATGATGTATATAATTTAATGTCAATACACATATATTAGCGTCTCATTCCACTAATATTGGTGTAAGGGCATATATAACAGCGGCCTAAACCCCTGTTATATATACAAAGGAGTAAAAAAGAAATATCATGAAACCAATGTGTCAAGCATCGACACAGAAATGCAAGTATATCCGGTGCTGTCACCACGACTGGCACCCTGATAGGTATGTATCATACGCTATCCCGAAAGCTCGAGTGCCTAGCTCTGACCCTCGCGTCTCGACGTATCTATACGTACATGACTTCCATCGGTATCCACATGATAACCGCCGAGTCATTGGTAATGTCACCGGTAGGTACTTGCCCACTTTCCAGGCTCAATCGGCAAAGTCCATCGATCATCTTGCCGAGGGGAACCATACCGGGCCCCACCATGTACCCTCATACGGCAGCCACTCCTCGTATGGAGTATATAATCAGAACCGATAAATCTCATGGTGGATGCGCAAATATCATATCAAGGAAACCGGGTTTTTCAAATAATGCATAATTTCATGAACTCCCACGGTCCCTAAATCTAGAAAAAACATCATGAAAAAATCCATATCTCAATGCGAAAATCCATGAATATAATATACGCATCATAAATCTGAAATGCGAGCATATAAAGGAAAAGCAGCAATTAACTGTAACAAGTTAATATAATATCATGCGGTTCCTAATCTCTCCAATTCTAAAATATCATCAAGTAAAGGTAAACATGTAGCTATAACCAGATATATGTGCAACATAAAGGTATAGCAAGATATATGTATCTACCTATAAGTAATGATGTAGTATACCCCCTGGGTATAAGTGAAGTATGTGTGCAAAGTATACCTGTAGCTATGTCATAAAGTGTGCATGTACCTATCACTAACTCTATAGGTATACAGGTAACTAGCATGTAAGTATATCAGAGCATATGTGTAAGCATGTAGGTATACAGGTATGCTATAAGTCAATGCGTAAAGAAATATGAATCAAAGTCTCAATGTCCCTAACCAAGCAATATCATATTTATAATTGGGTTGTGCGTGATATGGCAATTATTGACGGTGTGTGTAGCATACAATCAGTGCTCGTGCAACATGAATCGTCAATAAGATGTGCAGTGTCATAAGGATACTAGTCCAAGCACAACAATATCTAAGTAATAGGGTAAATATGCAATCCTAAATATGACATAGAATATGCGACAGAAATAACATCTCTAGCTCAGACGCATAACGTCATGCGGGCGATTCCCCTGTAGATGTTAAATCTACTCACCAACGCTCCTGGCTAAGTGAAGCCTACCACCTGTTTTACCTTGTCGTAGCGTCCGAAGTCCCCTCTTGCGAACCTAAAATTTCATAAACACATCACATAAGCAAAAATCCTACAATGAAGAAAAGACAACGAAATGCGATGAAAACGCCCAGAAAATTACACTGCGCGCTTAACGCATCTATCGCGCACGACATCGGCCAAAAATCCTAATTGGGGTCGCTAAACTACAAAACACAAGTCTAGACCCTGATCGTCCCGATCGCGCAACACAACAGAAAAATTACGAGGAATACAATAGATATAACCTCGTAACGACCAATCGAACCCACGTCGGAAAAAACCCCGAAATCTAGTAAGCAACCTATCGCAATATTTCGTACTAGTTTCAAGCTAATGCCTATCTAGAGATTACAAACACCTTAAAATAGCTTAACTAATATATCTAAACCATTCCTATATTTTTAACACTCGCTAATTATGTTTTAGCAAAAACCTAGTAAGCTAATTGCATAATTAAACAAAGTGTTCATTAGCAAAAATTAACATTTTCTACTAGGTTAATCATCTCCAAAACACAAATTAACACTTTAAATGAACACTAAACACTTAAACAAAAATTTAACCCTAACATGAATTTCTTAAACCAAATATAAATGAATTAATCATAATTTAAAAACTAAACTAAACACATAATTAGCTAACTAAAATAGCTAGATTAAGATTAAAACAAATCTATAAGGATTAAGGTAAGAATTATACCTCCCCAAGAACACAAAATGAAACTTAATCCTACATCTTAGCATCAAAAACCAAGCTTTATTGAAGATCCATGAAGGATTAGTGAAGGAAATGAAGGAAAATGATTATATTTGAATTTTTGTGATTTTATTTGGATTTTTCATGATTTATTTGTGCAAGAAATGATGAAAATGGAGTGAGAAAAGAGAGAGGGCAGCAAGGAAAGAGTGTGGCCGGCCAAGGAGGTAAGGGGGTAGTTTTGTGAATTTTTTGTGAAGAAATTGCTAAGAAAAAGAGTAATAAATGCTAATAAATGTACTTTGCCACCTTTACACATTTTCTTTTCGTTTTAAAATAAAACCTTTTGTACTCCAAAAAATATCTAGATATTTAAAAAAAAGTTTCCAAAATATTCTAGTGACAAAAAATAAATTTATTCTCAAGAGAAAAAATTTCTCGATTTACGTGCACAAAATACCGCTTAAAATAATATTTTATTTGGGAAAAATTCTATCTGAACCAAAACCTCCCAAATACCCCTAAAGTTCGCTCACAAGATTTATTTTAGCTAAAATAGGTGCCGGTAAGTTTCTACGGACGTTTGATCGAAATAGGGTTAAAACGGAAAATACCGACAATTTTGCCCTAAAACGGGAAAATTCGCAAAACGATTTCTGAAACGTTACACTTTGTGATCCCATAAGGGATGAGGCCAGGATATTATTTCTTGTTTGATCTTTATATGTTTCCGCTATCGTTCTCGTTATTATTTATTGTGGCAGTTTGGACATGTGATAGTTAGATATTTAGTTACTGTTCTTGAAATCTGATTGACAGCCGTAATGTGATTATGGAAGGATATTTCCTCATCATAGGTAGCATGGTTGGCTTTGTCACGTTCCGTATTTACGTATTTTGGGAAGCGGGGCGTGACAAGGTTTTTTTGTAGCATAGGTTTTAAGTTAGCTGGGTTTGGTTTAATTTATAGTTGGGTATTGCACCTAATACACTGACCTAAAAACCCGAAACTAGGAACATGTCCTGCCACATTACTACCTTGCCATTTTTGAATCTATAGTTTATTGACTCCTTCTTTTATTGAATCGTGCTTCCATTGCAAATCCTCTTCAATGTTCTTGACTTCAGAATCATGGCAGGAAGAGATTCACGGGCATATCAGAGGCGTGTAGACGACGCCACATTACTTGAGGTCATACGTGGTATGCTGGAGAACCAGAAACGTTATACAAAGCTGAACCAGCGATGGGCCGAGGCTTTCCAAGAGGGCTTGAGGATGGCCCAACAGACTGTATCACGGCAGCTGAGATGACGACAGTTCCTAGACCGGCTCAACGTGAGGGTACTGTGGCGGACTTCAAGAAGCTCGGTCCAGCCACATTTACAGTATTATAGGAGCCGTTACTGGCAGAGCAATGGATAGTGGATACAGAGAATCTTTTAGTCGCCGCACAGACTTTGGACGAGAAAAAGGTGGATATGGTACGCATCTAATTGGTGGATTACGCTCGCGAATGGTGGCTTGTTAAGGATGTTAGTTGTATGTATGCCCTAGAGGCCAGTATTGTACAGATGATGTATATTATATTAGATGCTTGGACATATATAGAGATGACTTTCTTGCTCGATATGATAGTATGCTATCTGGTTTCTCTTTATCTTAACGTGTATACTAGTCTCTTTAAACTGTCTTATAGTTACATGTTGGTAAAGCCCTTAGGATGTATACTTGACTACCTGGACTATGATGCAGATCATACTAGTGGGGACATGGTAGTCCATAAGTACATCCTTCAAGGTCCCTAGTCGTGGGTGTATCGAGACGGGGCATCGATATACCAGAGTAGACTAGCGTATACCTTCTCGACCCATACGGATGGGCGATGGATGATCCCATATCCATTAGTGTTTGACATCAGAGATGTTATACGGGTGCTCAGTGGAGACTGGGTACACTGGACGGACTCGCCGAGAACTCCCAGATGGTATTATACCTCACGTCAGATGGCAGTTCTCAGGTGACACTTGTGTAGGTTAGTCTGTAGACCCGAGATCGTCATAGAGTCTTGTGTGATTCCTACTGTGCTTTGATCTCCACCTTACCACGTCCATGAGGGCATGCAAAACGGTGGTTTTTGGGCACAGTCCCGAGTCACATGGAGGCAATGAGCGATAGAAGGGGTTTCGTCTCTCCCAGTATTGGGAGTTGATGTTGCGCAGTGCTCGATTGGCCGTAACAGGGAAGTCCCTTGCCAGGGCTGATCTGAGATTTGCTGGTAAGTGTTACCAGTAGTTTCTCGACCCGTTATGAGCCTTACATCGGCATGACTTATCGGTTATTGGGGTCTGACGTTTACCACCCCTAGACTTGATATGTGACGTATCAGACGAACAGACCGGACTGTACAGTAAGTGTTACTGGTTGGATTCACAGGAGTGTGCGCGGGCTTACTCGTCGATCTTCTGATCGCTCAATACCCGGGTGGCCGTTACGTTTAGCACACCGCTTGCGGCTTGTGGGTGATTGATATGATCATCATCTGCTGCCGGCGTATTGACGAGTCTTTAGAGTCCTACACAGAGGTTTCCTGGCTCAAGCGAAACGAAATAGGAGAGCATATGAGATATGTGCGGGACTGAGAATAATGCGTGTATGTGATACCGTATTTCATTCTCATGATGAATGTTTCGATTGGTTGTATGCGATATAACCTAGTTATCGAATCGAAGATTGATTCGATAAGTCGATACATTGAATACTAGTCGGTTATGTGCGACATGACCGGATCATTGAATCAAGTGTTGATTTAATGATTTAATGTATAATTATATATTTGATATATTACTTTGCATTAACTAGTATTGGTTCACTTTAAAAGGTTTTTCTCACTTGATGTGCACATTGTATATGTGATATATTTTTGTGTACACTTGATTGTATCATGTTTGATGATACATGTTTACTTGGCTTTGTGTAAAGACTTATACCATGGTTATGATAATGATTAGGGTTTTGATTTTATCAATTATTTATTTATCCATTCTTTTTGAGAAATAGATAAAAGAAAAAACAAAATGGTTTCTTTTTATCATGAAGCTTCATGAAGCTTTGACTAAAGTGACTATTTTGTCTTCATGCTTAACCCTAACCATTCCCACTAACCATGGTCTATTCTCTACACCTAACCAAGGTTAGAATATGATAAGTATTCATTTTCTTTTCTATTTTGAAATACTTTTTATCATATTCTATCATCTTCTTCTTCTTCTTCTTCAAGAAAAAGCTTGCCACCATTAATGGCATCTTGAGCAAAAGAGTGAGAAATCCAATTCTAAAGTGAACCCACCTCATATTTCTTCTTCCTCTACCTCTTGCCAAGTAGTATAGGGTGTTTACTTCAAAAGTTTCATTGCTTGGTGAAGTAGGAGCTTGATCTAGTGTCGCCTCGACGTAGATCATGTTCGGCAACAAAGCCGACGACCTAGCCCGCCCATTTCTCCGATGGAGCCGATGCAAGAGTCCGGGATCCGACATGGACAGGGAGAGGACATCTACGTGGAGCTAAGGAAGTGGAGAACCGGATATACAAAGGTTGTAGCCTCTTTCTTTTAGTTAAAACGTTAACTAGTTTCACTTTTCGCCTAAACTCTAGTCAACGAATCCGTATTAGGGTTTCTCGGCACTTGTAAAATTAGAAATTGGCATGGTTGATGCCTTGTGAGACCTCATTAGCGTGCCTAGGAACCCTACAGTGGTATCAGAGCCTAGCTAGAGTCTTAGGCGATGCTTAGACGATGTTTGAAACCCGATCGAACCCGAAACCCTATTTTTTTCACGCTCTCTGGACTTTTTCTAAAAACTGGGTTTTTTCCAGATTAAAAATGCTTAAAAGATTCAGCAGGGAATTCTAAGAATTACGGTGCAAAATTTACCTCATGAAGCCTCTATAGCGCGGCGGAACCGCGGCATAAGCCTGGCTTATGCGGCGGTTCCGCGGCCACTTGATAGGATTTGCCTCCAAACTTTGCACAGTAATTCCTATTTAATGATGCTGAGTTTTATGGGAATTTTTAATTTGACTCAATAGTTGAGTGTTCTGGGGTTGCATTGGGAATCGTAGATTCGATCGGATTATCAAGCTTTGTCTATGTGGTTTTCCGGATATTTTAGAATATGCTAAAAAGTTCGACCGGATGTAAATACCCAATTTTTCCCCTGCCGGGAAATTTCCAATTGTTGGACTTTTCCGTAGTTTAATGACGTTCTAAGTAGTGCAAGTAACGCGATGGTCCTTCTAGAAGACAACAAACCTTAACTCGATTATGTGACCGTCTTGAACTGCCCTTTGAACCTTAGGGTTTGGGGCAGTACGGCGCGCCACATGTGAGGCGTTGGCTTGACCCTTCTACGGCTGGACCGTTGGTACCGAGGCATGAAGTGAATGTCTTTGAACTTATTTCATGTGTTGATCGGTTTCGGGAAAACTTGGGTGTTTGAATGTTCGATCGGAAAGTTTAATATTTTCTATTTATCTGGAATGGGATACAATAATTGAAATTCACAAACAATTATGAGATAACTGAATGAATGTTATAAATCTAGCGGTTTAGTCTCACTTGATGTTGAAAAGAGTTTTCGATAATAAGACTAAAATGCGGGGTTTATAATTGTTAGGCATGTGATGTCTAAGTATTTCATTTGATTAGGCATGCGATGTCTAAAAAGGTTGCGGATTCCAACTGTTGTAGTTTTACACTTTCTTTTCTGTGATCGTAAGTGTAGTATGTCGATATCGCCGGTTTCGTTGCTATACGTCAATGACAATTGGGGTATGCATACTTACTTACGTTGATGACATGTGATGTTATGTGTTGCTGGATATGTTATATTGGATCGTCGTGTTCGAATAGCCGGGGGTTTTTATGTGAGATGAGTGTTTTTCATTTTAATTCATGTAAAAACTTGTATGTAATATTCTTTTATTGGGACACTTCCAGGTTGCGGAAGTTGTCACCTTTTGTATATTATTTACTTTTCCGTATTAGGATAGACCCAAGGAGGGGAGCACAAGTAACCGGGTTCTAGGGTCCAGTGGGAGACCATCTCGAGGAGTCGAGTCCGGGTCTCCTAACCCTAGAATTGGTAGGGTTGCTTGCCGCTCTCGTAGGGGTCTAGGGGTATGGGATTGGCTATTCATCACGACCGTGGAATCCATGTTTTATACTGGCTCGTATTGAAAACACGGACGTCCTAGTATATCCAATATTTCATATGATATTTTCTGCTGCGTTATCTGTGATGTGATCATTTGATTTGTTCTGATGGATACAGTATATAGTATATATGATATATTATATAGACGTTACTTATGTTTTGCACCCGCACTAGCCCTGCCCTGCTCTGTCGTTAGTTACCTAACCTAACGGTGCACGAGGGGACATCGAGGAGAATGCGGATGGCATAAGTGTACGTCGTATTTATCTGTGATGTTTAGGTGACTTAAATGATGGGACTTCATTAATGTGATTAATGAATGAAAAGAAACCTAAGATGTTGTAGAATCAAATTTTAAACAAAACAGGTAGCTACTGTTCTTGCTTTGCACAGCGGTATATGTGATATATCCTGCACCTTATTCGATGAGGAAAGGACCGAGATCCCTTCACCGGGAGTGACTCCTTTAGCAATAACTGGCAGATGCTACACACTCGGTTTGTCTTTTGATTGCTTCTATAGTTTCTGCTTTGCACAGTGATATATATGATATATCCTGCACCTCATTCGACGAGGAAAGGGCCGACGATCCCTTCACCGGGAGTGACCCCTTTAGCAAAACTAGAAAAAGCCTCAAAAACACTCCATTTCAAAATCATTCGATTCTACAACGATATCAAGTTCATTACGCAATAGGTTTTCAGAAAAACCTGTCGTAGCCCTCCGTCATTTCAGATAAGTTATATATAGTATTCGTGCTACATTTGTTGGCTTTCGTCAAGGTGTAGTGTGCGGTAGCTATGTGCTGCTTATCCGCTGTATATGATGCGACTGGATTAGGGTAGTCGTACGGCTTTGTTGGCTTTCGTCAAGGGTCGTGCGGGTGGGTTTAATTCAGTCAAGAAATGTACAGGTTGAACTTGATTAGCGGGCTGTGGTTTGTTGGCTTTAGTCAAGGTCATAGCACGCTAGGGGCGAAAACCATTATCGGGAATTTCAAGTGTTGAAATTTGCAATGAGATTGCATACCTTCTATAAAATAGTTGGATCCCGATACCCACTGTGAGTAAGAGTTACTCCTGGGAGAGTTTTACACATTACAATTAGCCGATCAAGTAGGTGTCTAGAAAGGTGTCAACGGGGTTACGCCTCTGGGAAAACGAGGTTTACTTTAATTAGGTCTGTGCGAAAGTACGGGGAACCTCCCTCAAAGTACCGACACTGGCCTGGCTGAAAGATCGACGAAGTTGTAGGGTGTAATTAATCCCGGCTAGTCTTTCCTTTTAGGGTTTGAAGGAAGATTTGATAAAAACCAGTGGGAGCCATCCTGATTAGATAAGATAATAACCAATCTGATCTTGCACGAACATACGCTAAAGTGTTTTCTTCTCTCTCTCTCCAGGTAGCGACCATGTCATGCCCTAATAAAGATAATAATATGGATGTATTGACCGAACCCGCATGTTATACTGTGCTGGGGAACGTTGGTTCCGTTCTTTCCTATAAGAGTTATAGGACTGAACAGGATATAGGGGAATACCAGGATTCCTATGCCACCCGAATGAAGAAAGTACATGTTGATGCATTTTCTTCGGGTGTGTTCGTTACAGAGAACTGTTTCTCCATTTGCCCTACGTCCTGGGTATTAGATACCGGGTCAGGATCCCATATATGTAATCAGTTACATGGGCTTAGGAAAGGTAGAGAACTTGGAGAAGGTGATAAAGACATTAGAGTTGGAAATGGTGCAATTGTTGCAGCTAAGACTGTCGGGGAATATCACCTTGTATTACCGACTGGTAATACATTGGTTCTGAACGAATGCTATTACATGCCAAACCTGATATGCAACATTATATCGGTTTCTTTGTTGAGTAAAGAGGGATATAATTTTGTATTACAGGACAATGTTATGAACATTTTCCGTAACCAAAAGTTGGTTGGATCAGGCACGTTGTGCAATGGCATTTATGTTCTAAATCAATCAACAGTTCTGAGCATAACAAACACACACAAGAGGAAGAGTTCTGAACTGAACGAATCCTTCTTGTGGTATTGTAGACTGGGTCACATCAATGCGACACGACTAGCTAAATTGCATAAAGATGGATATTTAAATCCGTTTGAATTTTCATCTTATGACACTTGCCAGTCATGTCTCAAAGGCAAGATGACCAAAACTCCGTTTACGGGACACGGAGAAAGAGTTACTGAACTCTTGGGACTGATACATAGTGATGTATGCGGTCCTATGTCTACACATGCCAGGAATGGTTCTTCGTACTTCATTACATTCACTGACGATCTCTCTAGATTCGGATATGTGTTCCTGATGAAACACAAATCAGAAGCTTTTGAGAAATTTAGAGAATATAAACAAGAAGTCGAAAACCAAACCGGAAAAAGTATTAAAATCCTTTGATCTGATCGAGGAGGTGAATACTTGAGCAATGAATTCCTGGACTTCCTAAAAGAGAATAGGATTCTCTCTCAGCTGACTCCTCCATATACACCACAGCACAACGGTGTATCAGAACGGAGGAACCGCACCCTATTAGATATGGTGCGCTCTATGATGAGCACAGCTGAGTTACCTATTTCCTTCTGGGGATATGCACTGGAAACAGCTGCAGACCTATTGAATATGGTTCCCACCAAATCCGTGCCAACCACTCCATATGAGATATGGAAAGGAAAGAGACCCTGTCTTAATTATGTTAAGATATGGGGTTGTCCGGCATATGTAAAAACGCAAAATCCGGACAAACTCGCGGCAAGGTCCATTCTGTGTAAGTTTATTGGATATCCCAAACATTCGCGCGGGTATATCTTCTACCACACCGAGGAACAAAAAGTGTTTGTTTCTCGACATGCCACCTTTTTAGAAAAGGAATTTCTTGACAAAGAGATTAGTGGCAAGGAGGTAGAACTGGAAGAGGTTCCAGCAATACAAACTACGACAGAAGATTTGGTTGAACCAGAGGATTCAGTAGCTCCCAATGAACCTCAGCCTCTCCGCCGATCTAGTAAGGTTCCTCGCCAACCTGAGAGATACTACGGTTTTCTCATGGATGGTGGAAGCGAGGATTGCATCATGGTGGATGATGACCCAACTAGCTTCGAGCAGGCCATCACGAGTAGGGACTCAGTGAAATGGCTGGATGCTATGCGGTCCGAGATGGAATCCATGTACACCAACAATGTATGGACTTTGGAAGTTGCTCCTGAAGGGGTAAAACCCATTGGGAGCAAGTGGATCTTCAAGAAAAAACTTGGTGTAGATGAGAAAGTGGAGACTTTCAAAGCTAGACTTGTTCCAAAGGGTTTTCGTCAAAGACCAGGTGTGGACTATGACGAAACCTTTTCTCCAGTGGCTATGCTTAAATCCATCCGGATCATGCTTGCCATCGTTGCATATCAAGATTACGAAATCTGGCAAATGGATGTTAAGACCGCCTTTCTAAATGGTGATTTAGAAGAGTGCGTGTACATGACTCAGCCAGAGGGCTTCGTAGACAGTGCGAGCAGCGGGAAGGTGTGCAAGCTGCTTAAATCCATTTATGGATTAAAGCAAGCATCGCGGAGTTAGAATATCTTCTTTGACGTCGTTATCAAAGAGTTTGATTTCGTCAAAAATCCAGATGAACCTTGTATCTACAAGAAGGTGGCAGAGAGTAAGGTTGTCTTCCTCGTATTGTACGTGGACGACATACTCTTGATAGGAAATGATATTCCTATGCTGCAATCGGTCAAGCTCTTCTTATCACAAAGATTCTCAATGAAAGATCTTGGTGATGCCTCCTGCATATTGGGGATTAGGATCTATAGAGATAGATCCAAACGGATATTGGGATTGTCCCAATCCAGGTACATTGACACCATACTAAAGAGGTTTAGTATGGAAGAATCCAAGCGTGGGAACTTACCCACGATCTCTGGAGTCACTCTCTCCAAAGAGATGTCTCCCAAGACTGATTTGGAGAGAGCTCGCATGCAAGGGATACCCTATGCTTCGGGTGTAGGCTCTATCATGTACGCGATGCTATGTACCAGACCCGATGTTGCATACTCACTAAGTGTAGTGAGCAGGTATCAAGCTGATCCTGGAGAGAGTCATTGGACAGCTGTGAAGAGCATTCTCAAGTACTTGCGAAGGACTAAAGAGATGCTCTTGGTGTATGGTAACGGAGAACTCCAAGTGGAGTCCTTTACCGATTCGAGCTTTCAGAGTGATAAGGACGACTCTAAGTCGCAGTCGGGATTTGTCTTTACCCTTTACGGAGGGGCGGTTAGCTGGAAGAGTTCCAAGCAAGAAACCGTGGCAGACTCGACGATGGAGGCTGAATACATCGCTGCCAACGATGCTGCCAAAGAGGCTGTCTGGATCAAGAAGTTCATTACTGAACTTGGAGTGGTTCCATCCATTGAGCATCCAATACCTTTGTATTGCAATAACAATGGAGCGGTGGCTTTGGCCAAGGAACCCAGGTCCCATCAGCGATCCAGGCATATTCTGAGGCGGTATCACCTGATCTGGGAGATAGTTGATCGCCGGGAGATCGAGGTCAGGAGGGTTGACACGAAGAACAACACGGCGGATCCACTCACGAAGGCCATTCCCCAGATACAGTTTGAGAGACTCTTCGGGATGCTCGGTATGCGATACTACAGCAGCTGGCCCTAGTGCAAGTGGGAGATTGTTAGTTGTATGTATGCCCTAGAGGCCAGTATTGTACAGATGATGTATATTATATTGGATGCTTGGACATATATAGAGATGACTTTCTTGCTCGATATGATAGTATGCTATCTAGTTTCTCTTTATCTTAACGTGTATACTAGTCTCTTTAAACTGTCTTATAGTTACATGTTGGTAAAGCCTTTAGGATGTATACTTGACTACCTGGACTATGATGCAGATCATACTAGTGGGGACATGGTAGTCCATAAGTACATCCTTCAAGGTCCCTAGTCGTGGGTGTATCGAGACGGGGCATCGATATACCAGAGTAGACTAGCGTATACCTTCTCGACCCATATGGATGAGCGATGAATGATCCCATATCCATTGGTGTTTGACATCAGAGATGATATACGGGTGCTCAGTGGAGACTGGGTATACTGGACGGTCTCGCCGAGAACTCCTAGATGGTATTATACCTCACGTCAGATGGCAGTTCTCAGGTGACACTTGTGCAGATTAGTCTGTAGACCCGAGATCGTCATAGAGTCTTGTGTGATTCCTACTGTGCTTTGATCTCCACCTTACCACGTCCATGAGGGCATGCAAAACGGTGGTTTTTGGGCACAGTCCCGAGTCACATGGAGACAATGAGCGATAGGAGGGGTTTCGTCTCTCCCGGTATTGGGAGTTGATGTTGCGCAGTGCTCGATTGGCCGTAACAGGGAAGTCCCTGGCCAGGGGTGATCTGAGATTTGCTGGTAAGTGTTACCAGTAATTTCTCGACCCGTTATGAGCCTCACATCGGCACGACTTATCGGTTATTGGGGTCTGACGTTTACCAGCCCTAGACTTGATATGCGACGTTTCAGACGAACAGACCGGACTGTACGGTAAGTGTTACTGGTTGGATTCACAGGAGTGTGCATGGGCTTACTCGTCGATCTTCTGATCGCCCAATACCCGGGTGGCCGTTACGTTTGGCAGACCGCTTGTGGCTTGTGGGTGATTGATATGATCATCATCTGCTGCCGGCGTATTGACGAGTCTTTAGAGTCCTACACAGAGGTTTCCTGGCTCAAGCGAAACGAAATAGGAGCGCATATGAGATATGTGCGGGACCGAGAATAATGCATGTATGTGATACCGTATTTCATTCTCGCGATGAATGTTTCGATTGGTTGTATGCGATATAACCTAGTTATCGAATCGAAGATTGATTCGATAAGTCGATACATTGAATACTAGTCGGTTATGTGCGACATGACCGGATCATTGAATCAAGTGTTGATTTAATGATTTAATGTATAATTATATATTTGATATATTACTTTGCATTAACTAGTATTGGTTCACTTTAAAAGGTTTTTCTCACTTGATGTGCACATTGTATATGTGATATATTTTTGTGTACACTTGATTGTATCATGTTTGATGATACATGTTTACTTGGCTTTGTGTAAAGACTTATACCATGGTTATGATAATGATTAGGGTTTTGATTTTATCAATTATTTATTTATCCATTCTTTTTGAGAAATAGATAAAAGAAAAAACAAAATGGTTTCTTTTTATCATGAAGCTTGTTGAAGCTTCATGAAGCTTTGACTAAAGTGACCATTTTGTCTTCATGCTTAACCCTAACCATTCCCACTAACCATGGTCTATTCTCTACACCTAACCAAGGTTAGGATATGATAAGTATTCATTTTCTTTTCTATTTTGAAATACTTTTTATCATATTCTATCATCTTCTTCTTCTTCTTCTTCAAGAAAAAGCTTGCCACCATTAATGGCATCTTGAGCAAAAGAGTGAGAAATCCAATTCTAAAGTGAACCCACCTCATATTTCTTCATCCTCTACCTCTTACCAAGTAATATAGGGTGTTTACTTCACAAGTTTCATTTCTTGGTGAAGTAGGAGCTTGATCTAGTGTCGCCTCGACGTAGATCATCTTCGGCAACGAAGCCGACGACCTAGCCCGCCCATTTCTCCGATGGAGCCGATGCAAGAGTCTGGGATCCGACATGGACTGCGAAAGGACGTCTACGTGGAGCTAAGGAAGTGGAGAACCGAATCTTCAAAGGTTGTAGCCTCTTTCTTTTAGTTAAAACGTTAACTAGTTTCACTTTTTGCCTAAACTCTAGTCAACGAATCCGTATTAGGGTTTCTCGGCACTTGTAAAATTAGAAATTGGCATGGTTGATGCCCTGTGAGACCTCATTAGCGTGCCTAGGAACCCTACAAAGGAGACCCATTTGGCAAAGTCGATCAGCTGCGCAACTTTTACTCGGAGTTTCTTGGAGAAGTTCTTTCCGCAATCTGCTAGGGAGGAAATGAAAGAGAGGTTCATTAGCTTGAAACAGAATGGCGGATCTGTTGATACACATGCGGCTGAATGGACCCGGATCAGTCGATTTGCGGGGCCCTTGGTTGCGAACTAGACAGATAGGGTAAGGCGGTTCATGCATAGTTTGGATGTGGAGATTCAGAGGCATATCACATCGTTGGGATTGACCACTTTCTCTCAAGTTCTCACGACAACAAGGGAATAACAGAGACTATTAGTGAGAGTAAAGGGTACTCAACGGCAAGAGGTTATGGTGTGGAAGACCTTATATGCACCAACCAGAGCTCCTGAACGTAGAAGCATTCCGGTTAACAGACATGGGACAATACCTATCAAAAGGCCTTTCATATTAGATCAGAAAAGGAGTGTGGTTTGTGATTTTTGCCATCTACAAAGCCACATGCAGAAGGATTGTCGAAGGAAGTTTGGACTCTGTTTAGTTTGTGCATCAGCTGACCAGATGATTTTTACGTACCTTTCGAAACTACAGTTGAGAGACGATGTCCAGAAAATACCACAATAGCAGACTTATAGGCAGAAGTAGATTACTCAGAGGCTTAATCAGGGACGGGCCTTCACCCTGACAGCCGAGGAGGCCAAAGCTTCAGACGATGTTGTTTCAGGTATCCTACTTATTTATAATTTTCCCGCTTTGGCATTATTCGATTCTGGTGCATCCCATTGTTTTATGTCGTCCAAATTTATTGGTGCATACTCCATCCCACACAAGGCCCTGTCTAGAAGTTGGTACATACACACTGGAATGGGAGAATTATATTTGGTAGTGAATGCAAGGGTTGTTCTATTGTTATTTGCGGATAGGAGTTGTTTGCAGATTTCTTGGTGATAGATACATGCAGTTATGACGTTGTCTTAGGAATGGACTTTCTTTGCATTTTCCACGCTCACATAGATTATTGTCACGACCCAAAACTTAGGCCCGTAACCGACACTTAAACTACGTAACGTCACCAGGCGTCGCAACTTAAATAAGTCGAAACCCAGAAATCTAAACCACCCAAAACTGGATAAGCGGAGAAAAAAATGTTTAAAACATTCGGAAAATCTCAAGTAAAATCTTTAACTTTAGTTTTCTTTCTTGAAAATTTCGGCAGCACCTCCTTTGTAAAAACTAGCCCCGAAAATAGGTACAACATAGAATATAAATAAAGCATCCCAAACGGGAGCAACTCACGCCTAACGGTGGAGACAACCACCACAAGCATATATACGACGCCGTAGCGAAGAAATATAAAGGAAAACTGCATAAAGAAGTAAAACTTTACAACAAGACCGGCTCCCACGAGCACGGCACCCAAAGTCACCAAAATACATACAACACCGAATGCTCACAACTCGTCTCTAAATCAAATACAAGAAGTGGTAGATGGAGAATACTAGATCCAACAAAAAGATATACAATGTACAAAACGGATAACCGCAAATCCACCTAAACCCAAAGGCCTCACAGCCAACCGTAGCGGTATCCGCAAAAGTAGAGATGATAAGACACCCTGCCGCGACTACTCTGATGGTAAGCCCTGCAAAACACTGTGGCAAAACGGGGGTGAGTTGCCAACTCGTGAATAGAAAATAACATCATACTGTAATCGCAAGTATGCACGAACATCGATAAATCTATCACATGTAATCTGATAGCATAAGTATGGCAATATGAATGTGCAACAATCATGTAAAAGTACATCATCAGGGTACTACAACTACCTGAAGCAATGCATATCAACATAATCCTGAGTATGAGATGATATAATAAAACCTCATGCAAAAATCATCAGCATGGAAAAACACCAATGTCTCTCACTGACACATCAAATCCCAAATCCTCAGGCACCGCATCCTCAGATCGGCCCTCATATCCTGTAAGTCTCATGGAACCTACGTGTCAAACATCGACACCCAAAAATATCATGAAAACATATGCATGTAAATATATGAGGATATCAACCACGTATGTCCACCGACAATACGAAAAATCATGAAACCTGTGTCTAGCATCGACACGTAAATCCTCATATCTCAGGCGCCGTCCCCACGACTGGCCCTGATGACATGTCATACATCACCCCGATCGGTATCCCCACGATAACCACCGAGTCCAAATACAATCACCGGTAGGTACTTGCCCAGCGTTCAGGCTCATCGCCTATCATCTGCGAACTTCTTGCCGAGGGGAACCATACCGGGCTCCACCATATACCCGCACACGGCCCACTACACTCCTTGTTAGTTATATGTATGCCCTAGAGGCCATTACTGTACATAGGATGTATATTGTAGTGGATGCTGGGACATATATAGGGAAGACTTTCTTGCTCGACATGATAGTATGCTATCTGGTTACTCTTTACCTTAATGTGTGCACTGATTGTCTCTCTGTTACATGTTGGTAAAGCCCTTAGGATGTGTACTTGACTATCTGGACTATGATGCGGATCATACTAGCGGGGACAAGGTAGTCCATAAGTACATCCTTCAAAGTCCCTAGTCGTGGGTGTATCGAGATGGGGCATCGATATACCAGAGTAGACTAGCGTGTACCTTCTCGACCCATACAGATGGGCGATGGATGATCCCATATCCATCGGTGTTTGACATCAGAGATGATATACGGGTGCTCAGTAGAGACTGGGTACACTGGACGGACTCGCCGAGAACTCCCAGATGGTATTATACCTCAGGTCAGATGGCAGTTCTCTGGTGACACTGGTACAGAGTAGTCTGTTGACCCGAGATCGTCATAGAGTCTTGTGTGGTTCCCACTGTGCTTTGATTTCCATCTTACCACGTCCAAGAGGGCGTGCAAAACGGTGGTTTTTGGGTACAGTCCCGAGTCACATGGAGGCAATGAGCGATAGGAGGGGATTCGTCTCTCCCGGTATAGGGAGTTGATGTTGCGCTGTGTTCGATTGGCTATAACAGGAAATCCCTGGCCAGGGTTGCTGAGATTTACTGGTAAGTGTTACCAGTAGTTTCTCGAAGTGTTATAGACCTCATATCGACACGACTTATCGAGCTATTGGGGTCTGACGTTTACCACCCCTAGGCGAGATATGCGACATATCAGACGATCAGACCGGACTGTACGGTAGTGTTACTAATCGGATTCACTGGAGTGTGAGCGGGCTTGCTCGTCGATCTTCAGATCGCTCAATACCCGGGTGGCCGTTACGTTTAGCAGACCGCTTGCGGCTTGTGGGTGTTTGATATGATCATCACCTGCTGCCGGCGTATTGATGAGTCTTTAGAGTCCTACACAGAGGTTTCCTGGCTCAAGCGAAACGAAATAGGAGCGCATATGAGATATGTGCGGGACCGAGAATAATACCAGTATGTGATACTGTATTTGATTCTCGCGATGTGACATTGATCGGTTATATCCGATATAGCCGGGTTATCGGATCAAGTGTTGATTCGATAAGTTGTTACTAAAGATACCAGTCGGTTTTGTGCGACATGACCGGATCATTGAATCAAGTGTTGATTTAATGATTTAATGCATAATTATATATTTGATATATTACTTTGCATTAACTAGTATGGGTTCACATTAAATTGGATTTTCTCACTCGGGTGTGCGCATTGCATATGCGATATGATTTTGTGCACTTGCTTGTATCATGTTTGATGATGCATGCCTAACTTGGTTAAGTGTAAAGAATGAACCATGGTAATGAATGGGTTAGGGTTTTGATTTTTATTTATTCATTTATCTTTCTTGTTTATTCTTTTTGGAAAAAGGAAAAAAAAAAGGAAGATAAATGGTGGCTTTTTTGGATTTAGTTGATGTTTCTTGAACTTTGACTAAGTCTTCATTCTTATCCTATACTTAACCCTAACCATTTTAACTAACCTAAGTTAATTCTCTACACTTAACTAGAGTTAAAAGTATGATAAGAATTGTTTTCTTTTCTATTTTAATTAATCTTATCATATCATTTTTCTTCTTCTTCTTCTTCTTCTTCCTTCAACTTAAGAAGAAAAACCTAGACTACATCAATGGTGGATTGATGATATGAGTGAGAAATCCAAATCTAAAGTTTACCCACTTCCTATTTCTTCATCCTCTACCTCTTGCCAAGTAGTAGAGTGTGTTTACTTCACAAGTTTCTTGACTTGGTGAAGTTGGAGCTTGATTTAGCGATGCCTCGACGTAGATCATCTTCGGCATGGACATCGACGACCTAGCTTGCCCATTCTCCGACGAAGCCGACGCTTGAGCCCGGATTTGATTTGGACAGCGGAGAGGACCTCGTTGCGGAGCTATGGAGGTAGAGCACCGGATCTACAAAGGTTGTATTTCCGTATTCTCATTAGCTAAGTTGTTAGCTAGTTTATGTTTCGCCTAGATTTCTAGCAAACGATCCGTACATTAGAGTTTCTCGGCACTAGAATTTTTGAAATTGGCATGATCGATGCCTTGTGAGACCTCACTAGAGTGCCTAGGAACCCTACAGTGGTATCAGAGCCTAGCTAGAGCCTTAGGCGAAGTCCCGACAGAATTTGAAGTCCGAACGAACCCGAAACCCCGAACCAATCTTGCTCTCTGTACATTTTTGAAAACAGTGAGTTTTTCCAAATTAAAAATATCCAGAGAACTCAGCAGGGAAATATAAGAATTACGGCGCAAAAATTTTTGGATGAACAGTTAAACCCGCGGCGGAAGAGCGGCATAAGACAGCTTTTTGCGGCTGTTCCGCCGCACAGTGATGACGTCAGCCCTAAATTTTTACACTGTAATTCATTGTATCTGGTTCTGAGTTCTCTGGATGTTTTGAAATTTTATTCAAGAGTTGAATTTTCTGGAGTTGTTTTGGGGATTCGTTATTTCGATCGGGGTATCAAATTTTGTCTATGTGGCTTTCCGGATAAATTTTAGAATATGTTAAAAAGTTCGACCGGATATAAATACCCAATTTTTCCCCTGTCGGGAAATTTCCAAGTGTTGGATTTTTCCGAAGTTTAACGACGTTCTAAGTAGTGCAAGTAACGCGATGGACCCTCTAGAAGACAACAAACCTTAACTCGATTATGTGACCGTCTTGAACTGCCCTTTGAACCTTCGGGTTTGGGGCAGTACGGCGTGCCACATGTGAGGCGTTGGCTTGACCCTTCTACGGCTGGACCATTGGTACTGAGGCACGAACTGAATGTTGTTAGACTTATTTCATGTGTTGATCTGTATCGGGAAAACTTGGGTGTTCGATTGTTCGATCGAAAAGTTTAACATTTTCTGTTTATCTGGAATGGGATACAATAATTGGAATTCACAAAAGTTATGTGATAACTGAATGAATGTTATAAACATAGCAATTTAGTCTCACTTGATCGGTTGCCACGGAATTTTGATGTGATCAAAAGTCCGTCGCAATCACGTAGCGTACGCGGATACTCGCCGGGTAAACTTGATAGACAGCTTCACTCCATAGCCCCGACCAAGTGACTGTAGGAGAACCCCGTCGCCGAAAGCATCCGTTAGGGTGCTCGCGGTAGCGGTGTTCCGCCTTGGTGCACTTCGTCGACGGTATCGGGGGTGCGGCCGTCTACTGAAGTTTGCGACGAGCATTCGATCAGAATGTCGGCAATCTTGTTGAATTGCCCGACTTGATATTGAAAAGTGTTTTCGATTTTGAGACTAAAATGCAGGGTTTATAATTGTTAGGCATGCGATGTCTAAGTAATTCATTTGGTCAGGCATGCGATGTCTGAGGAGATTGCGGATCCCAACTGTTGTAGTTTTACACTTTCTTTTCTGTGACCGTAAGTGTAATATGTGATATCGCCGGTTTCGTTGCTATATGTCAACGACAATTGGGATGCGCATATTTACTTACGTTGATGACATGTGATGTTATGTGTTGCTGGATATGTTATATTGGATCGTCGTGATTGAATAGCCGGGGGTTTTTATGTGAGATGAGTGTTTTTCATTTTCATTCATGTAAAAAAACTTGTATGTAATATTCTTTTATTGGGGCACTTCCAGGTTGCGGAAGTAGTCACCGTTTGTATATTATTTACTTTTCCGCACTAGGATAGACCCAAGGAGGAGGGCACAAGTAACCGGGTTCTGGAGTCCAGTGGGAGGCCAACTCGAGGAGTCGAGTCCGGGTCTCCTAACTCTAGAATTGGTAGGGTTGCTTGCCGCTCTCGTAGGGGTCTAGGGGTGTTGGTTTGGCTATTCATCACGACCGTAGAATCCGTGTTTTATACTGGCTCGTATTGAAAACACGAACGTCCTAGTATATCCAATATTTCATATGATTCTTCTGCTGCGATATCTGTGATGTGATCATGTGATGTTCTGTGATAGACACAGTATATAGTATATATGATATATTATATAGACGTTACTTATGTTTTACACCCGCGCTAGCCCTGCCCCGCTCTGTCGTTAGTTACCTAACCTAATGGTGCACGAGGGGACATCGAGACGAATGCGGATGGCATAAGTGTACGTCATATCTATCTGTGATGTTTAGGTACTTAAATGATGGGACTTCATTAATGAGATTAATGAAATAAAAGAAACCTAAGATGTTGTAGAATCGAATTTCAAAATAAAACAGGTAGCTACAGTTCT
Organism: Agapanthus africanus; assembly: GCA_030015575.1. Lineage (NCBI taxonomy): Eukaryota > Viridiplantae > Streptophyta > Magnoliopsida > Asparagales > Amaryllidaceae > Agapanthus > Agapanthus africanus. Next base: position 322,034,419 of record JASDDO010000016.1, on the reverse strand, counting down.
TGCTTTGCACAGCGGTATATGTGATATATCCTGCACCTTATTCGATAAGGAAAGGACCGAGATCCCTTCACCGGGAGTGACTCCTTTAGCGATAACTGGCAGATGCTACACACTCGGTTTGTCTTTTGATTGCTTTTAAGAGTTTTTGCTTTGCACAGTGATATATATGATATATCCCGCACCTCATTCGACGAGGAAAGGACCGACGATCCCTTCACCGGGAGTGACTCCTTTATCAAAACTAGAAAAGCCTCAAAAACACTCCATTTCAAAATCATTTGATTCTACAACGATATCGAGTTCATTACGCAATAGGTTTTCAGAAAAACATGTCGTAGCCCTCCGTCATTTCAGATAAGTCCTATTTAGTATTCGTGCTACGTTTGTTGGCCTGCGTCAAGGCGTAGTGTGCGGTAGCTAACTAGTATTTATCTGCTTATGCATATGATGCAGATTGGATTAGGGTAGTCTTGCGACTTTGTTGGCCTGCGTCAAGGGTCGTGCGGGTGGGTTTAATTCAATCAGGAAATGACGGGTTGAACTTGACTATCGGACTGTGGTTTGTTGGCCTGCGTCAAGGTCATAGCACGCTAGGGGCAAAATATTATCGGGAATTTCAAGTGTTGAAATTTGCAATGAGATTGCATACCTTCTATGAGATAGTTGGATCCCGATACCCGCTGCGAGTAAGAGTTACTCCTGGGAGAGTTTTATACATTACAATTAGCCGATCAAGTAGGTGTCTAGAAAGGTGTTAACGAGGTTACGCCTCTGGGAAAACGAGGTTTACATTAATTAGGTTCGTGCGAAAGCACGGGGGACCTCCCTCAAAGTACCGACACTGGCCTGGCTGAAAGATTGGCGAACTTGTAGTGTGTAATTAATCCCGGCTAGTCTTTCCTTTTAGGGTTTGAAGGAAGATTTGATAAAAAGCAGTGGGAGCCATCCTGATTAGATAAAATAAAACCAATCTATTCTTGCTAGAGCGCACGCTGAGTGTTTTCTTCTCTCTCTCCTGGTAGCGACCATATCACGCCTTAATCAAGATAATAATACGGATTATTGACCGAACCAGCTTGTTATACTGAGCTGGGGAACGTTGGTCCCGCTCCAACTTATAATTGTTATAAGACAGAGCAGGAAATTGGGGAATACCAGATTTCCCGTGCCGCCCAAACGAAGAGAGTGCATGTTGATGCATCATCTTCGGGTGTGTTCATTATACAGAACTGTTTCTCAGTATCCTCCGCATCCTGGTATATGATACCGGATAAGGATCCCAGATATGTAATCTGTTACATAGGGCTACAAAAGGGTAGAAAAACTGAGAACGGGTGATAAGTTTCATGAGGCAGAAAACGGGGCAAGTGTTACAGCCAAGTCTGTTGGTCACTGTCACCCTGTATTGTAATACATTGATTCTGAATGAATGTTATTAGATACCGAACCTGATATACAAAATCATATCAGTCTCTTTATTAGTAAAGAAATGATAAAATTTTGTATTGTTGGATAATGTTTTGAACATTTCCTATATCAAAAGTTGATCGGTTCAGGCACGTTATCTAAAAGCATTGATGTTCTAAATCAAACTACAGTTCTTAGTTTACGGAACACACACAAGAGGAAGAGTTCAGAAACGAATGATTCCTTCTTGAGGTATTGTAGACTAGGTCAGATCAATGTGACCCGACTAGCTATGTTACATAAAGATGCATATTTAAATTAGTTTGAATTTACATCTTGTGAAACTCGCCAGTCATGTCACAAAGATAAGATGACCATAGCTCTGTTCATTGGAAACAAAGAAAGAGTTAGTGAACTCTTGGGATAATACATGTTGATGTATGTAGGTCCCCTGTCTACACATGCCAGGACTGATTCTTTATACTTCATTACATTCTCTGATGATCTTTCGAGTTTCAGACCTATGTTCCTGTTGAAACACAAGTCCGAACCTTTTGAGATATTCACAGAATATAAGCGAGAAGTAGAGAACCAAAATACGGGTATAAGTATTATGTCCTTTGATGTGATCAAGGAGGAGAATACTTGAGCACGGAAATCCTGGACTATTCTAAAGGAGAATGAGATTCTCTCTCAGCATTACTCCTCCGTATACACCATAGCACGATGGTATATCGGGGCGGAGCAGATACACCCTATTTGATATGGTGTGCTCTATGATGAGTAATACTGAGTTACCTTTTTCCTTAGGGGGTTATGCACTTGAGAAGTTGCATACCTATTGAATAGGGTTCGAATCAAATCAGTGCCTACCACTTCATATGTGATATAGAAGGGGAAGAGCCCATATCTTAAGTTAGTTAAGATTTTGGGTTGTCCGGCCTATGTCTAAAAGCAAAATCCGAACAAGCTCAAGGCAAGGTCTGTTATGTAGAACTGGAAAGGTTCCAGCTATACAAACAGCAGCTGATGATTTGATAGAACCAAAGGATTCGGTAGATACCAACGAACCTCAGCCTCTCCGCCGATCTAGTAGGGTTCCTCACCCACCTGAGAGATACTTCGGTTTCTCTATGACAGTGGGAGCGAGGATTACATCATGAGATGATGACCCAACTAGCTTCGAGCTGGCCATCAGGAGTAAGACTCTGTCAGAATGGCTGGATGCTTAGTAATCTGAGATGGAATCCTTATACACCAACAAAGTATGGACTTTAGTTGCTGTATCTGAAGGGTTAAATCCCCATCAGGAGCAAGTATATCTTGAGAAGATTACTTGGTGTACATGGAAAAGTTCAGACTTTCAAAGCTAGACTTGTTAAAGGTTTGCATCATTGACCAGGTATGGATTATGTTGAAACCTTTTCTAAGGATCTATGCTTAAGTCCATCCAGATCCTACTTGCCACGGCTACATACCATGACTACGATATCTGGTGGTTGGGTGTCATGACAGCTCTTCTAAAATGATGTTTTGGAAGAGAGTGTCTATAAGTACACAGCCAGAGGGCCTCGTAGACAGTGGGAGCAGCGGAAACGTGTGCAAGATGCTTTATAGGATAAAGCAGGCATCGCGGAGTTGGAACATCTGTTTTGATGAAGTAGTCAAAGAAGTTGACATCATCAAAATGGTAGATGAACCTTGTATATACAAAAAGGTAGTAGGGAGTATGGTGGTGATCCTCGTAGAGTACGTGGATGACATACTCTTGATAGGGAAGGAGTTTCCTATGCTACGCTCGATCAATCTCTGTTTATCACAAAAATTCTCCATATAGGATCAAAGTGATACCTCCTTAATCCTGAGTTTTGGATTTATGAGATAGATTTAATTGGATGTTAGGATTCTCACTAGTTGTAGTGAGATGGTATCAAGTGATCCTGGGGAGAATCACTGGAAGTGTTCCAGGGTGATAAAGACGACTGAATGTCAGTCGCAGGCATTGTCTTTACCCTCAGTAAAGGGACGGTATGTTGGAAGAGTTCCAAGCTAGATACCGTGACATACTAGACGATAAAGGCAGGATACATCGCTACTTAAGATGCTACCAAAGAGGCTGTTTGGATGTATAATGGTTCATGAGATGAACTATGTTCCTACCATTGTGAGACAATGGAGTTGTGGCTTATGCCAAGGAACGTCCGTCCCATCAGTGATCCAGACATATTCTAAGGCAGTATCACCTGATCATGGAGATGGTTGATCTCCAGGATGATCGAGGCAAGGAGAGCAGATTTAGAGGATAACGCAGCGGATCCACTCACGAAGGCCTATTCCCAGAGAGAGACTTATATGGGATGGTTGAGTATGAGATACTACAACAACTGCTACAGATGGCCCTAGTGCAAGTGGGAGATTGTTAGTTATATGTATGCCCTAGAGGCCATTACTGTACATAGGATGTATATTGTAGTGGATGCTGGGACATATATAGGGAAGACTTTCTTGCTCGACATGATAGTATGCTATCTGGTTACTCTTTACCTTAACGTGTGCACTGATTGTCTCTCTGTTACATGTTGGTAAAGCCCTTAGGATGTGTACTTGACTATCTGGACTATGATGCGGATCATACTAGTGGGGACAAGGTAGTCCATAAGTACATCCTTCAAAGTCCCTAGTCGTGGGTGTATCGAGATGGGGCATCGATATACCAGAGTAGACTAGCGTGTACCTTCTCGACCCATACAGATGGGCGATGGATGATCCCATATCCATCGGTGTTTGACATCAGAGATGATATACGGGTGCTCAGTAGAGACTGGGTACACTGGACGGACTCGCCGAGAACTCCCAGATGGTATTATACCTCACGTCAGATGGCAGTTCTCTGGTGACACTGGTACAGAGTAGTCTGTTGACCCGAGATCGTCATAGAGTCTTGTGTGGTTCCCACTGTGCTTTGATTTCCATCTTACCACGTCCAAGAGGGCGTGCAAAATGGTGGTTTTTGGGTACAGTCCCGAGTCACATGGAGGCAATGAGCGATAAGAGGGGATTCGTCTCTCCCGGTATAGGGAGTTGATGTTGCGCTGTGTTCGATTGGCTATAACAGGAAATCCCTGGCCAGGGTTGCTGAGATTTACTGGTAAGTGTTACCAGTAGTTTCTCGAAGTGTTATAGACCTCATATCGACACGACTTATCGAGCTATTGGGGTCTGACGTTTACCACCCCTAGGCGAGATATGCGACATATCAGACGATCAGACCGGACTGTACGGTAGTGTTACTAGTCGGATTCACTGGAGTGTGAGCGGGCTTGCTCGTCGATCTTCAGATCGCTCAATACCCGGGTGGCCGTTACGTTTAGCAGACCGCTTGCGGCTTATGGGTGTTTGATATGATCATCACCTGCTGCCGGCGTATTGACGAGTCTTTAGAGTCCTACACAGAGGTTTCCTGGCTCAAGCGAAACGAAATAGGAGCGCATATGAGATATGTGCGGGACCGAGAATAATACCAGTATGTGATACTGTATTTGATTCTCGCGATGTGACATTGATCGGTTATATCCGATATAGCCGGGTTATCGGATCAAGTGTTGATTCGATAAGTTGTTACTAAAGATACCAGTCGGTTTTGTGCGACATGACCGGATCATTGAATCAAGTGTTGATTTAATGATTTAATGCATAATTATATATTTGATATATTACTTTGCATTAACTAGTATGGGTTCACTTTAAATTGGATTTTCTCACTCGGGTATGCGCATTGCATATGCGATATGATTTTGTGCACTTGCTTGTATCATGTTTGATGATGCATGCCTAACTTGGTTAAGTGTAAAGAATGAACCATGGTAATGAATGGGTTAGGGTTTTGATTTTTATTTATTCATTTATCTTTCTTATTTATTCTTTTTGGAAAAAGGAAAAAAAAGGAAGATAAATGGTGGCTTTTTTGGATTTAGTTGAAGTTTCTTGAACTTTGACTAAGTCTTCATTCTTATCCTATACTTAACCCTAACCATTTTAACTAACCTAAGTTAATTCTCTACACTTAACTAGAGTTAAAAGTATGATAAGAATTGTTTTCTTTTCTATTTTAATTAATCTTATCATATCATTTTTCTTCTTCTTCTTCCTTCAACTTAAGAAGAAAAACCTAGACTACATCAATGGTGGATTGATGATATGAGTGAGAAATCCAAATCTAAAGTTTACCCACTTCCTATTTCTTCATCCTCTACCTCTTTCCATGTAGTAGAGTGTGTTTACTTCACAAGTTTCTTGACTTGGTGAAGTTGGAGCTTGATTTAGCGATGCCTCGACGTAGATCATCTTCGGCATGGACATCGACGACCTAGCTTGCCCATTCTCCGACGAAGCCGACGCTTGAGCCCGGATTTGATTTGGACAGCGGAGAGGACCTCGTTACGGAGCTATGGAGGTGGAGCACCGGATCTACAAAGGTTGTATTTCCGTATTCTCATTAGCTAAGTTGTTAGCTAGTTTATGTTTCGCCTAGATTTCTAGCAAACGATCCGTACATTAGAGTTTCTCGGCACTAGAATTTTTGAAATTGGCATGATCGATGCCTTGTGAGACCTCACTAGAGTGCCTAGGAACCCTACACTCCTCGCATCGGGTATATATCACAAATCTCAGAACCGAGAAATCTCATGGTGGACGAACTGAAATATCATATCAAAAGAAATCGGGTTTTCAAACAATACATAGTTTTCTTGAAATACCCCCGCGGTTCTCAAATCCATAAATCACATGAAATCCATACCTAAATGCGTAAATCCATGAAAACTGATATATGCAACATAAAACAGCAATATGAGCATATCAAGGGAAAACCGCTCTTTTAAATGAATCCAGCTTAAAAATATATCATGCGGTTCCCAAATCCTCCGAAATCAAGCGCAGTATCATATAAGGTGTGCATGTTGTAAGTCCATATTGCGACCCCCGGTGCTTACGGGGAGGCGGAAACGGTATAAAAAAAAATGAATTTTTATCGCAAGAGGCAACATGGACTAAACTATGTCGGGATCGTTGTCTAAACTAAAACTAGTATTCTAGCTAAAGAGATTTAGCTACTATGGAAGATGGTTATACCTAAACTTGAACTCCTTCTTCTTCAAACCTTGTAGAGGTTGATGGTTCTCTTTACGTCGCCTTCTCCCGTCGAAGATGGATCCACCTCGAAGGTTCGACTTTGGGCTCTTCCTCGATCTTTGAGTGAACTAGGGTTTCCGGTTTGCTAAACCTTCATCCTAGAATGAGTAGAGAGAGATTAGGGTTTGCTTTTCTATCAAAAGAGAATGATTCTCAACACATGAGAAGGTTTCTCTTTTCAAGAGGAAGAAGAAGATGAAAATGAGGAGAGAGAGAGGTTATGATAGAATGAGCTCAATTATTTCTTTCTTGCAACCATATTGCAAAAGAAATGAATTATCTAAATGATAATAATTGAAAATGAGAATAGTTGATGGTAGTATTTTGAATGACCACAACCATGCTTCATTTAATGAAAAGTAAGCATGAATCAAGGAAGACTTTCAAGGCATGAAAGTGGTCAATGGTCAACAAGTCAACCAAGGTCAACAAGTCAACAAAAACAACCATAACATAATTCTCATTTAATTATTATTATTAATAGATAATATATACAAATCCATTAGGGTTTGGAAAATGAAGACTGTCAATTGTGCATACGCACCCGTTCCGAAACCCTAATGAAAAACCTCATTCTCCGCCTCAAGCAACTGTGCATACACACCTGCATTCTCGTTCCGAAAAACAAGAATACCAAGATATAAAAAAGCAACCCCCAAAACATATACCAGTATCTGGCTCAAACCAGAGCCTGCCAGTATAATCCGTCCGGACTCCAAACGTGCACAAGTGCGCGGATGAGAACGAACCCTGTCGCAAAACCATGCGACCTCTACTCAGTTTTGCCCAGAGGCGAATACCCTCTGTGTGGGACTCTAAAGACTCGACACTACGCTGGCAGTGGGTTTAACCACAGACCGCAAGCGGCACCAGCTGTGCGTAACGGTCCCCAGGTAGATGCCGGCAAGAAGGCTGACGAGGTGAAACCCCATCTGAACTCCTACTGAGTCTGAATGTGACATTCTCCGTACAGTCCGGTCTGTTCGTCTGATACATCGCATGGCGGGCCTAGGGGGCGGTAAACGTCAGTCCCCCAATAGCGGTACAAGTCGTGCCGGAGCGAAGCCCAAAACACCCTGAGATAACACTGGAAACCTACCAGTATATCTCGTTTGCCCTGGCCAGGGACTACTCGTGTAATGGCTCTCCTAGACACAGCGCGATGTCAACCCCCAATACCGGGAGAGACGAATCCTGTCTAACCGTCACTGCCTCCAAGTGCTTCGGGACTGCACCCAACCACCACCTGTTTGCACGACTCCTTTGAGCCGTGGTAGGGTAGTGATCAAAGTGCAGTGGGAACACACTCGAGGCGAAGTGCCAGTGTCAAGTCAGCGGACTAAGCTGTACTCATGTCACCTGGGAACTGACGACTGACGATAGGTATAATACCAACCTGTCAGTTCCCGACGAGTCCTGTCCAGTGTACTCGTAACCCAACGAGCACCCGTATACTATCTCCAGTACGACGTACTGATGGCTGTGGGACAGACCATCTCCTACACTGGGATGAGAAGCGCATACGCTAGTCTACTCCGGAGTATCGATGCCCTGTCTCGATAGTCCTGCGACTAGGGACCTGTATAAGGATGTGCTTATAGATTACCCAGCCCCTACTAGTGTGACTGCCATCACAACGCTGGTAATCAAGCAAAGATCCTAAGGGCTCCACTAATGCGTATAAGTGATATAGTAAAATAAACACAAGTACACATTGAAGTAGAGACAAACCAAGTAGCATACTACTATTTTGAGCAAGATTGTATATACAAGGTGAATATCCCAAGCATCCATTAAGTAATATACAAACTAGTATGATACAGTAATGGCCTCTAGGGCATATACACTAACAATCTCCCACTTGCACTAAGGCCATGTACTGGCGTATCGAAGACCTATCATCTCGATCAGCCGCTCGAACTGAGTCTGGGGCAGGGCCTTGGTGAATGGATCTGCAGTGTTGTCTTCTGAAGCAACTCTCCGAACCTCGATCTCCTTGCGATCCACGATCTCCCTGATCAGGTGATACCGCCTCAAGATGTGCCTGGATCTCTGATGGGACCTGGGTTCCTTCGCTAAAGCTATAGCCCCATTGTTGTCGCAATACAGAGGTATTGGATCAACAATGGACGGAACCACCTGAAGTTCTTTCAAGAACTTCCTTATCCAGACAGCTTCTTTTGCGGCATCAGATGCAGCGATGTATTCCGCTTCCATCGTCGAGTCTGCAACGGTTTCCTGTTTGGAACTCTTCCAACACACCGCCCCTCCATTGAGGGTAAAGACAAAGCCCGACATGGACTTGGAATCATCCTTGTCACTCTGGAAGCTGGAGTCAGCAAAGGCCTCGATCTGGAGGTCTCTTCCGCCATACACCAAGAACATCTCCTTAGTCCTTCTCAGGTACTTGAGAATGTTCTTTACCGCTATCCAGTGTTTCTCCCCAGGGTTTGACTGATACCGGCTTACCACACTCAGTGCATAAGCTACATCCGGTCTGGTACATAACATCGCATACATTATAGAGCCTACCGCAGAAGCGTAGGGTATAATAGACATGCGATCCCTCTCCAAATCAGTCTTGGGAGACATCTCTTTAGAGAGGGTGATCCCGTGACAAGCCGGTAGGTTACCGCGCTTGGAATCTTCCATACTGAATCTTTTCACTATGGTGTCAATGTACCTGGACTGAGAAAGTCCCAATATCCTCTTGGATCTATCACGATGGATCCGGATCCCCAGGATGTATGAGGCATCACCCAGGTCTTTCATGGAGAACCTTTGTGACAAGAACCCCTTGACAGATTGTAGCATAGGAATGTCATTTCCTATTAAGAGAATGTCATCCACGTATAAAACGAGGAATACTACAGTTCTCGCTACAAATCTACTATAGATGCATGGTTCATCTGGATTTTTGATAAAGCCAAATTCTTTGACCGTCTCATCAAAACAGATGTTCCAACTCCGCGATGCCTGCTTTAGTCCATAGATGGACTTAAGCAACTTGCACACCTTTCCGCTGCTCCCACTCTGAATGAAGCCCTCTGGCTGGTCCATATAGACACACTCCTCTAAATTTCCATTTAGAAAAGCTGTCTTTACGTCCATTTGCCAGATCTCATAATCGTGGAAGGCAGCGATGGCAAGAAGGATCCGAATGGATTTCAGCATGGCTACTGGAGAAAAGGTTTCGTCATAGTCCAAGCCAGGTCTTTGACGGAAACCCTTTGCTACCAGCCTAGCTTTATAGGTCTCAACCTGTCCATCTACACCAATCTTCCTTTTGAAGATCCACTTGCATCCTACGGGTTTTACCCCGTCTGGAGCAATGTCCAACGTCCATACCTTGTTGGTGTACATGGACTCCATTTCGGTCCGCATTGCATCCAGCCATTTCACCGAGTCAACGCTCTGAACGGCCTGCTGGAAGCTAGTAGGCTCATCATAATCTATGATGCAATCCTCTCTATCCCCGTCTATGAGAAAACCGTAGTATCTCTCGGGCGGATGAGACTGCCTACTACTTCTGCGGAGCGGCGTAGGAATGTCCTGTTCTGTTGAACCCTCTGGTTCCACTAAGCTTTCAGTAACAGTCTGTGGTTCTGGAACTTCTTCCAGTTCTACTGTGCTCCCACTAATTTCCTTTTCTATGAACTGGTGTTCTAGAAAGTGGGCATGACGAGAAACAAGAACTTTTTGTTCCTCTTCGCAGTAGAAGAAATATCCCTTGGAATTCTTTGGATATCCCACAAACTTGCACAGTACTGAGCGTGCCTCGAGTTTGTCCGCATGCTGCTTTTTGACAAAAGCCGGACTTCCCCATATCTTAATGTGATTAAGATGGGGTCTCTTCCCACACCACATCTCAAATGGCGTAGTAGGCACAGTCTTAGTGGGAACTCGGTTCAAAAGGTATGCGGCTGATTCTAGCGCATATCCCCAGAATGATCGCGGCAACTCAGCGTTACTCATCATGGACCGAACCATATCCAATAGGGTTCGGTTCCGTCTCTCCGATACACCGTTATGTTGCGGAGTGTATGGAGGAGTAAGCTGAGAGAGAATACCATTCTCTTTTAAGTAATTCAGGAATTCGGCACTTAAGTATTCTCCACCTCGATCCGATCTTAGAATCTTAATACTTTTGCCGGTCTGTTTCTCTACTTCATTCTTATACTCCTGGAATTTTTCAAAAGCCTCAGACTTATGTTTCATTAAGAAAACATAACCGTACCTTGAGAAGTCATCCGTAAAAGTAATGAAGTAAGAATGTCCGCTTCGGGCATGTGTAGACATTGGACCGCACACGTCACTGTGTACGAGTCCCAAGAGCTCGCTCGCTCTTTCTCCATGTCCAGTAAACGGAGTCTTTGTCATCTTTCCCTTGAGACAGGATTGACAAGTGGCATACGACTGATATTCGAACGCATTCAAATACCCTTCTGTATGTAACTTCGTCAACCTTCTCTCATTGATGTGACCCAATCTACAATGCCATAAGAAAGTCTGGTTTATTTCTGGAGACTTTCTTTTGTGTGTATTCTGGACATTAAAAAATCTGTGGTTGGTTCAATACGTATATACCATTACTCAAAGTACCTGACCCAATCAAAACTTGATTAAGGCGAATGTTTACAACATTACTTACAAACGCAAATTCATAACCTTCTTTAGAAACTAAAGATACAGAAATGATATTACAAGTTGCGTTGGGTACAAAAAAGCAATTACGCAAAACCAAAACATGTCCATCTGACATTCCCAGGTGATAGTCCCCCACGGCTTTAGCATCCATGCTCGCTCCGTTTGCAACTCTGAGGGTCATGTCACCTGCTTTCAAAACACTACGGTTTCTCAACGCCTGCAAAGAATTACAGATATGAGATCCTGATCCGGTATCCAATACCCAGGAAGTAGAGTTTATAGAAAGACAGTTTTCAATAACATACACACCTGAAGCTGAAGCTGCAACCTGCTTCAATTCCTGTGTTCTGGCCTTCCAGGCCCTGCAATCATTCTTCCAGTGTCCTTTCTTATGACAAAAGAAGCATTCTTCCTTATCCACAAGCTTCCCAGCTATCTTTGTTGCTTTTCCTTTTCCCTTCGTATCCACTTTACTAACACCGCCCCTTGGTTTGGCGGGGGCTTTCTTCTTCTTTCCCTTGGCTTTCGCCTTGGACCTAGAAGAAGATGATCCTCCTACAAACAAAGTGGATGTTTCCCTACCTTTCTGTAGGGTGCCCTCTGCGCTCCTCAGCAGGTTGAGGAGCTCTGAAAGTTCAACCTCCTTTTCTTGTAGGTTGAAATTCATTATAAACTGGGCGTAAGTGGAAGGAAGGGACTGGAGAACTATATCCGTATATAGCTCACTCTCCAATGTGATCCCTAGGTCAGCGAGCTCCTCAATGTAACCGATCATCTTTAGCACGTGCTCGGCTACTGATGATCCGACGGCCATTCTTGTCGAAAACAACTTTTTCGACGCTTCGTATCTTGCGATACGTGATTGCTCCCCATACAGTTCTTTTGTATGAAGCAATATGGACTCCATGTCCATATTCTCATGCCTCCTCTGATGTTCGTTGTCCATCGAGGCAAGCAAGAGGCACTTGGCCTTCGCGCTATCAATCTCCCAAGTCTTGCGGATTTCCTTATCCGCGACGCTGGAAGTTGGACCAGGGACAGGGGGAGCTTTGGTGGTAAGAAGATACCCCAGCTTGTCATAAGTGATTGCTATCTTGACATTCCTGAGCCAATCTTTGTAGTTTGGCCCTGTCAGCTTGTTTTTATCTAGGAGTAACTTAAGTCCAGTCATGTTGATAGGTCGCTGCAATTAGGAGAGAGAAGAAGAAACACTCAGCATGATGCTCTTGCAAGTTTAGAGTGGTTTTTAATTTGTCTAAACAGGATGGCTCCCACTGTTTCTCGAATCCCTCCTCAAACCATAAAGGAAGAATTAGTCAGGATCAATCCCACCGTACAATACTTGCTTAACCGTTCAGCCAGGCTGGTGTCGGTACTTCGAGGGAGGTTTTCCAACGCTTTCGCGAAGTTCCTTAATTAAAGAACCTCTTTTCCCTGGGGGCGTAGCCCCGCTAACACCTTTCTAGGCACCTACTAGGTTTATAGCATTGATCGTTAAGTGAGAAATTTCCCGAGGAGTAGCATATACTCACAGTAGGATCGGGATCCAAATATCATCGCGTGACGAAACTGAAGGAATCCTACCAGAATCACCACACTCCAAATGGTATGCAAATCTAGCAAGTTTCAGTACTTATGAAACTCCCGATGTGGATTTTTGCCCCATGCTCTTATGACCTTGACTTTGGCCAAAATATCATAAGTCACATGTCAAGTTCTACCCGTCATTATCCAGGTTAATTTGGATCCATCCGTATCTACCCTTGACTTTGGCCAAAATGGCAGTACGACTGTCCCAAACCAACGCATCTATCTATGCTACACATGAACACCCAACAGCTACCAATCACTGTGCCTTGACTTTGGCCAACATACACAGCTTGAATACTATTGACTATTCATGCGAAACGACGGAGGGCTACGGATGGTTTTGGCAAAACCGTGAACGTAGTGAACTTGATTTGGTCGATGGAACGAGATAGCTTTTAAATGGAGTGGCTCAAACTCCGCATTTAAAAATTGGTTTTGAAAAGAACCGAGTGGTTTTTCGAAAGTGTTCCAACGACTTTAACTTGGTTTATTATCTTGCATTAGTTCTTTTAATGCGTGATATTCTTGCATTAGTTCTTTTAATGCGTCCCATCATTTAAATCCTACCATTGCAGAAAACAACCAAAATATGACGTACGCTTATGCCATATGCATTCGCCACGGGGCCCCGTCATCACCCGTTAGGTTACTTAACTAACGACAGAGCGGGGGCTGGGCTAGCGCGGCTGTAAAACATAAGCAACGCCTAAATAGAAAGCAATGATAGACATTACAGATCACAGATGAATACATTGGATATACTAGCAATCCGCATTTCTTTCGAGCCTGAAACGAAAAGCGGATAACACGGTCGCGGTGAATAGCAAATACCCCACCCAAGACCCCTACGGGTGCGGCAAACTACCCGCCAAGTTCCCGGTAGTTTGTGCACCCCACCATGGGTCTATCCTAGGAGCAAAAACAGTAAAAAGAATTATACAATGACGGCTACAACCCCGACCCGGTTGTGCGGCCAAACAAATAATATAATTACATCAATTTACATTTACAAATGAATGAAAGAAAAACAAAAGCTCATCTCACATCCAACCCCGGCTATTCACCCGCGACAGTCCAACACATTCATATACACATTCCAGCACATTACAGATCATGTATAACCCCGACTAATCGACTTATAGCGATTAGCCGACGTTCAATACATGCAAACATCACAGATATAACCAATATAGCCAAAGTGCAGTGAAGTTCGGAAAAATACGGAATTATAGGACCCCAAAAGGAAATTTCTTTTCTGGAAAATCTGGGCATATAATTTATATCATAAAAATCCCAAAATCAACAACTACAGACACTGCACGAAAAACGACACGCAGAAGACGACAAAGCGCGGCGGTTCCGCGGCACGAGCCTACCTCGTGCCGCGGATGCGCGGCGCTTTGAGCTCAACACTGGATCGTTTTTCATGGGTGCTTTTAGAAAACCCTGAGATGATTTTACAAATATAAATTTTTTTCATTTTGAGCCAAAAAAATTTCAACAGAAACTCAGGTTTTGGAAAAATACGGTTTTTGGGTTTTTTACGGTTCCGAACTTCGTTACACTTCACTACCAAGCTAGTTTAAGTTTAGTTAGGCTCTGATACCACTGTAAGTCCATATTGCGACCCCCGGTGCTTACGGGGAGGCGGAAACGGTATAAAAAAAAATGAATTTTTATCGCAAGAGGCAACATGGACTAAACTATGTCGGGATCGTTGTCTAAACTAAAACTAGTATTCTAGCTAAAGAGATTTAGCTACTATGGAAGATGGTTATACCTAAACTTGAACTCCTTCTTCTTCAAACCTTGTAGAGGTTGATGGTTCTCTTTACGTCGCCTTCTCCCGTCGAAGATGGATCCACCTCGAAGGTTCGACTTTGGGCTCTTCCTCGATCTTTGAGTGAACTAGGGTTTCCGGTTTGCTAAACCTTCATCCTAGAATGAGTAGAGAGAGATTAGGGTTTGCTTTTCTATCAAAAGAGAATGATTCTCAACACATGAGAAGGTTTCTCTTTTCAAGAGGAAGAAGAAGATGAAAATGAGGAGAGAGAGAGGTTATGATAGAATGAGCTCAATTATTTCTTTCTTGCAACCATATTGCAAAAGAAATGAATTATCTAAATGATAATAATTGAAAATGAGAATAGTTGATGGTAGTATTTTGAATGACCACAACCATGCTTCATTTAATGAAAAGTAAGCATGAATCAAGGAAGACTTTCAAGGCATGAAAGTGGTCAATGGTCAACAAGTCAACCAAGGTCAACAAGTCAACAAAAACAACCATAACATAATTCTCATTTAATTATTATTATTAATAGATAATATATACAAATCCATTAGGGTTTGGAAAATGAAGACTGTCAATTGTGCATACGCACCCGTTCCGAAACCCTAATGAAAAACCTCATTCTCCGCCTCAAGCAACTGTGCATACACACCTGCATTCTCGTTCCGAAAAACAAGAATACCAAGATATAAAAAAGCAACCCCCAAAACATATACCAGTATCTGACTCAAACCAGAGCCTGCCAGTATAATCCGTCCGGACTCCAAACGTGCACAAGTGCGCGGATGAGAACGAACCCTGTCGCAAAACCATGCGACCTCTACTCAGTTTTGCCCAGAGGCGAATACCCTCTGTGTGGGACTCTAAAGACTCGACACTACGCTGGCAGTGGGTTTAACCACAGACCGCAAGCGGCACCAGCTGTGCGTAACGGTCCCCAGGTAGATGCCGGCAAGAAGGCTGACGAGGTGAAACCCCATCTGAACTCCTACTGAGTCTGAATGTGACATTCTCCGTACAGTCCGGTCTGTTCGTCTGATACATCGCATGGCGGGCCTAGGGGGCGGTAAACGTCAGTCCCCCAATAGCGGTACAAGTCGTGCCGGAGCGAAGCCCAAAACACCCTGAGATAACACTGGAAACCTACCAGTATATCTCGTTTGCCCTGGCCAGGGACTACTCGTGTAATGGCTCTCCTAGACACAGCGCGATGTCAACCCCCAATACCGGGAGAGACGAATCCTGTCTAACCGTCACTGCCTCCAAGTGCTTCGGGACTGCACCCAACCACCACCTGTTTGCACGACTCCTTTGAGCCGTGGTAGGGTAGTGATCAAAGTGCAGTGGGAACACACTCGAGGCGAAGTGCCAGTGTCAAGTCAGCGGACTAAGCTGTACTCATGTCACCTGGGAACTGACGACTGACGATAGGTATAATACCAACCTGTCAGTTCCCGACGAGTCCTGTCCAGTGTACTCGTAACCCAACGAGCACCCGTATACTATCTCCAGTACGACGTACTGATGGCTGTGGGACAGACCATCTCCCACACTGGGATGAGAAGCGCATACGCTAGTCTACTCCGGAGTATCGATGCCCTGTCTCGATAGTCCTGCGACTAGGGACCTGTATAAGGATGTGCTTATAGATTACCCAGCCCCCACTAGTGTGACTGCCATCACAACGCTGGTAATCAAGCAAAGATCCTAAGGGCTCCACTAATGCGTATAAGTGATATAGTAAAATAAACACAAGTACACATTGAAGTAGAGACAAACCAAGTAGCATACTACTATTTTGAGCAAGATTGTATATACAAGGTGAATATCCCAAGCATCCATTAAGTAATATACAAACTAGTATGATACAGTAATGGCCTCTAGGGCATATACACTAACACATGTAACCGTAGCAAGGTATAAATATCTACATGTAAGCAAGTATGTATGATGCATTCCATAAGAGAAATAGTACAATAATCAACGTCTCAATATCACATGTCAATACAATACCACTTAGGGGTATATGCAGCTATAGCAAAATAGGTGGGTTTACATGTCAGTAGATATGCATGATGTACATGTAGCTGTAACAGGTATGTGGGTATACATGTCAGTATGTATGCATGATGTTCATGTGGCTATAATAAGGTATACATGAAATGGAATAAGAGTCACTACCTCCATTATCCCTATCCAAGTACAATATCACGTATGTAAGTGGTGTAGGGTTCCTAGGCACACTAATGGAGTCTCACAAGTGATCAAACATACACAAATCAAAAATTCCTTGTGCCTACAAACCCTAGACTACGGATCGTTAACTAGATATATAGGCAAAGCAAGCAAGTAAACGGAAATATAGCTAAAGGGAAGGGGCTACAACCTTTGTAGATCCGGTCGTCCACATCCTAAACTCCATGAAGAGGTCCCTCCGCTGTCCAAGTCGAACCCATGACTCTAGCATTGGCATCATCGAAGAATGGGCGGGCTTAATCGTCGGTTCGATGCCGAAGATGATCTACGTCGAGGTATCACAAGAACAAGCTCCAACTTCACCAAGCCTTGAAAACTTGTGAAGGAAACACCCTATACAACTTGGCAAGAGGTAGAGGATGAAGAAATAGGAAGTGGGTAGACTTTAGATTTGGATTTCTCACTCATTTTGGCTAGTTGCCATTGATGGTGCAAGCTTTCTTCAACTTGAAGATGAAGAAGAAGATGATAAAGAATTATAATATGTATTAAAGAAAAAAGAAAAAGAATTCATTCTTATCATCTTCTAACCTTAGTTAAGTGTAGAGAATGAATTAGGGTTAGTTTAAATGGTTAGGGTTAAGTATAAGACAAGAATGGAGACTAAGTCAAAACTTCAAGAAAGTTCAACTAAAAACAAAACAAGTAACCATTCATTTATCCTTTTCATTTTCCAAAATGAATAAATGAATAAGATAAATGAATAAGTAATTAAGTAAACAAAACCCTAATCATTAACTTAACCATAGTTTAATTCTTTACACTTAACCAAAGTTTAATTCTTTACACTTAACCAAATAAGCATGTATCATCAAACATGATACAATCATGTGCACAAAAGTATATCACATATACAACTTGCACAATTCAAGTGAGAAAATCCATTTAAAGTGAACCAATACTAGTTAATGCAAAGTAATATATCAAATACATAATTATACATTAAATCATTAAATCAACACTTGATTTAACGATCCGGTCATATCGTATATAACCGACTAGTATCCAATGTATCGGCTTATCGAATCAATCCTTGATTCGATAACTAGGTTATATCGCATATAACTAATCGATACATTCATCGCGAGAATATAATACGGTATCATATACATGCATTATTCTCGGTCCCGCACATATCTCATATGCGCTCCTATTTCGTTTCGCTTGAGCCAGGAAACCTCTGTGTAGGACTCTAAAGACTCGTCAATACGCCGGCAGCAGATGATGATCATATCAAACACCCACAAGCCGCAAGCGGTCTGCTAAACGTAACGGCCACCCGGGTATTGAGCGATCAGAAGATCGACGAGCAAGCCCGCTCACACTCTTGTGAATCCAACCAGTAACACTTACCGTACAGTCCGGTCTGTTCGTCTCATATGTCGCATATCTCGCCTAGGGGTGGTAAACGTCAGACCCCAATAGCTCGATAAGTTATGCCGACGTAAGGTCCATAAAATTCATGAAACTACTGATAACTCTTACCAGTATATCACTGCAACCCTGGCCAGGGATTTCCTGTTATGGCCAGTCGAGCATAGCACAACATCAACCCCCAATACCGAGAGAGACGAATCCCCTCCTATCGCTCATTGCCTCCATGTGAATCGAGACTGTACCTAATAACCACCTGTTTGTACAACTCAGTAGAGCCGTGGTAGGGTGGAAATCAAAGCACAGTGGGAGACACAGAAGTAACTATGACGATCTCGGATCAACAGACTAAGCTGTACCAGTATCACCAGAGAACTGCCATCTGACGTGAGGTATAATACCATCTGGGAGTTCTCGGCGAGTCCGTTCAGTGTACCCAGTCTCCACTGAGCACCCGCATACCATCTTCGATGTCAAACACCAATGGATATGGGATCATCCATCGCCCATCGCATGGGTCGAGAAGATATGCGCTAGTCTACTCTGGAATATCGATGCCCTGTCTCGATATTCCCTCGACTAGGAACATTTCAAGGATGTACTCATGGACTATCCAGGCCCCACTAGTATGATCTGCATCACAGTCCTGGAAGTCGAGTACACATCCTAAGGGCTTTATCAACATGTAACAGAGAGACAGAAAGTATACACGTTAAGATAAACAGCAACCAGATAGCGTACTATCATGTCGAGCAAGAAAGTCCTATCTATATATGTCCCAGCATCCACTACAATATACATCCAATGTACAGTAATGGCCTCTAGGGCATACATATAACTAACAATCTCCCACTTGCACTAGGGCCATCTGTAGCAGTGGTAGCAGTATCACATACTCAACCATCCCCTAAAAGTCTCTCTTTGGGAAAAGGCCTTCGTGAGTGGATCCGCCGTGTTGTCCTCTGAGTCTACTCTCCTAACCTCGATCAACCTGGAGATCAACTATCTCCATGATCAGGTGATGCAGCCTCAGAATTTGTCTGGGTCACTGATGGGACCAGGGTTCCAGGGCCGAAGCCTCACTTCCATTGTCATACAATGGAAGGAATCTAGTTCATCTTATGAACCAATATACACCCAAACTTCCTCTTTGGTAGTATCTTCAATAGCGATGTTACCAGCCTTTATCGTCTAGTTTGCCACGGTATCTAGCTTGGAACTCTTCCAACATACCGTCCCTCTACTGAGGGTAAAGACAATGCCCGTGACTGACATTCAGTCGTCTTTATCACCCTGGAACTCTTCCAGTGATTCTCCCCATGATCGTTTGATACCATCTCACTACATCTAGTGAGAATCCTAGCATCCAATTACATCTATCTCATAGATGAAAACTCAGGATTTAGGAGGTATCACTTTGACCCTATTTGGAGAATCCTAGTGATAATAGAAGATTGACCGATCGTAGTATAGGAAACTCTTTTCCTATCAAGAGTATGTTGTCTACGTACAATACGAAGATGACCACTTTACTCTCTACTACCCTTTTGTATATACAAGGTTCGTCTACCATTTTGATGAAGTCAAACACTTTGACTATCACATCAAAACAGACGTTCCAACTCCGCGATGTCTGCTTCATTATGTAAAGCAACTTACACACGTTTCCGCTGCTCCCACTGTTTACGAAGCCCTCTGGCTGTGTTCTTATAGACGTTCTCTTCTAAATCATTATTTAGAAAAGTAGTCATGACACCCAACCACCAGATATCGTAGTCATGGTATGTAGTCGTGGCAAGTAGAATCTGGATGGACTTAAGCATATTACCTGGAAAAGGTTTCATCATTATCCGTTCCTGGCCGATGACGAAAACCTTTAACAAGTCTAGCTTTGAAAGTCTCAACTTTTCCATCTACACCAAGTCATCTTCTCAAGATATACTTGCTCCTGATGGGGATTTAACCCTTCAGATATAGCAGCCAAAGTCCATACTTTGTTGGTGTATTTGGATTCCATCTCAGATCGCTAAGCATCCAGCCATTCTTACAGAGTCCCTACTCTCGATGGCCTGCTCAAAACTAGTTGGGTCATCATCTCATGATGCATTCCTCGCTCCCACTGTCATCGAGAAACCGAGGTATCCCTCCGGCGGATGAGGAACCCTACTAGATCGGCGGAGAGGCTGAGGTTCGTCGGGAACTATAGAATCCTTTGGTTCTGTCAAATCATCAACTGCAGTTTTGTATAGCTGGAACCTTTCCAGTTCTACAGAACTGATCCTGCCTCGATCTTGTCCGGATTTTGCTTTAAACATAGGCCGGACAACCCCAAATCTTAACTCGCTTAAGAGATGGGTTCTTCCCATACCATATCTCATATGGAATGGTAGGCACTGATTTGATTCGAACCTAATTCAATAGGTATGCAGCTTCTCAAGTGCACAACCCCAAAAAGGAAGTAGGTAACTCAGTAATACTCATCATAGAGCACACGATATCTAATATTGTGCGATTGCTCCGCCTTGATACACCGTTGTGCTGTGGTGTATTCAGAGGAGTAACACTGAGAGAGAATCTCATTCTCCTTTAGAATAGTCCAGGAATTCTATGCACAAGTATTCTCCTCCCTGATCTTATCATAGGACATAATACTTATACCCGTATTTTGGTTCTCTACTTCTAACTTATATTTTGTGAATATCTCAAAAGGTTCGGACTTATGTTTCAACAGGAACATATGTCTGAATCTTGAGAGATTATCAGAGAATGTAATGAAATACAAAGAACCAGTCTTGGCATTTATAGACAGGAGACCTTACATACATCATAATGTATCAGTCCCAAGAGTTTACTAACTCTTTCTCTGTTTCCAGTAAACGGAGCTATGGTCATCTAATCTCTGTGACATGACTGGCAAGTTTCATAAGATGTAAATTCAAACTGATTTAAATATGCATCTAAAATGTAACTTCAGCCAGTCGGGTCGCATTGATGTGACCTAGTCTACAATGCCTCAAGAAGGATTCGTTCATCTTTGAACTCTTCCTCTTGTGTGTGTTCTGTATACTAGGAACTGTAGTTTGATTTAGAACGTCAATGCTTTTAGATAACGTGCCTGAACCGATCAACTTTTGATATAGGAAATGTTCAAAACATTATCCAATCAATACAAAATTATATCCTTCTTTACTAATAAAGAGCCTGATATGATTTTGTATATCAGGTTCGGTATCTAATAGCATTTGTTCAGAATCAATGTACTGGTAATACAGGGTGACAGTGACCAACAGACTTGGCTGCAACACTTGCCCCGGTTTCTGTCTCATGAAACTTATCACCCGTTCTCAGTTTTTCTACCTTTTTGTAGCCCTATGTAACAGCTTACATATCTGGGATCCTGATCCGGTATCATATACCCTGGATTCAGAGGATACTGAGAAACAGTTCTTTGTAATGAACATACCCGAAGGAGATGCATCATATGCACTTTCTTCGTTTGGGCGGCATAGGAAATCTGGTATTCCCCTATTTCCTGCTCTGTCTTATAACAATTATAAGTTGGAGCGGGACCAACTTTCCCCAGCTCAGTATAACAAGCGGGTTTGGTCAATACATCCATATTATTATCTTGATTAAGGCGTGATATGGTCTCTATCTGGAAAGAGAGAGAAGAAAACACTCAGCGTGCGCTCTTGCAAGATCAGATTGGTTATTTATTTTATCTAATCAGGATGGCTCCCACTGTTTTTATCAAATCTTCCTTCAAACCCTAAAAGGAAAGACTAGTCGGGATTAATTACACTCTACAAGTTCGCCAATCTTTCAGCCAGGCCAGTGTCGGTACTTTGAGGGAGGTTCCCCGTGCTTTCGCACGGACCTAATTACAGTAAACCTCGTTTTTCCAGAGGCGTAACCCCGTTGACACCTTTCTAGACACCTACTTGATCGGCTAATTGTAAAGTGTAAAACTCTCCCAGGAGTAACAATTACTCGCAGTGGGTATCGGGATCCAACTATCATATAGATGGTATGCAATCTCATTGCAAATTTCAACACTTGAAACTCCCGATAAAGGTTTTTACCCCTAGCACCTATGATCTTAACTATGGTCAACAAATCATAAGTACTAGTCAAGTTCTACCCGTCATTTCGTGATTAATTAGACCCACCTACATGACCCTTAACTAAGGTCAACAAAGTCACGCGACTGTCCTAACTAATCGCATCATATGCGGTGTAGGAAGACATCACTTAGCTACCGTACACTGTGCCTTGACTATGGTCAACAAACACAGCACGAATACTAAGTACTCTACTTCCTAAAATAACGGAGGGTTGCGAATGGTCTTTGTGAAAACCTTTAACGCTTTGAACTTGATCTCGTTGCGGAATCAAATGGTTTTAAATGGAATGTTTTTTAGGCTTTTCTAGTTTTGCTAAAGGGGTCACTCCCAGTGAAGGGATCGTCGGCCCTTTCCTCGTCGAATGAGGTGCGGGATATATCATATATATCACTGTGCAAAGCGGAAACTATAGAAGCTATCAAAAACAAACCGAGTGATATAGCATCTGCCAGTTATTGCTAAAGGAGTCACTCCCGATGAAGGGATCTCGGTCCTTTCCCTATCGAATAAGGTGCAGGATGTTCTACAAGGAACACCGCGATGCAAAGCAAGAACTGCAGCTACCTGTTTTTATTTTGAAATTCGATTCCACAACATCAATTAGGTTTATTTTCTTTCATTAATCACATTAATGAAAATCCCATCATTTAAATTACCTAACCATCACAGATAAATATGACGTAAGCTTATGCCATCCGCATTCGCCTCGATGTCCCCTCGTGCACCGTTAGGTTAGGTAACTAACGGCAGAGCGGGGCAGGGCTAGCGCGGGTGTAAAACATAAGCAACGTCTATATAATATATCATATATACTATATATAATATCTGTCACAGTACATCACATGATCACATCACAGATAAATCACAGCAGAAGAAACATATGAAATATTGGATATACTAGGACGTCCGTGTTTTCAATACGAGCCAGTATAAAACACGGATTCCACGGTCGTGATGAATAGCCAATCCCACACCCCAAGACCCCTACGAGAGTGGCAAGCAACCCTACCAATTCTAGGGTTAGGAGACCCGGACTCGACTCCTCGAGATGGTCTCCCTCTGGACCCCAGAACCCGGTTACTTGTGCTCCCCTCCTTGGGTCTATCCTAATGCGGAAAAGTAAATAATATACAATGGGTGACATCTTCCGCAACCTGGAAGTGTCCCAATAAAAGAATATTACATACAAGTTTTTACATGAATGAAAATGAAAAAATACTCATCTCACATAAAATCCCACCCGGCTATTCAAACACGACGATCCAATATAACATATCCAGCAACACATAACATCACATGTCATCAACATAAGTAAATATGCGCATCCCAATTGTCGTTGACATATAGCAATGAAACCGGCGACATCACATATTACACTTACGGTCACAGAAAAGAAAGTGTAAAACTACAACAGTTGGAATCCGCAACCACCTCAGACATCGCACGCCTGACCAAATGAATTCTTTAGACATCGCATGCCTAACAATTATAAACCCCGCATTTTAGTCTCATTATCGAAAACACTTTTCAATATCAAGTCGGGCAATTCAACAAGATTCCCGAAAAACTGATCGAATGCTCGTCGCAAACTTTAGTACGCGGCCGCACCCTGATACCGTCGACGAAGTGCACCAAGGCGGAACACCGCTGCCTAGAGCACCCGGACGGATGCTTTCGGCGACAGGGTTCTCCTACAGTCACTTGGTCGGGGCTATGGAGTGAGGCTGTCTATTAAGTTTACCCGGCGAGTATCCGCGTACACTACGTGATTGCGACGGACTTTTGATCACATCAAAATTCCATGGCAACCGATCAGGTGAGACTAAACTGCTATGTTTATAACATTCATCCAGTCATCTCATAACTATTTGCGAATTCCAATTATTGTATCACATTCCGGATAAATAGAAAATGCTAAACTTTTCGATCGAACAATCGAACACCCAAGTTTTCCCGATACAGCTCAACACATGAAATAAGTCTAACAGCATTCAGTTCGTGCCTCAGTACCAACGGTCCAGCCGTAGAAGGGTCAAGCCAACGCCTCACATGTGGCACGCCGTACTGCCCCAAACCCGAAGGTTCAAAGGGCAGTTCAAGATGGTCACATAATCGAGTTAAGGTTTGTTGTCTTCTAGAGGGATCATCGCGTTACTTGCACTACTTAGAACGTCGTTAAACTGCGGAAAAATCCAACAATTGGAAATTTCCGGCAGGGGAAAAAGTGGGTATTTATATCCGGTCGAACTTTTTAACATATTCTAAAAATACCCGGAAAAACACACTGACAAAATTAGACAATCCGATCGATACACCGAGTCCCCAATACAACCCAGAAAATTCAACTCTTGAAAAAATATTAAAAATTCCCAGGAAAACCAGCACTGCAAACTAGGAATTACTGTGCAAAATGTATTGCAAGAGGAGACAAAAGAGCCGCGGAACCGCCGCAATAGCATGCTAATGCCGCGGTTCCGCCGCGGTTTGATGGATTCAGGGGCCCCGTTTTATACAGTAATTCTTAGAATCTTCTACTGAGTTTTCTGCATATTTTTAATTCTAAAAAAACCACGATTTTCAAAAATGTACAGAGAGCAATATTAGGGTTACGGTTTCGGTTCAATCGGATTTCTAACTCCGTCTACGCATCGCCTAAGGCTCTAACTAGGCTCTGATACCACTGTAGGGTTCCTAGGCACACTAATAAAGTCTAGCAAGGCATCAAACATGGCTAATTCAAATTTTACGGGTGCCTACAAACCCTAATACGGATCGTTAACTAGATATATAGGCGATGCAAGCATGTAAACGGATTTAATGCTAAAGGAAAGGGGCTACAACCTTTGTAGATCCGGTCCACTACTTCCTAAGCTCCGCGATGATCTCCCTCCGCTGTCCAGATTGAACCCATGACTCTAGCATCGGCTTCATCGAAGAATGGGCGGGCTTGATCGTCGGCTTCGATGCCGAAGATGATCTACGTCGAGGCATCTCAAATTCGAGCTCCGCCTTCGCCAAGTCAAGAAACTTGTGAAGACAACACACTCTACTACATGGTAAGTAGTAGAGGATGAAGAAATAGAAAGTGGGTAGACTTTAGATTTGGATTTCTCACTTGTTTTGGCTAGTTGCCATTGAAGCTATCAACATTTTTCTTCTTGAAGAAAAAGAAGAAGATCATATATGATAAGTTTTTTTTTTCTAAATAGAAAATAAATGATTTCTTATCATATCATGAACCATGGTCAAGTGTAGAGAGCTAACTAGAGTTTATGTGAATGGTTAGGGTTAAAGAAGAAGACAAAATGGTCACTTGGTCAAAAGCTTCATGAAGCTTCAACAAGCTTCATGAAAGAAAAGAATAAAAGAAAACCATTTTGTTTTTTCTCTTTATGCTTTTAATTTCCAAAACTAATAAATAAATAAATGAATGAATAAGTAATCATAACCCTAACCATTCATATAACCATGGTTCAAACTTTACACTTAACCAAATTTGCATGTATCATCAAACATGATACAAACAAGTGCACACAAAAATATATCACATATACAATGTGCACACCAAGTGAGAAAATCCATTTAAAGTGAACCAATACTAGTTAATGCAAAGTAATATATCAAATATATAATTATACATTAAATCATTAAATCAACACTTGATTCAATGATCTGGTCATGTCGCACATAACCGACTAGTATCATTAGTAACATCTTATCGAATCAACACTTGATTCGATAACCCTGCTATATCGCATATAACCGATCAATGTCACAAATCGCGAGAATCGAATACAGTATCACATACTGGTATTATTCTCGGTCCCGCACATATCTCATATGCGCTCCTATTTCGTTTCGCTTGAGCTAGGAAACCTCTGTGTAGGACTCTAAAGACTCGTCAATACGCCGGCAGTGGATGATGATCATATCAAACATCCACAAGCCGCAAGCGGTCTGCTAAACGTAACGGCCACCCGGGTATTGAGCGATCAGAAGATCGACGAGCAAGCCCGCTCACACTCCTGTGAATCCAACCAGTAACACTTACCGAATAGTCCGGTCTGTTCGTCTGATATGTCGCATATCTCACCTAGGGGTGGTAAACGTCAGACCCCAATAGCTTGATAAGTCATGCCGACGTAAGGTCCATAACATTCGTGAAACTACTGATAACTCTTACCAGTATATCACTGCAACCCTGGCCAGGGATTTTCTGTTATGGCCAGTCGAGCATAGCACAACATCAACCCCCAATACCGGGAGAGACGAATCCCCTCCTATCGCTCATTGCCTCCATGTGAATCGGGACTGTACCCAAAAACCACCAGTTTGCACAACTCAGGAGAGCCATGGTAGGGTGGAAATCAAAGCACAGTGGGAGACACACAAGACTCTATGACGATCTCGGGTCAACAGACTAAGCTGTACCAGTGTCACCAGAGAACTGCCATCTGACGTGAGGTATAATACCATCTGGGAGTTCTCGGCTGTTAGTGTATATGCCCTAGAGGCCATTACTGTATCATACTAGTTTGTATATTACTTAATGGAAGCTTGGGATATTCACCTTGTATAAACAATCTTGCTCAATATAGTAGTATGCTACTTGGTTTGTTTCTACTTCAATGTGTACATGTGTTTATATTAGTATATCACCTATACGCATTAGTGGAGCCCTTAGGATCTTTGCTTGATTACCAGCGTTGTGATGGCAGTCACACTAGTAGGGGCTGGGTAATCTATAAGCACATCCTTATACAGGTCCCTAGTCGCAGGACTATCGAGACAGGGCATCGATACTCCGGAGTAGACTAGCGTATGCGCTTCTCATCCCATTGTGGGAGATGGTCTGTCCCACAGCCATCAGTACGTCGTACTGGAGATAGTATACGGGTGCTCGTTGGGTTACGAGTACACTGGACAGGACTCGTCGGGAACTGACAGGTTGGTATTATACCTATCGTCAGTTATCAGTTCCCAGGTGACATGAGTACAGCTTAGTCCGCTGACTTGACACTGCCACTTCGCCTCGAGTGTGTTCCCACTGCACTTTGATCACTACCCTACCACGGCTCAAAGGAGTCATGCAAACAGGTGGTGGTTGGGTGCAGTCCCGAAGCACTTGGAGGCAGTGACGGTTAGACAGGATTCGTCTCTCCCGGTATTGGGGGTTGACATCGCGCTGTGTTTAGGAGAGCCATTACACGAGTAGTCCCTGGCCAGGGCAAGCGAGATATACTGGTAGGCTTCCAGTGTTATCTCAGGGTGTTTTGGGCTTCACTCCGACACGACTTGTACCGCTATTAGGGGACTGACGTTTTACCGCCCCCTAGGCCCGACATGCGATGTATTAGACGAACAGACCGGATTGTACGGAGACTGTCACATTCAGACTCAGTAGGAGTTCAGATGGGGTTTCACCTCGTCAGCCTTCTTGTCGGCGTCTACCTGGGGACCGTTACGCACAGCTAGTGCCGCTTGCGGTCTGTGGTTAAACCCACTGCCAGCGTAGTGTCGAGTCTTTAGAGTCCCACACAGAGGGTATTCGCCTCTGGGCAAAACAGAGTAGAGGTCGCATGGTTTTGCGGCAGGGTTCGTTCTCATCCGCGCACTTGTGCACGTTTGGAGTCCGGACGGATTATACTGGCGGGCTCTGGTTTGAGCCAGATACTGGTATATGTTTTGGGGTTGCTTTTATATCTCGGTATTCTTGTTCCTCGGAACGAGAATACAGGTGTGTATGCACAGTTGCTTGAGGCGGAGGATGAGGTTTTTCTTTAGGGTTTCGGAACGGATGCGTATGCACAGTTGACAGTCGTCATTTTCCAAACCCTAATAGATTTATGAAATATCAATTAATAATAGTAATTAACTGAAATATTGTTATGGTTGATTTTGTTGACTTGTTGACCATGGTTGACTTGTTGGCCATGGTTGAATGTTGACCACCATTATTGCTTTGCAAGGATACTCCTTGATTCTAGCTTACACTCATTTAATGAAGTGATGATAGTGGTCATTCCAAATACAACCATCAACTATTTTCATTTTCAATTATTATTATTAATTAGATAATTCCTTTTCTTTTAGTTATGGTTGCAAAAGAAAAGAGCTCATTCTATCATAATCATTCTCTCTCCTCATTTTTCATCTTCTTCTTCCTCAAGCTCAAGGTGAATCCTTCTCATGAGTTGAGAATCCCTCACCTTAAAAGAAAAACACCCTTTAGATACTCTCTACTCTCTCTCTAGGGTTCAAGGTTTAGCAAGCCGGAGATCCTAGTTCACTCAAAGTTCGAGGAAGAGCCCAAAGGTTGAACCCTCAGGTGGATCCATCTTCGACGGAGGAAGGCTACGAGGCAAGAACCATCAACCTCTACAAGGTTTGAAGAAGAAGGAGTTCAAGTTAGGTATAACTTTTCATCCGAGTAGCTAACGCTCCTTTGTATGCTTGCTAGTTTAGTTTAGACACGATCCCGACCTTGTTTAGTCCATGTTGCTCCTCATGACAAATTTTGATTGTTATACCGTTTCCGCCTCCTCGTAAGTACCGGGGATGGCAACGTGGACTTACATCGGCGAGTCCGTTCAATGTACCCAGTCTCCACTGAGCACCCACATACCATCTCCGATGTCAAACACCAATGGATATGGGATCATCCATCGCCGATCACATGGGTCGAGAAGATATACGCTAGTCTACTCTGGAATATCGATGCCCCGTCTCGATATTCCCACGACTAGGAACAATGAAGGATGTACTCATTGACTACCCAGGCCCTACTAGTATGATCTTCATCACAGTCCTGGAAGTCGAGTACCCATCCTAAGGGCTTTATCAGCATGTAATCAGAGAGACAGAAAGTATACATGTTAAGATAAAGAGCAACCAGATAGCACACTATCATGTCGAGCAAGAAAGTCCTACCTATATATGTCCCAGCATCCACTACAATATACATCCTATGTACAGTAATGGCCTCTAGGGCATACATATAACTAACAGGTACAAGCTGTACGTAACGTTTTGCCTATGTATTGATTGGAAGGGAAACTGACGAGTGAACTCATCCAATAAACCCTACTGAGCCTGACAGTGACAATAACCGTACGGTCCGGAACATTCGTCTATGAGTATCGCATATACGGCATAGAGGGTCGGTAAACGTCAGACCCCTAATAGCTGCATAAGTCGTGTCAGAGAGCAGCCTAGAACACCCTGAGATACTACTGGTATACCTACCAGTATATCTCGATTACCCTGGCCAGGGATTTCGTGTAATGGCTCTCCTAAACACAGCGCGATCTCACTCCCAATACCGGGAGAGACGAATCCTCGAAGATCCGCTCACTTGCCTCCAGTGTGGCTCGGGACTGTACCCAACTAAAACCTGTTTGCACAACTCCTTTGAGCGTGGTAGGGTAGTAATCTAAGCACGGTGGGAACTCACATGAGACAAATGACGACCTCAGGTCGATGAACTAACCTGTACACATGTCACCAGGGAACTGCTATCTGACGATATGTATAATACTAACTAGCATGTTCCCGGCGAGTCCTGTCCGGTGTACTCATAACCTAATGAGCACCTGTATACATCTTAGGTGATCCAACTGACCCCAGTGGCTTGTGAGACCGGCCGCCGCCCCTCGTCGGGGTCTCGACTGTATACACTAGTCTACTCTGGAGTATCGATGCCCTGTCTCAAAACTCCCACGACTAGGGACACTTTAAGGATGTGCTTATAGACCCCAGCTCCCACATATATGATCGCCATCGTACTGCTGGTAGTCAAACAAGAATCCTATGGGCTCTATCATAATGATAAAGACAAACCAGATAGCATACTATCATCTCGAGTGAGACTGTTTTATCGGTATAGGTCCTCCCTCAATCATTGCAATCACGTACCTGCGATCCAATAATTGACTTAGAGGGCACTATATCCAACACAAACACAATACAATAAAATGCGAGGAAGAATATATATATAACCTCGCAACGACCAATTGAACCCACGTCCAAAATTCACCGAAACCTAGTAAGCAACTTATCGCATAATTTTGCACAAGTCTAAAACTAACACAATTCTAGCGATTACAAACATCTTAAAGCATCTTAACTAAGTTATCCAAACCACTTCCATAATTTTAAACCCACCCAATTATGTTTTAGTAAAACCTAGTTTACTAATAATCTTAATTAGACAAATTAGGAATTAAAAAAATTTCCATTCTTCCACTAGATTAAGTTTACCTAATCTTCAATTAACAATTAACCCATTCATCAAGTTAAACTCTAACTTGAACTTCTTTAAAATTATCATGAATGAATTAAACATGAATTTAAAGCTATATTAAACAATTAATTAGCTAGCTATGTGATTTAATACAACAAATTAAAGATTTAAGTTGAAATTATACCTCTTCAAAAACACATAAAAGCAATTAGATCCGCTATTTTCTTCCTCCAAAATGATGTTTTTCTTGAAAATCCAAGCTAGATTAGTGAAGAAGAATGATGGTTTAAGTTTTGTTTATGAGTTTGTGAATTTATTTTAGGATTTTTGATGAACTTAGAAAGCTTGAAGATGAAGAAAAGAGCAAACGAAAAGAAATGGGCAGACTTGGGGGGCCTCGGCCAATGCAAGAGGGGGGGGTTGTGTAAAATGAGAAGAAAATTCTAGCACATAACAACAATAAATGCTCATTAAATGCAAAATGCCACCTTTTCTTTCATTTCTTTTTCTTTAAAAATTTAAATCCTTTTGCCACAAATATCTAGATATTGCATGGATGGGTTTAAACTTAATCTAGTGATTAGTTTGGCATAGATTCACATTAGGTGTAATTAACCCAAACCAAAAATATAATTACCACTAATAAGGTGCATAATTAACAACTTAAAATAATATTATTTTAGGGAAAAATTCTATGTGAACCAAAACTTCCAATTGACCCCTAAACCCCGCAAACTAGCTTCATTCAAGCTAAACTAGGTGTCGTCAAGTCTGTCACGCCCCGCTTCCCAGAGTGCGCTAAGATAGGAACGTGACAGAGCCAACCATGCTACCTGTGGATAGGAAACATCCCTCCACAGTCACATTACGACTGTCTAGAAATATCAAGAACAATAGAAACAAAATAAACTATCTAGTTCATGTCCTTGACCCAGAATAAACGAGTCAAGAAATAATATGCGGAAGTAATAGATCCAATAAAAAAATACAATCTGGAAAGTACGTCCCAAATACGGGCTCACATCAAAAAAAGAATGCTGAAAGAAAACTAAACTAAAGTACTAACAGGTCCTCACTGCTCGGTCTGTTGACTGAAATACTCCTGATCGACCTGCAGCAACGGTAGAGGATCTGGGCCATGCAAAACCCAGACGTCAGTGCGTCATAATATCAACAATAATACAATCAGAAGGTACAAGACAGACAGGCATGAGTATGAACAGTAATAAGAGTATAACAGTATCACGAATAAGGAACGGTGAAGGGTATAAGCACATGTGACGTGCAGAGAGTAATTTAAACTGTGCTACTGGGTTATCTATTCAAAATTCTTCGAAATCAATTAATGTAATTCTCATCGTAACCAATCGGTGATTATTCCGTAACGCCCAAAAAAACGGCAAACAATAGGTATTCCGTAACGCCCGGAAAAACGGCAAACAATATGTATTCTGTAACGCCCGGAAAAACGGCAAACAATATGATAGCCCTTTGAGTTACGTTCGGTTACATTCTTGATTTCCCCATACCCCCAAGTTATGTGTTCAAGTCAGGTATTGATAAATCTGAAGCTAATGCCAACACAGGATCAAGCAGGAACATGTTTATCTATACAGACAACGGGATATGTCCATCGGGACAACATGTAAGGATTGTCGGCATTAGAAACAGGATCAGGTAACATGTCAAGTAGTGATATATCAGGTCATGTCAGGTAGTGTATATGTATCAAGTCATGTCAAGTAGTGGTGTATCAGGTCATGTCAAGTAGTGCACAGGTATCAAGTGGGTGCTCATAATCAAACTGTAGCAAGTATGGGTGCACAAATAAAAGAATGGATGCACAATTATCGATCAGGGGTTACATCATGACTAAGTAGGATGCACAATATCAAGTATGGGGTACTAATGTATTAATAATATGAGTTAATGTAATATGGGGTGCAACTAGTTATGCAGAATTAATGGTGTGAATACACAAATAAATATGGATGCATAAATAACTATCAAGGGTTACAACTATAGCTTCATGACTATGTAGGATGTACATTATCTAGCATAGGGTGTTAATGTAGTAGTAATATGAATTAACGTGTTATGGTATTTAACTAGATATGTAATTAATAGTATGGATGCATAAATATCGATTGGGGTTACATTTACAGCTTCAAGACTAAGTGGGATGCACATTATTAAACATGGGATGTTAATATGACAATAATATGTAATAATGTGATCTGTAGATGCAGCTACATGTATATTAAATGATATGGATGCATACGGACGTCGTATAATAGTAAAATGGTAATGTGGAATGTACAACTAAGCAATATGAAATGTTATTATTCAATTGGGTGCATTATATAGTAGTATAGCATGTAGCAAGATAAACTTGCCTCGATCGGATCACACGACGGATACGCACGTCACGTCCGACGTCGGGTAAACGTCGCAGCATACACGCGGCGTGCGGGACGGTTCCAGGCAAGGCAAGAGGGTGATCACCAGGCAAGGGACGTTCATTGGATCTCCTGGATCGTCAGCGATGAGCACGGCTCCGGCGGGTGATCACCGGAAAAGAAACGAGATCAAGAAAAGAGAAGGAAAGAAAAGAAGAAGAAGAAAAGAAACGATAAGAAGGGAGGTGAGCGGATCCCTGGTGAACAAGGATCGCGAGAGGTGAGAGAGAGGGGAAGAAAGAGAGAGAGAGAGAGAGATCAGAGCGAGAGAGAGAGAGGGAGGGAGAGGGAGAGAAAGGGAGAGAGAGAAACAGAGCTGTCAGTTTTAAAAAAAGATTTCTTAAAAATTTAAAAAGATTATTCTGTTAGGGATTGTTAAATATAACTATTTAAAAAATATTATATTATATTATATTAGTAAAACATTTAATATTTGGCTAATACAAAAATAGTCCAAAACACGCCCGAGTCGGGTCTAAAAATCAAGTTTTAAAATACGGAAAATATACGTGTCAACCAAAACTAAAATAGGATATCCGGGTAACGAAAATGCATACCCCCAAGAGCGGATGCACGCACGTGCGCGTAGCCATCCAAACAGGTTCGTTACACTGAACGGGACGAGAACAAGATGCGCGGATGCTACGACAGGGTTAGGGGTATCAAGCAGGCCATGCAATATATTTTTAAAATATTTTTCTTGAATTTAAATGTTATATTAAAAAAATGCAGATGCTAGATATAATGCCAGTATGCAGTATACAATAATGAAAGTGCAAGAATCCATATAACAAGCCAGCATAAATCATAAACAGTAATCAAGACGGGTTTCCAGCAAGCAGGTCGGGTAGGATGCAAATACAGATGTCAAATACACTATTCGCACCCAAAACACAGTAAATCAGGAAAATACCATAAATAGAGAATTACTTGAACTAGAACTGGTATAAATGAACTAGGGTGTTACATTATACCCAACTACAAAAAGAATTTCGTCCTCGAAATTCCCAAGACAAGAAAAGATAAACAATCAAGAATCTATAAGAATAAGTGTGGAAACTTCTGTCGAATATCGTCTTCACATTCCCAAGTCGATTCTCCATGCGAGCGATTCCCCCAAGAAATAAGTACAAGAGGGATAACCTTGTTCTTGAGGACCTTTTCTCTTCGATCAACAATCGACATCGGTCGTTCCTCAAAGGTCAAATCCTCCCTTACAGTTAGCTCTGAATGATCTAGCACGTGTGTTTAATCTCGAACATACTTACAGAGTTGAGATACATGAAAAATGTCAGGAACATTCACCAAAGATTATGGTAAAGCCAATCGATAAGCCACTTCTTCAACACGCTCCATAATCTCGAAAGGCCCCACGAATCGAGGACTAAGCTTGCCTCGACTCCCAAAACGAATCACTCCTCTATTCGGTGATATATTCAAGAATACCAGATCACCAACAGCGAACTCTAGAGGTCTTCTCGATGTATCGGCCCAACTCTTCTGCCGATCTTGTGCTGCCCTCATGTGATTCCGGATAGTATTAACCTTCTCTACTGTTTGCACGATCAAATCTGGTCCCAACAATCTTCGTTCTCCAATATCGTCCCAACAAACAGGTGACCGACACTTGCGACCAAACAACTCTTCGAATGGAGCTATCAGAATAGTCGCCTAAAAG
The DNA here is from genome assembly GCA_030015575.1 of Agapanthus africanus. NCBI lineage: Eukaryota > Viridiplantae > Streptophyta > Magnoliopsida > Asparagales > Amaryllidaceae > Agapanthus > Agapanthus africanus. The sequence goes on along the minus strand of JASDDO010000016.1, from coordinate 321,999,660 downwards.
CTGTTCTTGTAAGAAAACTCCACCAAGTGTAGATGATCCTCCCACGAATCCTTGAAGTCTAACATGCAAGCTCTCAACATGTCTTCACGAGTTCAGCATACTCTTCAAGGCTCCTTGAATAGACCAGAATATCATCGATGAACACCACAATAAACTGGTCCAAGAACGGTAAAAAGATTCGGTTCATCAAGTCCATAAATATCTTCGGTGCATTCGTGACTCTGAATGGCATCACTAAATACTCATAATGTCCATATCGGGTTCAGAATGCGGTCTTGCAAATATCCTCTGATTTAACTCGGACCTGATGATATCCGGATCGCAAATCCAGCTTCGAGAATACCCTCGTGCCACTGAGTTACTCAAATAATTCACCAATGCGAGGGATCGGGTACTTTTCCTTAATAGTTACCCGGTTTAATTTTCGATAATCGATGCACATCCTTCTTGTGCCATCTTTCTTCTTTACTAGAAGAATTGGAGCTCCCTAAGGTGAATTACTGCTATGATTCCAACCCTTCTCTAGCAATTCGGTAACCTGCTTCTTGACTTCTTCCAACTCCACTGGTGCCATTGGATATTACGCCTTTGAGATTGGCGCTGCACCAGGAACAAGATCGATCACGAACTCCACATATTGTTTTGGTGGTAAACCCGAGATGTCCTCGAACACGTCCATGAACTCTCGAATTGCAGCTGGCGCTTCCTCCTTATCAACTTCCATCGATGAAAGAACATTGTTTGTCGGACTAGCATTAAACTCAACTGGCCCGACAGAACTGCTATCTCCAGCAAAAACAAACTCCGGATGTCCGGGAATCTGGAAAATCACTTTCTTTGCCCTACAATCAATGTGAGCGTGGAAAGTGCCGAGAAAATACATTCCTAAGACGACATCAAAGCTGCCGGTATCAATCACCAAGAAATCTGCAAATAACTCCCGTCCGCAAATAACTACTAAACAATCCTTACATTCACTACGAACTATGATCTTCTCATTCCCAGTGTGTATATCCCAACAACTAGACAGGGTCGTTCAATAAATTGAATGTGCATCAATAAACTTGGACGACATAAAACAATGGGATGTACCAGAATCAAATAATACTAATGCGGGAAAATCATGAACAAGTAGGATACCTGAAACAACTTCATCTGAAGCCTTAGCCTCTTCCGTCGTCAGAGTAAAGGCTCGAGCTTGATTAGGTCCCTGAGTCTTCTATCCCTGAATCTGCCTCTGTGGCGGCCTCTGAACATCATCCTTCAAACGTAGCTTCGACGGGAAAGTATCAATGGTGTGATCAGCTGATCCGCAAATAAGACAAAGTCCAAGCCTCTTATGACAATCTCTTCGATAGTGACTCGGTCGTTGGCAGTAATCGCACAACACCCTTCCTTTATGCTCGGGCAAAACTGGCCTCTTCATCGGTACAACGCCACACCTATCCATCGGGACACCTCTGCGTATAGACGTTCGATTTGGCGTAAACGCCGGCTTCCGTACCCCAACTACCTGCTGCTGCGTACCCTCTGTCTTCAATGATAAACTCTGATGCTCCCCGGCTGCTTTATGTTAGTTATATGTATGCCCTAGAGGCCATTACTGTACATACGATGTATATTGTAGTGGATGCTAGGACATATATAGGGAGGACTTTCTTGCTCGACATGATAGTATGCTATCTGGTTGCACTTTGTCTTAACATGTACTCTGATTATCTCTATGTTACATGTTGATAAAGCCCTTAGGGTATGTACTCGACTACTGGGACTATGATGAGATCATACTAGTGGGGCCACGGTAGTCGACGAGTACATCCTATAACTGTTCCTAGTTGAGGGTGTATCGAGACAGGGCATCGATGCACCAGAGTAGACTAGCGTATACGCATCTTGACCCATATGATGGGCGATGGATGATCCCATATCCATCGGTGTTTGACATCAAGGATGGTGTACGGGTGCTCAGTAGAGACTGGGTACACTGGACGGACTCGCCGAGAACTCCCAGATGGTATTATACCTTACGTCAGATGGTAGTTCTCTGGGGACACTGGTACAGCTTAGTCTGTTGACCCGAGATCGTCATAGAGTCTTGTGTGATTCCCACTGTGCTTTGATTTCCATCATACCACGTCCAAGAGGGCGTGCAAAAAGGTGGCTTTTGGGTACAGTCCCGAATCACATGGAGGCAATGACCGATAGGAGGGGATTCGTTTCTCCGGATATAGGGAGTTAATGTTGCGCTGTGTTCGATTGGCTATAACCGGAAATCCCTGGCCAGGGTTGCTGAGATTTACTGGTAAGTGTTATCAGTAGTTTCTCAAACTGTTATAGACCTCATATCGACACGACTTATCGAGCTACTGGGGTCTGATTACCACCCCTAGGTGAGATATGCGACATATCAGACGACGAGACCGGACTGTACGGGAGTGTTACTGTTTGGATTCACAGGAGAATGTACAGGCTTGCTTGTTGATCTTCTGAGCGCTCAATACCTGGATAGCTGTTACGTTTAGCTGACCGCTTGCAGCTTGTGGGTGTTTGATATGATCATCACCTACTGCCGGCGTATTGACGATTCTTTAGAGTCCTACACAGAGGTTTCTTAGCTCAGGAAAAACGGAGTAGGAGCACATATGTGATATGTGCGGGACCGAGGATAATACGGTATATGATACCGTATTGGATTCTCGCGATATGAGATATCGGCCGGGTATATGTGATATAGCCGGGTCATCGTATTAGTCGGTTATATGCGATATAGCCGGATTATCGGATCAAGTGTTGATTCGATAATTTAATGTATAATAATATATATGATATATTAAATTACATTAACTAATATTTGCTCACTAAAAGATTCATTTTCTCACTGGATAATACATTGATATATATGCGATATATGTTAATTGTATTATTTTCTATTGTTACAAAATATATTGTATATGTGATATATAATATTGTAACATGTTAGGGTTACAAATTTAACATTGGATTAGGGTTTAAACTTGGTTAAGGTTTGGATTAGGGTTAGTTTTTGCATGAAGCTTCCATGAAGCTTCATGAAGCTTTGACTTTGTGATTGCTTGATATTATTTGTGAGATATTATGTGAACCCAATCCAAACCATTAACCCTAGTTAACTCTCTACAAGGGTTAAATCTCTCATGCTTAACCCTTGGTTAGATTTGTAACCACTACAATAATTCATTGTTCATCACAAAAGAATTAAGGTTATCTTCTTCATGCTTGAGTTCCTTCATGAAAAAGCTTTCTTTTGTGATGAAAGTGAGTGAGAAAAAGATTTTAAATGAGAGCAAAAATCATACTTCATCATCCTCATCTATCCTTGCCATTTAGATGAGGGTGTTCACTTCATATTATGAGTGTTAGCTTGTGTTATCGAAACTTCAAGGTAGATCATCTTGGTATCGAAGATCGAAAGCAAAGGTTGCATCATTCTCTTCGTGAAGACTCTCGAGAGTCCACAACACGATGATCGCAGCGAAGGGACCTCAACACGGAGCTTAAGAAGTGAAGGACCAGATCTACAAAGGTTGTAATCCCTCTCACTTAGTGTTAAAGCGTTTAACATATTCGTTTTCGCCTAAACCCTAGTTTAAAGATCCAGCTTCGGGTTGTTCGGCACGGCTAAAATTTTAATTGGGCATGGTTGATGCCTCGTAGACCCTCGTGCGCATGCCTAGCAACCTTACAGTGGTATCAGAGCCAAGCTTGAGTTTTAGGCGAAGTCTAGACGAAATTTAAAGTCCGATCGAACGCCGAAACCCCGATACGGAACCCTCTCTGGACAATTTTCAAAAAGTTGATTTTTTCTGAATTAAAAATGCTCATAAAAACAAGCAGGAAAAACTAAGAATTACTGTGAAGTACGGATCTCTGAGTCAACAATTTGACCGCGGAACCGCGGCTAAACCATGGTTTTTGCGGCGGTTCCGCGGCCAAAATTTGGACTTAGTCCCTGGAATTTCACTTAATTATTCTTAGGTCCTTTCTTGGCAATTTGTTCTGGGAATATTTTAATTCCACTCAAGTGTTGAGTTTTCTAGGGTTGTATTGGGGACTCATTGATTCGATCAGATAATTTAACTTTGTTTTGTTTTGTCCGGATAATTTTAGAAACTGTTAAAAAGTTCGGGCGGATATCAATAACTCACTTTTTCCCCAGTCGGAAATTTTTTCAAAAGTTGGATTTTTTCTCGAGTTTAAGAACGTTCTAAGTCGTGCAAGTAACGCGGTGGACCCTCTAGAAGACAGCAAACCTTAACTCGATTATGTGACCGTTTTGATCTGCCTTTTGAACCTTAGGGTTTGGGGCAGTACGGCGTGCCACATGTGAGGCGTTGGCTTGACCCTTCTACGGCTGGACCATTGGTACTGTGGCATGTGATGGATGTTTTTAAACTGATTTCAAGTGTTGAGATATATTTGGGAAAACTTGGGTGTTTGATTATTCGATCGGAAAGTTTAACATTGTCTATTTATCTGGAATATGATACAATATTTGGAATCCACAAGTAGTTATGAGATAACTAATATGAATGTTATAAACATAACAGTTTAGTCTCAGATGATCGGTTGCCACGGAATTTTGATGTGATAAAAAGTCCGTCGCAATCACGTAACGTACGCGGATACTCGCCGGGTAAACTTAATAGACAGCCATGCCCCATAGCCCCGACCAAGTGACTGTAGGAGAACCCCGTCGCCAAAAGCATCCGTTCGGGTGCTCGCGGCGACGGTGTTCCGCCTTAGTGCACTTCATCGACGGCATCGGGGGTGCGGCCGTCTTCTAAAGTTTGCGACGAGCATTCGATCAGCATGTTGGGAATCTTGTTGAATTGCCCGACTTGATATTGAAAAGATTTTTCGATAATGAGACTAAAATGCGGGGTTTATAATTGTTAGGCATGCGATGTCTAAGGAATTCATCTGGTTAGGCATGAGATGTCTAAGGAGATTGCGGATTCCAACTGTTGTAGTTTTACATTTTCTTTTCTGTGACCGTAAGCGTAGTATGTGGTGTATCGCTGGCTTCATTGCTATACATCAACGACAATCGGGATACGCATACTTGCTTACGTTGATGATATGAAATATTATGTGTTGCTGTGATATGTTATATTGGATCATCGCGTTTTAAATAGCCGGGGGTTTTATGTGAGATGAGAGTTTTTCTTTTTCATTCATGTAAAATTCATTTGTATGTAATATTCTTTTATTGGGGCACTTCCAGGTAGCGGATGATGTCACCGTTGTATATTATTTACTTTTCCGCATTAGGTAGACCCAAGGCGGGGAGTACAAGTAACCGGGTTCTAGGGTCCAGTGGGAGACTATTTTGAGGAGTCGAGACCGGGTCTCCTAACCCTAGAATTGGCAGTGTTGCTTGCCGCTCTCGTAGGGGTCTAAGGATGTGGGTTTGGCTATTCATCGCGACCGTGGAATCCGTGTTTTATACAGGCTCGTACTAAAACACGGACGTCCTAGTATATCCAATATTTCATATATGTTCTTCTGCTGCAATGTTCTGTGATGAGATCATATTACTTCCTGAGACGAATGTTTATATTATATATATGAGATATATGTTATATTGCAGATTTCGTTTCAAAAGAGATGCTTGTGAAGCATATTAAAATGGGACTTCATTAATGAGATTAGTGAAACTAAAAGAAACCTAAGATGTTGTAGAAACTTGTTTCAAAAACAGGTAGCTACGGTTCTTGCTTTGCATCGCGGTGTTCCTTGTAAAACATCCTGCACCTTATTCGATAAGGAAAGGGCCGAGATCCCTTCACCGGGAGTGACCCCTTTAGCAATAACTGGCAGATGCTACAAACTCGGTTTGTCTTTTGATTGCTTCTATAGTTCTTGCTTTGCACAACGGTATATATGATATACCCTGCACCTTATTCGATGAGGAAAGGGCCGACGATCCCTTCACCGGGTGACCCCTTTAGCAAAACTAGAAAAGTCTCAAAAACACTCTATTTAAAATCACTCGATTCTACAACGATATCAAGTTCATTACGCAAAGGGTTTTCTTAAAAACCTGACGTAGCCCTCCGTCATTTCAGATAAGTACTAGTTAGTATTCGTGCTGCGGTAGTTTGGCATGCGTCAAGGCGTAGTATATGGTAGCTAACTAGTGCTTATCTGCTAGCATACGATGCGATTGGATTAGGGTATTCGTACGGCGTTGTTTGGAATGCGTCAAGGGTCGTGCGGGTGGGTTTAATTCAATCAAGAAATGTACGGGTTGAACTTGACTAGCGGACTATGGGTTGTTTGGCATGCGTCAAGGTCATAGCACGCTAGGGGTAAAATATTATTGGGAATTTCAAGTGTTGAAATTTGCAATGAGATTGCATACCTTCTATGAGATAGTTGGATCCCGATACCCACTGCGAGTAAGAGTTACTCCTGTGAGAGTTTTACACATTACAATTAGCCGATCAAGTAGGTGTCTAGAAAGGTGTTAACGGGGTTATGCCTCTGGGAAAATGAGGTTTACTTTAATTAGGTCCGTGCGAAAGCACGGGGAACCTCCCTCAAAGTACCGACACTGGCCTGGCTGAAAGATTGGCGAACTTGTAGCGTGTAATTAATCCCGGCTAGTCTTTCCTTTTAGGGTTTGAAGGAAGATTTGACAAAAATAGTGGGAGACATCCTGATTAGATATATTAGATAACCAATCTAATCTTGCAAGAGCATACGCTGAGTGTTTTCTTCTCTCTCTCTCCAGGTAGCGACCATATCACGCCTTAATCAAGATAATAATACGGATATATTGACCGAACCCGCTTGTTATACTGAGCTGGGGAACGTTGGTCCCGCTCTAACTTATAATTGTTATAAGACAGAACAGGAAATAGGGGAATACCAGATTTCCCGTGCCGCCCAAACGAAGAAAGTGCATGTTGATGTATCATCTTCGGGTGTGTTAATTACATAGAACTGTTTCTCAGTATCCTTTACGTCCTGGGTATGAGATACCGGATCAGGATCCCGCATATGTAATCTGTTACATGGGCTATAAAAAGGTAGAGAACTGAGAACGGGTGATAAGTTTCATGAGATAGAAACGGTGCAAGTGTTGCAGCCAAGTCTGTTGGTCACTATCACCCTGTATTACCAGAATACATTGATTCTGAACGAATGTTATTAGATACCGAACCTGATATACAACATCATATCAGTCTCTTTATTAGTAAAGAAAGGATATAATTTTGTATTGTTGGATAATGTTTTGAACATTTCCTATATCAAGAGTTGATCGGTTCAGGCACGTTATCTAAAAGCATTGACGTTCTAAATCAAACTACAGTTCTTAGTATACAGAACACACACAAGAGGAAGAGTTCAGAAATGAACGAATCCTTCTTGAGGCATTGTAGACTAGGTCATATCAATCCGACCCGACTAGCTAAGTTACATTTAGATGCATATTAAATTTGTTTGAATTTACATCTTGTGAAACTTGCCGGTCATGTCACAGAGATAAGATGACCATAGCTCTGTTTATTGGAAACAGAGAAAGAGTTAGTGAACTCTTGGGATTGATACATGATGATATATGTAAAGTCCCCTGTCTACATATGCCAAGACCGGTTCTTTGTACTTCATTACATTCTCTGATGATCTCTCAAGATTCAGACATATGTTCCTGTTGAAACACAAGTCCGAACCTTTTGAGATATTCACAGAATATAAGTTAGAAGTAAAGAACCAAAATACGGGTATAAGTATTATATCTTTTGATGAGATCAAGGAGGAGAATACTTGAGCACGGAATTCCTGGACTATTCTAAAGGAGGATGAGATTCTCTCTCAGCATTACTCCTCCGCATACACCATAGCACGTCGGTGTATCGGGGCGGAGCAATAGCACCCTATGTGATATGGTGTGCTCTATGATGAGTACTACTGAGTTTCCTATTTCCTTTTGGGAGTTATGCGTTTGAGAAGATGCATACCTATTGAATAGGGTTCAAATCAAATCAGTTGCCTACCACTTCATATGTGATATGGAAAGGGAAGAGCCCATATCTTAAGTTTGTTAAGATTTAGGGTTGTCCGACCTATGTCTAAAAGCAAAATCCGGACAAGCTCGAGGTAAAGACAGATCTGTGGAAGTTTGTTGGATATCCCAAGCATACGCAAGGGAATATCTTCTACCTAATCAAGCAACAAAATATGTTTTGTTTCTCAACATGCCACATTTGTGAAAGGGAATTTCTTGTGAAGAAATTAGTGGTCATGAGGTAGAGCTGGAAGGAGTTCCAGCTATACAAACTACAGCAGATGATTTGGTAGAACCAAAGGATTCAATAGTTTCCAACGAACCTCAGCCTCTCCGCCGATCTAGTAGGGTTCCTCACCCACCTGAGAGATACTTCGGTTTCTCTATGACAGTGGGAGCGAGGATTGCATCATGAGATGATGACCCAACTAGTTTCGGGCTGTCCATCAGTAGTGGGACTCTGTAAGAATGGCTGGATGCTTAGCGATCTGAGATGGAATCCTTATACACCAACAAAGTATGGACTTTGGTTGCTTTATCTGAAGGGTTAAATCCCTATCAGGAGAAAGTATATCTTGAGAAGATTACTTGGTGTACATGGAAAAGTTGAGACTTTCAAAGCTATGCTTAAGTCCATCCAGATCCTACTTGCCACGGCTACATACCATGACTACGATATCTGGCGGTTGGGTGTCATGACTGCTTTTCTAAATGATGTTTTAGAAAAGAGCGTCTATAAGTACACAGCCAGAGAGCTTCGTAGACAGTGGGAGCAGCGGAAACGTGTGCAAGATGTTTTATGTGATAAAACAGGCATCGCAGAGTTGGAACATCTGTTTTGATGTGGTAGTCAAAGAGGTTGACTTCATCAAAATGGTAGATGAACCTTGTATATACAAAAAGGTAGTAGGCAGTATGGTAGTGATCCTCGTAGAGTACGTGGATGACATACTCTTGATAGGGAAGGAGTTTCCTATGCTACGCTCGGTCAATCTCCGCTTATCACAACGATTCTCTATATAGGATCAAAGTGATACCTCCTAAATCCTGGGTTTTGGATCAATGAGATAGTTCTAATTGGATGTCAGGATACTCACTAGTTGTAGTGAGATGGTATCAATCGATCTTGGGAAGAATCACTGGAAATGTTCCAGGGTGATAAGGACGACTGAATGTCAGTCGCAGGCATTGTCTATACCCTCTGTGGAGGGACGGTATGTTGGAAGAGTTCCAAGCTAGATACCGTGACATACTAGACGATTAATGGCAAGATACATCGTTACCAAAGATGCTACCAAAGAGGCAGTCTGGATATATATAAGTTCATAAGATGAACTTCGTTCCTACCATTGTGTGACAATGGAGTTGTGGCTTTGGCCAAGGAACTACCGTCCCATCAGAAATCCAGATATAATTCTTAGGCAGTATCACCTGATCATGGAAATGGTTGATCTCCAGGGAGATCGAGGTTAGGAGAGTAGACGCAGAGGAAAACAGCGCGGATCCACTCACAAAGGCCTTTTTCCCAGTAGAGACATTTATGGGATGGTTGAGTATGAGATACTTCAACCGCAGCTAATTGTTGGGTATGTGATACCACAACAGATGGCCCTAGTGCAAGTGGGAGATTGTTAGTTATATATATGCCCTAGAGGCTATTACTGTACATACGATGTATATTGTAGTGGATGCTAGGACATATATAGGGAGGACTTTCTTGCTCGACATGATAGTATGCTATCTGGTTGCACTTTATCTTAACATGTACTCTGATTGTCTCTATGTTACATGTTGATAAAGTCCTTAGGGTATGTACTCGACTACTGGGACTATGATGAGATCATACTAGTGGGGCCACGGTAGTCGACGAGTACATCCTATAACTATTCCAAGTCGAGGGTGTATCGAGACAGGGCATCGATGCACCAGAGTAGACTAGCGTATACGCATCTTGACCCATATGATGGGCGATGGATGATCCCATATCCATCGGTGTTTGACATCAAGGATGGTGTACGGGTGCTCAGTAGAGACTGGGTACACTGGACGGACTCGCCGAGAACTCCCAGATGGTATTATACCTTACGTCAGATGGCAGTTCTCTGGTGACACTGGTACAGCTTAGTCTGTTGACCCGAGATCGTCATAGAGTCTTGTGTGATTCCCACTGTGCTTTGATTTCCATCATACCATGTCCAAGAGGGCATGCAAAAAGGTGGCTTTTGGGTACAGTCCCGAATCACATGGAGGCAATGAGCGATAGGAGGGGATTCGTTTCTCCCGGTATAGGGAGTTGATGTTGCGCTGTGTTCGATTGGCTATAACCGGAAATCCCTGGCCAGGGTTGCTGAGATTTACCGGTAAGTGTTATCAGTAGTTTCTCAAACTGTTATAGACCTCATATCGACACGACTTATCGAGCTACTGGGGTCTGACGTTTACCACCCCTAGGCGAGATATGCGACATATCAGACGACGAGACCGGACTGTACGGGAGTGTTAATGTTTGGATTCACAGGAGAATGTACAGGCTTGCTTGTTGATCTTCTGAGCGCTCAATACCTGGGTAGCTGTTACGTTTAGCTGACCACTTGCAGCTTGTGGGTGTTTGATATGATCATCACCTACTGCCGGCGTATTGACGATTCTTTAGAGTCCTACACAGAGGTTTCTTAGCTCAGGAAAAACGGAGTAGGAGCACATATGTGATATGTGCGGGACTGAGGATAATACGGTATATGATACCGTATTGGATTCTCGCGATATGAGATATCGGCCGGGTATATGTGATATAGCCGGGTCATCGTATCAGTCGGTTATATGCGATATAGCCGGATTATCGGATCAAGAGTTGATTCGATAATTTAATGTATAATAATATATATGATATATTAAATTACATTAACTAATATTTGCTCACTAAAAGATTCATTTTCTCACGGGATAATACATTGATAGATATGCGATATATGTTAATTGTATTATTTTCTATTGTTACAAAATATATTGTATATGTGATATATAATATTGTAACAGTTAGGGTTACAAATTTAACATTGGATTAGCGTTTAAACTTGGTTAAGGTTTGGATTAGGGTTAGCTTTTGCATGAAGCTTCCATGAAGCTTCATGAAGCTTTGACTTTGTGGTTGCTTGATATTATTTGTGAGATATTATGTTAACCCAATCCAAACCATTAACCCTAGTTAACTCTCTACAAGGGTTAACTCTCTCATGCTTAACCCTTGGTTAGATTTGTAACCACTACAATAATTCATTGTTCATCACAAAAGGATTAAGGTTATCTTCTTCATGCTTGAGTTCCTTCATGAAAAAGCTTTCTTTTGTGATGAAAGTGAGTGAGAAAAAGATTTTAAATGAGAGCAAAAATACTACTTCATCATCCTCATCTATCCTTGCCATTTAGATGAGGGTGTTCACTTTATATTATGAGTGTTAGCTTGTGTTATCGAAACTTCAAGGTAGATCATCTTGGTATCGAAGATCGGAGGCAAAGGTTGCATCATTCTCTTCGTGAAGCCTCTCGAGAGTCCACAACACGATGATCGCAGTGAAGGGACCTCAACACGGAGCTTAAGAAGTGAAGGACCGGATCTACAAAGGTTGTAATCCCTCTCACTTAGTGTTAAAGCGTTTAACATGTTCGTTTTCGCCTAAACCCTAGTTTAAAGATTCGGCTTCGGGTTGTTCGGCACGGCTAAAATTTTAATCGGGCATGGTTGATGCCTCATAGACCCTCGTGCGCGTGCCTAGCAACCCTACACCTTAAGCATTTGCGAGAAAATGTTCAAACCCAGAGATATAATGTGCCTCTGGATGTACACGTCCAAACTGCGCATAAACCTTCGTGCCCTATCAGCCTCTTTGGCCACCAAAGGTCCAGCGAATCTACTAAGCCATGTCTACTCAGCCGCATGCGCATCCACGGATCCGCCGTTCTGCTTCAAGCTGATAAACTTCTCTTCCATTTCCTCCCGTGCAGTCTGCGGAAAGAATTTCTCCAAGAAACTCTGCGAGAAAGTAGCCCAACTGATCGGCTTGGGCAAATAGGTCTCTTCCACAAGCCCCCACTCGCGGGCATAGTCCACCAATTGGATGCGTACTACATCCACTCTCTTATCCTCCGGGATCTGTGCTGCAACGAGTAGATTCTCCGTATCAACCAGCCACTGCTCTGCTGGCAACGGCTCCTCCAAACCAGTGAAAATAGATGGACCAAGTCTCCTAAAATCCGCCATGGTACCCACACGCTCTACCGGTTTGGCCGCAACATTGTTTACGGACTACTGGACGGTCGGCAAACCTTCCTGAAAAGCTTCGGCTTGATGCTGGTTCAGCTCGGTCTATCGCTTCTGGTTCTCCAGCATCCCATGAATTACTCCAAGCAAAGCGGCGTCATCGACACGCCTCTGGTACGATCGCAGGTTTCTGTCTGCCATGGTCCTACAACCAAGACACCGAAGAGGATAAGTATGATAAACAAGATTCAAAACTTGCGATGAATGATGACCATAAATCAAGGATATGAATCAAGACTAGAACTCCAAGTTACTTAAATAGAGTACCGCATTGTAACCATGCCGTGGTACATAGTTACAATCACATAACTCCACTAAAGTCGCCCAAATCCTAGTATCAGAATCAAAGGAACAAGGAGAAACAATAGGGAACCAAAAGGTTTCAAGCCGAGATGCAAAGTTGTTTGCATATCGTCAATACAAGGGTCAAGAGAAAGATATGATTCAAGAATCACAATAACAATGTGGCAGGACATGTTCCTAATCACAGATTTTTTAATTCGTGTATTGGGTCCAATACCCAACTACAAAAGAATCTAACCCGATTAACCTAAATTCTATGGCTCTGATACCAAACAAATCCTGTCACGCCCTACTTTCCAGAGTGCGCTAAGATAGGCACGTGACAGAGTAAACCATGCTATCTATGGATAGGAAACATCCCTCCACAGTCACATTACGGCTGTCTAGAGATATCAAGAACAGTAGAAATAAAATAAACTATTTAGTACATGTCCTTGAGCCAGAATAAACGAGTCAAGAAATAATATGCGGAAGCAATAGATCCAATAAAAAATACAATCTGAAAAGTACGTCCTAAATACGGGCTCACATCAAAAAAAGAAATGCTGAAAGAAAACTAAACTAAAGTACTAACAGGTCCTCACTGCTCGGTCTGTTGACTGAAATACTCCTGATCGACCTGCAGCAACGGTAGAGGATCTGGGCCATGCAAAACCCAAATGTCAGTGCATCATAATATCAACAATAATACAATCAGGAGGTACAAGACAGGAAGGCATGAGTATGAACAGTAATAAGAGTATAAAAGTATCACGAATAAGGAGCGGTGAAGGGTATAAGCACATGTGATGTGCAGTGAGTAATCTAAATTGTGCTATTGGATTATCTATTCTAAAGTCTTCGAAATCAATTAATGTAATCCTCATCGTAACCCATCAGTGATTATTCCGTAACGCCCGAAAAAACGGCAAACAATAGGTATTCCATAATGCCCGGAAAAACGGCAAACAATAGGTATTCTGTAACGCCCGGAAAAATGGCAAACAATATGATAACCCTTTGAGTTACGTTCGGTTACATTCTTGATTTCCCCATACCCCCAAGTTATGTGATCAAGTCAGGTATTGATAAACCTGAAGCTAATGCCAACACAGGATCAAGCCGGAACAGGTTTGTCTATACAGACAACAGGATATTTCCATCGGGACAGCATGTCAGGATTGTCGGTATTAGAAACAGGATCAAGTAACATGTCTAGTAGCGATATATCAGGTCATGTCAGGTAGTGTACATGTATCAAGTCATGTCAAGTAGTGGTGTATCAGGTCCTGTCAAGTAGTGCACATGTATCAAGTGGGTGCTCATAATCAAACTGTAGCAAGTACGGGTGCACAAATAAAAGCATGGATGCACAATTATCGATCAGGGGATACATCATGACTAAGTAGGATGCACAATATCAAGCATGGGGTACTAATGTATTAATAATATGAGTTAATGTAATATGGGGTGCAACTAGTTATGCAGAATTGTAAGTGCACGGCGGCGCCCCGGCCTCCATCCCGAGGCCAAAATGCAGAAGCGGTGATAAACTTTAATTTTGCGAACTTAGCAAACCGGCACCACCGCGCACTAAAACCCGGATCGAACCATTAACTAGTCCTAGCTAACTACAAGATAGGGAATAGAGATATACCGACTGATCCGAGTCCTTCGGTCTTCTCGTCATCGTCCCGATCTCTCACGGAATGTTCTGTCTCCACCTCATCGCCGGAAGGGCACCACGTCGCCTGCATCTTTTACGGGCTCCCACCTCAATACCGAGGCAACTCGGGCACGAGCTGGCGAGTCGGCGTGACCAAGATTTGCTGTAGAATATGTGTAGAACTCATGTCTCATTTTGGGGTAGTGGATGTTGCCTTTTGGTGGAGGGATGAACTATGGAATTTGGAGATGGAACTTGTGGGAATTTTTCAAGAGCCAAAAGAACAAAAACCCACACACACAAAATTGGGCAGCCCTCCCCTTAAGTGGCCGGCCCTTCTCATTGCAAGAGAGTGAGAGAGAGTGGAGTGTATAGCAAAGAATGAGAGAGCCCTCCAATAATCCAAGGGAGAGAGAGAGGTCAAAAGATATCATGAGAGGAAATCATCACAAACACAAACCCACACTCAACCACAACCATCATCAACAATCATGTCCACAAAAGTCATGCCATCATGACACAAAGAAAGTCAAGTGATGGTGAGCCATCATGATCCAACATAATGCAAAGACCCCCTTCCACAAAAGCTTATTTGCACAAATGCAAATAAGCCCTCCTCCACCAATCTTCGACCAATGAACGATACAATGGAAAATGGCCGAAACGGAAAACAAACTGGCAACTCCAGAAAACTGGTCCCGTAATAAATTACAGGAAAACCCCGATACTGTGCATACACACCCGCATTTGTATTCCGACCGAAATACAAATGCAATGAGACAAAATCTACACTGTACTATACTAGGATCCGGCTTAAACCAAAGCCGGCTAGTAATATCCGTTCGATTCTGATCCGTACAATACCGCACGTATCTGATCGAACCCTGCCATATAACCATACGGCCAGTCGTACAAATTGTCCGATCCTGATCCGTTCAATACCACACGTATCTGATCGGACCCTGCCATATCTCTATACGGCCTCTACAGCTTTTCGCCCGAGAGCTTGAGTAACTGAATGTGTGGTGGACTCTAAAGACTCGTCAATACTATGGCTGTGGATTTAACCACTGGCACGTCAGAGGTATTAGCCATACGTGACGGGCCACCAGCTATTGACCAAAAGGGACGTCTGTGAGCGAACTCAGCCAGACACCTTACTGAGCCTGTCAGTGACAATATCCGTACAGTCCGGTCCGCTCGTCTATGAGCATCGCATGGCGGGCCTAGGGGGTTGGTAAAAGTCAGACCCCCAAAAGCGGTACAAGTCGTGTCGGAGTGTAGCCCAGAACACCCTGAGATACTACTGGAATACCTACCAGTAAATCTCCTGCTTCGGCCGAGGGCTTTGTGTAATGGCTCTCCTAGACACAGCGCGACCTCACCCCCAATACCGGGAGAGACGAACCCCAGAAGATACGCTCACTGCCTCCATGTGGCTCGGGACTGTACCCAACTAAAACCTGTTTGCACGTCTCCTTTGAGCGTGGTAGGGTAGTAATCAAAGTACAGTGGGAACTCACACGAGACAAATGATGATCCCCAGGTCGATGAACTAACCTGTACACATGTCACCAGGGAACTGCTATCTGACGTCAGGTATAAGACCAACTAGCATGTTCCCGGCGAGTCCTGTCCGGTGTACTCATAACCCAATGAGCACCTGTATACATCTTAGGTGAACCAACTGACACCAGTGGCTTGTGAGACCGGCCACCGCCCCTCGTCGGGGTCTCGACTGTATACACTAGTCTACTCTGGAGTATCGATGCCCTGTCTCGAAACTCCTACGACTAGGGACCTTTTAAGGATGTGCTTATAGACTACCAGCTCCCACGTATATGATCGCCCTCATACTGCTGGTGGTCAAGCAAGAATCCTAGGGGCTCTATCAACGTGCAATAGTGACCTGTCATGTCACCTAAAGCAGTACACGATGATAAAGATAAACCAGATAGCATACTATCATCTCGAGTAAGACTGTCCTACCGGGATAGGTCCTCCCTCAATCATTGCAATCACGTGCCTGTGATCCAATAATTGACTCTGAGGGCACTATCTCCAACAATCTCCCACTTGGACTCAAGGCTAATTATTGCGATGTCGCATACTCACAGCCCGTGTGATACCGAACACCCAACTCCTCTACTGGTCAGTCTCACAAAGCTCGCTTGCGAAACTATTGCGTTCGAGGAATAGCCTTAGTGAGTGGATCCGCCTTGATGTTTCTTTCTATGTCTCTCTAAATCTCATGTTCGCGGAGAAAGCCATCTCCCGAAATGAGCAATACCTGTCTTAGAATGTGTCTGGATGTCTGATGGGACCTAGCTCATAAATGAGCTCCAAATCCAAACTTCTTAGACTGTATCGTCAACTGAACTTAATCAGTATCCTGCGCCATGCCTCCCTCAGTATTGCCTTGGACCACCTGTCGAAAATACTGCCCCTCATCAGAAGGAAAACTATAACTCTGACAACCTCCTTGTCGTCCAGGTCACCTTGGAAGCCTGGAATGATAACTGTCTCCCGAATAAGGCTGTCGTTATCATATCCCTAGAACATTCACTTATGTTCTAAAACTGCTTCCGACTTTTTCTCCAGGATTGGATCAATGTCAACTTATTGCATCTAGTGCAAGAACAACATCTGGTGTGGTACTTGACATCTCATGATTGACTCAATTGCCTGAGCAAGTGATCTGCCAATCATGCACATCCCTCTCCCCTTTAGTCTGTAAGACACCTTTAGAGAGGGTGACTCCAACACCTGCAGGTACACTACCGTGCCAGGAGTCGTCCATTCTAAATACTCTTAGAATGCTGTCTAAGTACCCTGATTGGGAAACCACCCAAATCTAGATCTAAAACCATAGATCTTGTAACCAGTATGTCTGATATAATATCCAAGTCCTATGTGGAGAAACCACTGTGTGACGACCAAAGTATAACCGATCGTAGTATAGGAATATCACTTCCTACTCTGTGTATGTCATCCAAATACCATGACAACACACCCTACTACCTTCTCAACAGATCCATCCCCTATTCTGATGAAGTCGAACCTATGACTGTCATATCAGAAATAGATGATCTATCTCCGCTGTATCTGCTTTAGTCTATAAA
Source organism: Agapanthus africanus (assembly GCA_030015575.1). NCBI lineage: Eukaryota > Viridiplantae > Streptophyta > Magnoliopsida > Asparagales > Amaryllidaceae > Agapanthus > Agapanthus africanus. The sequence continues at coordinate 321,982,219 of JASDDO010000016.1, read as the reverse complement.
TAGACATAAGCCAACTGTCCACCAATGCTTCCGCTGCTCCCACTGACTACGACAACCCTGTGGCAGGGTCATATAGACGTACACTTCTAAAGCCAGTTTAGAACGACGCTATACTCATCCTCCCGCCGGGTCTCACAGCTTGGAACAACAGCAATGGCAAGTGTGGGTAAACAAGAACCTTCCTGTCACCGTCCTTGAGGCTACCGGAGTACCTCTCGGGTGCCTGAGGTTACCCACCTTATCTGCGGAGTGGTCAATGGAATGTCAATCCAGATTGAATCTTTAGGTTCCTATAAAATCTGCAGTAATCGTTTGTGGTTCTAGAATCACTTCCAGTTCTACCATACTCCCACTACTGTTTTCTGAAAAAATCCATTTTTAATAAAACTGTGGCGAGTATAGAACAATATCGCTATTGTTCTTCCAGATGGTAGAAAGTCAACCCTCGTCATAGCCTGGGTCAACCCACAAACAGCCATTACAGAAACGTGCCTTGAGTTATCCAGAGTCTGGTTTTAATCATAAGCCGGACAACTCCCCGTACCTTAACATCGTTAAGATATGAACTGTTCTATATCCATTATAGAACCAGAGGCACAGATTTAGTTGAACCAGATTCAAATCATGCAGCTGTCTCCAGTGCATGTCAACTAAATGGAAGGAGGCCGATCAGCGTTACTCAACTTAGGAATGCTTCTAATTATGAGTAACCTGAAAGAGAAGCAAGTTCTCTTAATCACTACTATCAACTGAATACCATACTCAAGTATCTACATCTCCGATCACTTTGAAGAATCTCAATACTTGCAATATCTGGTTCTCTACTTTATTCAAATACCTATAACTTCTCAAAATTCGGACCCTGTGTTTCCACGAAACACCTGTCTAAAAACTAGAGAAGTCATAAGTAAACCGAATATAGTACGAGGACCAACCCCTCTGTCCTGATGGACCTTGGACAACATAAAATACTCTGTATAAGTCCCTTGAGTCTGATAACTCATTCACTGTATGTCGTAGGTTGAAAACTGTACTTTTGGTTATGAAGAATTACACCGCTGTTTAATGCTCCTTACCTAACCATCCACTGATATAGGTAAATGTCATGGACATAATTTCAAAAAGGTATATCTCACTCTATGAAAATAGACGTACAGATATATCAATTTGAAATTGGTGCATAACAGCGGATATTCAAAACCAAATATTTGCCGACCGGCAAACAGCCCAGGTGATTTCCTTAAATATCACCGATTACAACGAATCCCGATATAATGAGGATGATCACCTAATTCCCAATAACTTACTCCCACTCATCATCTGTAAAATCATACAAATGTGAGAATCATACCTGGTAAATACATACCCTGGAGTAAGTATCTAATCGGGAAATCAGTTTTCTTTTAACATTACACAGTGAAACTGAAACATTGAAATGTTTCGTTGGGGTATCCTGGTATTCCTAGTAATGCCTCTTCCATTATCCAGATCCACAACTGTAACCGTGTAATTCTTTGCCACCTCTCCAAATCCCTTTTTATGTCTTTAGTCATTACCTTCTGCACACCCCTTTAGGCCAAATGGTTTTCTTCCTTCCCTACCGTTCGGCACCAGCCTATGGTTTGGAAAAAGACTATCCAAGAAGCATAATGGGTGTACTACCCTAATCCTAGGAGCACTCGCAATGCGAGAGAAGGTGAAGATAAAAGACAACCGAATAAGCCTTATTCCTATTTCTCCTGGACCAGAATCCATCTCCGAACTGGAACAAGTTCCCTTCGAGTTCGTACATAACCATACGATGGAGTATCCAATAAACTGTGGATCTTCGTAGTGATACGGAGTGTCCTGGAGAAATACAAAGGTGATTTAGGATTGGCGAAGAAATACTTGGTTTGGTCGTGAATAGCAGTCGCAGTTTACTTTGCCCTCTTACTAATCCCTTGCTTTGTCTTAACTTAATACCTTCTGTACACCATCGTTAGGCTAATTGGTTTTCTTCATTCCTTACCAGTCGGCACCAGCCTATGGTTTGGAAGAAGACTATCCAATTTGCGTAATAGGTGTACTATCTCCTAAACCAAGGAGAACTCGCAACCTGAGAGAAGGTAAAAGGAAAAGACAACTGAATAATCCTATCCGTTTTCTCCAGAACCGGAAACCATCCTCGAATAAATTCCTTCGAGTTCGTATCTAACCATACGATGGTTTTGTCCAATGGAAGTGGACGTTCGTAGTAATACGGGGTGTCCTGGAGAAAAGGGTAAAAGTAGGAGTGGTAATGAGGTTTGCAACTCTGACAATCCAAAAGCCAGTGTTAAGAAGGTTCGGTTAACTTGGTCACTGAGTCATAGTCTTAGGGTCGGGTCAATGGTCGCTGCCGAAGAGAGAGAGAAAAGAAACACTCAGCGTGCACTCTAACCTAGATCAGAATGGTTACCAATTTATCTAATCTGGAAACCTCCCACTGTACCGTCAAATTCTCCTCCAAACCTGTAAGAAGAATTAGTCGGGATCACCCGAGGAGTATACCAACTCATCAGTGGGAATCGGGATCCAACTATCATCGCATGATAACGTGACGGAATCCGCTCACGTCATCACACTCCAGAAGGTATGCGCATATCTGGCAAGTTTCAGTTTCTTTAGAAACTCCCGATGTGATTTCTGCCCCATGCTCTTATGACCTTGGCGTGAGGTCAAAATATCATAAGTCACATGTCAAGTTCTGCCCTTCATTATCCAGGTTAATTTGAATCCACCCGTACATACCCTTGACGTAGGCCAAAATAGTAGTACGACTGTCCCAAACCAACGCATCTATCTATGCAACAGATAAATACCCGGCAGCTACCAATCACTATGCCTTGGCGTGAGGTCAAAATACATAGCTTGAATACTACCGAATATTTAACTGAAATGACGGAGGGCTACGAATGGTTTCTGGCGAAAACCTTTAACGTAAAGAACTTGATATCATTGAAGGAACGGATAGCTTTTAAAAATATAGTGACGAAAACCGTTGCTAAAGAGGTCACTCCCGGTGAAGGGATCTCGGCTCTTTCCCCGTAGAATGAGGTGCAGGATATTCCAACTGAATACCACGGTGCAAAGCAAAAGTAATCGGCTATAGTGAAGTCATTGCCCTGACGCAAACTTTTTGTCCAAGGGGTCACTCCCGGTGAAGGGATCTCGGCCCTTGCCTCGTCGACTGAGGAGCAGGGTATTCCAACTGAATACCACGATGCAAAACAAAAGTAAACGTCCTTGCAATAACAGCCTTTTGAAAAGTGTTCCAACAACATCAGATTAGGTTTGTTTTTAACTTGCATTGATCTGAATCAACGCAGTCCCATCAATTGATCACACCACAAAGAACGAAAATAATATGACGTACGTATATGCCATCCGCATTCGCCACTGGGTCCCGTCATTACCCGTTAAGTTAGCTAACTAACGACAGAGCGGGGACTAGACTAGCGCGGATGTAAAACATATATAACATCTACTAATATATATACCAATATATTATATTTCGCTCAAGGCATGATAGAAAATGCAACATCACAGAAATGTACAGCATCACAGAACAATACAGATATCTGGGATCCCCGGGTTTCACAGAGCCACTACTGAAACCCGACGTTCCCCTGGTTGTGTGGATAGCCTGTGCAATGAAATCCTAGACCCCTACGGGCGCGGCAAGTCACCCGCCAAAACCTGAAGCGAGGCAGCCTCCTTCAGTACCGTGAATGGACCACCCAGCACTTCACGGAATCCGGTAACTTGGGCACCCTTCCTGGGTCAACCTGTACCCCCTACGAGTGCAGCGAATAGCCCGCCAATCCTAGAGTGAAGCCCCCTCCGTCTCAATGCCATGAGATGCGGGCCCGTTGCCCTCTAGAACCCGGCTATCCGTGCACCCCACCTTGGGGTAATCCTAGTACAGAAAGTAAAATATACATACACTGGGTACATCGACCGTAACCTGGTCGTGCCCCAAAATAATAATACAATCACGCAGTGACGGCAGTCCACATGTCGGACGCTCGCCCCGCAAAATCAAATGTACATAATACAACCACAACTGTACTAGCATTGCATCCAGGCTATCCCCCACGACCGATCCGCAACATCTCAGCATAACATAGAACATCAACGTGAAAGTCACGTTCGCAAATCCGTCTAACCGGGCTATAGCAGTTAGATAGGATTTACCGATCGAGTGACATTCATGGTCGCAGATATAATGTAAATACTGTGAACTAATGTATTTAAAATATCCGATCGATCAAAATTTAACAAGTGGGCCCCAAGTACTATTGTAGCATATCAAGAAAATCTGGGCCCAAAATTAATATTCCAAAACCCCTATTTTTAACCCAGAAAGCGACTACAAAAATTTGATACAGCGAGGACACCAATGTGCGGCGGAACCGCGGCCCAAAGGGGGTTTTGGCCGCGGTTCCGCGCTTCAGTGGTCGATTCACTGTGTCGAATTTCTACAGAGTGCTTATAATTTCCAGTACATCACATTTCTACAACCTGAAAAAATTTTCGACTCCAAAAAATTTCAACAGAAAACTGATGTGAACAAAAACGCGGATTTTGGAATTTTGGTCGATCGGAAATGTAAACACATTAAAGAAAGCTAGACTAAGTTAATGGCGAGGCTCTGATACCACTGTAAGCGCACGGCGGCGCCCCGGCCTCCATCCCGAGACCAAAATGCGGAAGCGGTGATAAACTTTAATTTTGCGAACTTAGCAAACCGGCACCACCGCGCACTAAAACCCGGATCGAACCATTAACTAGTCCTAGCTAACTACAAGATAGGGAATAGAGATATACCGACTGATCCGAGTCCTCCGGTCTTCTCGTCATCGTCCCGACCTCTCACGGAATGTCCTGTCTCCACCTCATCGCCGGAAGGGCACCACGTCGCCTGCATCTTTTACGGGCTCCCACCTCAATACCGAGGCAACTCGGGCACGAAGCTGGCGAGTCGACGTGCCCAAGATTTGCTGTAGAATATGTGTAGAACTCATGTCTCATTTTGGGGTAGTGGATGTTGCCTTTTGGTGGAGGGATGAACTATGGAATTTGGAGATGGAACTTGTGGGAATTTTTCAAGAGCCAAATGAACAAAAACCCACACACACAAAATTGGGCAGCCCTCCCCTTAAGTGGCCGGCCCTTCTCATTGCAAGAGAGTGAGAGAGAGTGGAGTGTATAGCAAAGAATGAGAGAGCCCTCCAATAATCCAAGGGAGAGAGAGAGGTCAAAAGATATCATGAAAGGAAATCATCACAAACACAAACCCACACTCAACCACAACCATCATCAACAATCATGTCCACAAAAGTCATGCCATCATGACACAAAGAAATTCAAGTGATGGTGAGCCATCATGATCCAACATAATGCAAAGACCCCCTTCCACAAAAGCTTATTTGCACAAATGCAAGTAAGCCCTCCTCCACCAATCTTCGGCCAATGAACGATACAATGGAAAATGGCCGAAACGGAAAACAAACTGGCAACTCCAGAAAACTGGTCCCGTAATAAATTACAGGAAAACCCCGATACTGTGCATACACACCCGCATTTGTATTCCGACCGAAATACAAATGCAATGAGACAAAATCTACACTGTACTATACTAGGATCCGGCTTAAACCAAAGCCGGCTAGTAATATCCGTTCGATCCTGATCCGTGCAATACCGCACGTATCTGATCGAACCCTGCCATATAACCATACGGCCAGTAGTACAAATTGTCCGATCCTGATCCGTGCAATACCGCACGTATCTGATCGGACCCTGCCATATCTATATACGGCCTCTACAGCTTTTCGCCCGAGAGCTTGAGTAACTGAATGTGTGGTGGACTCTAAAGACTCGTCAATACTATGGCTGTGGATTTAACCACTGGCACGTCATAGGTATTAGCCATACGTGACGGGCCACCAGCTATTGACCAAAAGGGATGTCTGTGAGCGAACTCAGCCTGACACCCTACTGAGCCTGTCAGTGACAATATCCGTACAGTCCGGTCCGTTCGTCTATGAGCATCGCATGGCGGGCCTAGGGGGTTGGTAAAAGTCAGACCCCCAAAAGCGGTACAAGTCGTGTCGGAGTGTAGCCCAGAACACCCTGAGATACAACTGGAATACCTACCAGTAAATCTCCTGCCTCGGCCGAGGGCTTTGTGTAATGGCTCTCCTAGACACAGCGTGACCTCACCCCCAATACCGGGAGAGACGAACCCCAGAAGATACACTCACTGCCTCCATGTGGCTCGGGACTGTACCCAACTAAAACCTGTTTGCACGTCTCCTTTGAGCGTGGTAGGGTAGTAATCAAAGTACAGTGGGAACTCACACGAGACAAATGACGATCCCCAGGTCGATGAACTAACATATACACATGTCACCAGGGAACTGCTATCTGACGTCAGGTATAAGACCAACTAGCATGTTCCCGGCGAGTCCTGTCCGGTGTACTCATAACCCAATGAGCACCTGTATACATCTTAGGTGAACCAACTGACACCAGTGTCTTGTGAGACCGGCCACCGCCCCTCGTCGGGGTCTCGACTGTATACACTAGTCTACTCTGGAGTATCGATGCCCTGTCTCGAAACTCCTACGACTAGGGACCTTTTAAGGATGTGCTTATAGACTACCAGCTCCCACGTATATGATCGCCCTCATACTGCTGGTGGTCAAGCAAGAATCCTAGGGGCTCTATCAACGTGCAATAGTGACCTTTCATGTCACCTAAAGCAGTACACGATGATAAAGATAAACCAGATAGCATACTATCATCTCGAGTAAGACTGTCCTACCGGGATAGGTCCTCCCTCAATCATTGCAATCACGTGCCTGTGATCCAATAATTGACTCTGAGGGCACTATCTCCAACAAGAATTAATGGTATGGATACACAAATAAACATGGATGCATAAATAACTATCAGGGGTTACAACTATAACTTCATGACCATGTAGGATGCACATTATCTAGTATGGGGTGTTAATGTAGTAGTAATATGAATTAACGTGTTATGGTATTTAACTAGATATGTAATTAATAGTATGGATGCACAAATATCGATTGGGGTTACATTTACAGCTTCAAGACTAAGTGGGATGCACATTATTAAACATAGGATGTTAATATGACAATAATATGTAATAATGTGATCTGTAGATGCTGCTACATGTATATTAAATGATATGGATGCATACGGACGTCGTATAAGGGTAAAATGGTAATGTGGAATGTACAACTAAGCAATATGAAATGTTATTATTCAATTGGGTGCATTATATAGTAGTATAGTATGTAGCAAGATAAACTTGCCTCGATCGGATCACACGACGGATACGCACGTCACGTATGACGTCGGATAAACATCGCAACGCACACGCGGCGCGCGGGACGGGTCCACGCAAGGCAAGAGGGTGATCACGCGGGCAAGGGACGTTCACTGGATCTCTTGGATCGTCAGCGATGAGCACGGCTCCGGCGGGTGATCACCGGAAAAGAAACGAGATGAAGAAAAGAGAATGAAAGAAAAGAAGAAGAAAAGAAACGAGAAGAAGGGAGGTGTTTATATGGAGAGAAGGGAGGTGAGCGGATCCTTGGTGAACAGGGATCGCGAGAGGTGAGAGAGAGAGATCAGAGCAAGAGAGAGAGAGGGAGAGAAAGGGAGAGAGAGTTTTAAAAAAGGATTTCTTAAAAAATTAAAAAGATTATTCTGTTAGGGATTGTTAAATATAACTGTTTAAAAAATATTATATTATATTAGTAAAACATTTAATATTTGGCTAATACAAAAATAGTCCAAAACACGCCCGAGTCGGGCCTAAAAATCCAGTTTTAAAATACGGAAAATATACGTGTCAACCAAAAGTAAAATATGATATCCGGGTAACGAAAATGCATACCCCCAAGAACGGATGCACGCACATGCGTGTAGCCATCCAAACAGGCCCGTTACACTGAACGGGACGAGAACAAGATGTGCGGATGCTACGACAGGTTTAGGAGTATCAAGCAGGCCATGCAATATATTTTTAAAATATTTTTCTTGACTTTAAATGTTATATTAAAAAAATGCAGATGCCAGATATAATACCAGTATGCAGTATATAATAATGAAAGTGCATGGATCCATATAATAAGCCAGGATAAATCATAAACAGTAATTAAGACGGGTTTCCAGCAAGTAGGTCAGATAGGATGCAAATACAGATGTCAAATACACTATTCGCACCCAAAACACAGTAAATCGAGAATATACCATAAATAAAGAATTACTTGAACTAGAACTGGTATAAATGAACTAGGGTGTTACAAAGTCTATACAGAAGTTTGATCACAATCGGGTTAAAACGGAAAACACCGACTATTTTACCCTAAAACGGAAAAATTCGCATAACGATTTCTAAAACGTTACAATTATAGAGCAAAGAAAGTGATTTTCCAGATTCCCGGACATCCGGAGTTTGAATTCTTAGGAGGTAGCAAATCAGTCGGGCCAGTCGAATTTAGGGCTAAGCTGACAAATGCCATTTTTTCTTTGATGGAGATAATCAAGGAGGAAGCACCAGTAGTTGTTAGGGACTTCATGGATGTGTTCAAGGACATCTCGGTTTTGCTGCCAAACGAGATGTGGAGTTCGTTATTGATCTTATTCCTGGAGCAGCACCAATTTTAAAGGCTTATTATCCGATGGCACCGGTAGAATTGGAAGTAGTAAAGAGACAAGTTTCTGAATTATTAGAAAAGGGTTGGATTCACAGCCTGTTCAGTCGAAATTATTGCATTTTTAACATGACAATTTCCTTTTTCTAATCATCTAAAGGTGTTTGTTATAAATATAACACATATTAGAAGTTTGTCTGGAAAATATCGATTACCATGTGTTATACATTATAATCAACATTTTTGAAGGAAATTGTATGTTTAATATTTTACGAATAATATTGTGTATCTCAACTATAACTAACATTCTTTATTGAGATCTTGTGCAAGATTAAGCTCAGGTCAGATATCGGAATCAGAAATCTGCCAATAAAATACAGGGAACCGAAGAATTAAATACTAGCAGATATTCAGAAGAGATTACAAGATTCCAGATATCACATAAAGACCCAGAGACCAACATGAGAAAACGAGATCTCACTGAGTCGCCGTGGAACCGCGGCCGAATCAGGCCGAGTCGCCGCGGATCCGTGGCCGATTCAGGGACTTGGGGTTCGGGAGTTCTCTGGAAGCTTCTTTGTAACAACCTAGCTTGTTGTGAGCACTTCTTTGTAACAACCTAGTTCTCTGGAAGTTTCTTTGTAACAACCTAGCTTATAAGGGAAGCTTGATTAGGGGCTATAAAAAAGTCCTAGGGCTACATTGATAGGATTCCAATTTTTTCCCAATTTTATCCCAATTCTTGATCAAATCAAATCAAAAAAAAAAGCTAACAAATTCAATAAATCCAAGATCCAAGATCAAGAATCATTGAGAAATTCGTCGAGCGACGTCATTCAAGACTCCTTTATACGAAGCCGATCATCATCAACGAGCACGCGATCCACGACAGATCCAAGACTCACGGTGATCGAGCGACGTGAAGATCGACGGAAAAATTACCTCTTCAAGGGAGTGATCGAGAGCAATACTTCTCGGATTGAAGAAGTTGTAATTTGAAGTTGAATAATAAATGTGATAATTAGTTTCACTTTCGCTTTTTTAAAATTTCCGTATATAAATTCTTCCTCTAATCTTTCTTCGATTTTCATGATGCGCGAGTAAATCTCCGCTTGATAGGATTCATAGGATTAGGGTAGATCGATGGATGATAAAATTCTATACTTTTTTTAATCTATCAATGCATGCAAAATATATCCAGGTACTGTCCTCTGACTAGTCCTGCTCAGTACAAAAACAATTATAAACATCATAAAAACGTACTGCTCCATAAGAATCAATCCCAAAATGTGCATATGAATACTACGTGCGTCTGGTGCGCACGGAAATCAAAATCCATATATGTGCCATACATGTGCACAAAAACAACATCTAGGTGCAACGGGTGTGCACACAAAATCTGTCATAGGCAACGTATGTGCCTGACAGCAAAATCAGGTGCATCTGACATGCACGAAGAATCTCAATTTAGTGCATCTGGTGTGCACCAAAATCACATCTCATAACATACGCCCAACATGCGCGAAAACCCAAATCAGGTGCATCCATCCTTCACGAAATCATGAAATCCATTATCAAGCGGCTAACATGCGCAAAATCCAATCAGGTGCACAAGGTGCACAAAACAAATATCGAGCATCACAATCGAAATCGAAGTCCAGTGCAACTAAGTGCACAAAATGCGTAACACTGCACTGCAAGCATATGTGAACTATACCGAGTGCAAAAACCAAATTGTGTGCGTATATATGCACAAAATCAACTCAGCTGTATGAAACCCATAATTCATAAACATGTGAAACCAAGGCACGAAGACGATATCAAGTGCAACAACTGTGCAAAAGTCATAAATACTCGGTAGGTGCAACCATGGTACATGAAAACAAATATCATGAAACTCAATCATCAAAATCAATCATGCGAATAGATCACCCAAAATACCGAAATCAAGTATGGCGGAATAGTCCCGCTCAAGCACATCCTCCAAGAATCTCTGGCCAACTGTCGTGGTTACTCATAGCATGTCTCGTCGACGATCCTGAAATCTGACCTGCTGGTGTGCGTAACATGACCACTCCTGGATCCAAGTCTTCTCGTAATTTATTCCAGAAAGGTCTTGTCGAGGTCTCTTCCAAATCTCGTCTCTGTCTAACTGTCCGAAAATCATCGTCCTATACTATCTTTGTTTCTTGTTCCGGAATGGCTGCGTACTCATCGCGACTCCTTCTGGAAGGTATATCCAAGTACAATACCTCGGCATGCGTATCGCATCTCTGATGTCGGCGGAGTGGAACGTCATCTTATCCAGATCTGGTACGAACCTCTTACTCCACTTTTCTCTAATGTCGACTGCTTCGGACTCGTCTCGTCGTGGCTACATGGACTGAGCTCCAACGGCTATCCTCATATCTGGAGTCTCCCAAGAAGTGTATCTCACCACCAAGCATCCGAAGGAAGTCGAACCATTCGATCGATTCGTCAAGACCTCATAATCCCACAAGAGCTCAACATCTTGGGTACAGTTTAATAGTATCGAGTACATACCACAGCACCGGTGGTCCAGCCGTAGAAGGGCAAACCCAAGCCTCACTAATGGCGCCGCGGAACTGCCGTAAACCCTAAGGTTCAAAGGCTTTCACACGGTCATTATGTCGAGTTAGGGTTTCATTCTTCTAGAGAGTCCATAGAATTGCCTGCATGTCTTTCCGAATACTTTAAACTTGGAATAAGAGATTTCTGACATTCGATCGTCTCTATCGACTCTCAACGTCTCCACGTGAAGTCGTCTCTAGCTGGAATCAATCTATCTGATGACCTCGCATCATGGTAGGCGAACGAACCACATGTCCTAGTCATTCATCCTCGGTGACTAGCGAACTTCTATCATCTCTTAGTACAACCCGTACTGCAATAGCTCCAACATCTGGGGCGATATCTCGTCGTTCGCAGCAACAACTGGCTCACTCATCTACACGCTGAACGGTGCCTCAATCATCATCAATAAGCAATATGTCAACGGTCATCAAAATCTGGCTGGCCTCTATCAGTGGCTCAATCCTATGGTGCTGATCTGCACGTCCGAGTAATCTCATACAGCGATCCGTCAAACGCTCGTTGCGCGAAAACACCATAAAAAGACTCATCTCTGCAATCGTGTGTCGCCGGAATTTACGTCCTGGTCAGTCCTCGTTCGTGACGAGCTCGTGCTGACCGCAACTCTAGTAGTAGCTCTCCCTGCCCGTAATCGTGGCAGCAAAATAATAACTGGTACCGATGAGGCTAGATCATGAATGAATATAATACCTTGCAAAGAAATGTACATCCTAAGGTTTCTTAAGTGAAGTAGCGTATCGTAAATATGCCGCGGAACATACGTACGGTGCGTCACTCTACTCAAGCTACCTACTCCATCAACCAAGGGTCATCCTACGCTCCGAAGGTAAAACCTAACGCTCTGATACCAACTTTGTCACGACCCGAAAGAACGGAACATGACCGGCACTTAAATTACGAAACGTCTCAAGGCGTACGTAATCTAAGTAAGTCGAAAACCCAGAAATCCAAACCAAGAAAAAATAGAAGAGTGAAGGAAAAACCATTTTAAATCAAATAGTTTGCAACATACGCCGAAATATGCATTTTAAAATCACAAGTCCTTTCTAAAAATTTCGGCAGAGTTTCCTTTGTAAAAACAGACCCCAAACGGGTACAAAACCTGATAAAGCATATATAATGAATAAAGGTATCCCAAGCGGGAGCTAGCTCTTCATCAATCGACGGTCACAACCACGCAAGCAATATAATATACAACGCTGAAAGGCGAGGATCACAACAGAAAAGGAAACTCAAAACAGCAAGAAATCCATAGAAATACAACGCGCGACTCTAAGGTCGAAAGAATAAACATCACTGGTCTCTATCTGAAATAAATACATGTTTGGTTGATGGAACTTCTAGATACAACAGAATAATAATATACAAGGTATAATGATGGGTACGATACAAATAAACCCACCTATTAGAAAATCACCCGAAAAAGAAATGCAGTGCCAGCAAAGCCGTAATGAAACATGTACGGCAAAACCTGCAAGAAACTGTGGCACAATGGGGGTGAGTTGCCAACTCGTGAATAGAATACATCTACGAACAAAATTCGCATGTATGACGCAATCCTAGGTCATACGTTCAAAATATATATATCCTCAAATATATAACCAGAAGCCTATAACCATGGCTAGGGTATACCTCTAAACAACAGTAATACCAAGTGCTCGTGTCAGTGCCTCAGATAGCAATATATCATATGGATGATGTATGAATGCATGAAAACAGAATACATGTAAACGAAGAAACTGCTTTCATAATTTAGTGAGATTTCTGTATTTTTAAAATGAGGTAACATAAATAAAATCAGCATAAACAGTGTCTAGCATCGACACAAAACATAAATCCCAATATCTCAATATCTCAGGCTCCGGCTATCCGGACTGGCCTGTATCATCAAATATCAGTACCTCAATATCTCAAATCTCAGTGTCTCAATCTCACTATCTAGGGCGCCGTCAGTCATGACCGGCCCCTACCATCAATCTCAAGACCACGAAGGTATCCTCCGGATATCCGACGCGTCGGGTAAAATCACCGGTAGGTAGTCCTCTCCTGCCAGACTTATCGTCTACTACTCGAATTTCTTGCCCCGGGGTACCTTACCAGGTCCACCATGAACCCGAAACGGTTCATCCAACTCCTCAAATCGGGCTTCGAAATCCATCAGCAAACTCATGGTGGACGACTCATACATCATGGGAAAACCACACTTTTCATTTAAAAAGAGAGAGAAAAGAAGTTTATAAATGTTTTTACGGTTTTGCCCCAAATCCAGGAAATCTCATGAAAATCCGAATCCAAATTATCAATAGCATGTAAACAGTGAATATAGGCATGAAAATCCATGAATGCGGCATAACAGTGAATAACAATATGCATGAAGCAGCAAGTAATAACTACAAAGTCTAAACTAGCATATAAGGCAAGTACACTAATATCATGTATAAACTATTAGCTAACAAGCTATGTCGATGCAATAGTATTTTCTAAGTGTACATGACATGGCAATTACCGATGAGGATGTGTGTGAGCCGGCAAGTAAGTGTACGTGGAACATACGCATCATCGGTAATGGTGCTGGTGTCCTAACAGCATGATATCAACAATGGAATATGAAATCACAATATAAGTATACGATGCGGAGCGAACAACAATAATGTGCGGGGGCTGAATACTAGACACAACGATAACTAATCTGCATTTAATAAAATATGAGTTCTACAGTGGTGCCATTTGAAATAACACGAATCGCGGTGTTTGAAAATAAGGGCTATGGTGTTTTTAAGAAAAGATAAGTCCTTTGAAATATCCGTAGAATCCCTTGACCTGTCTTTTAAAATACCCGCGATCCGTTAGTTTTTGAAATAGGTAGGAATCTAATCTAGTCTGACAACTACACTAAACTATACGGCTGAACTAACAAGCTGAATTAAGGGTAAGGAAACCGCCTAATATCTGAGTCGATACATATACATATATATCAGTCGGTGATCCCGCCTCGATAATATCACATCCGATACCATATCTATAATCAGACATTCCCAAGTCAAGAGTGCGGATCAAACACCAATATATAGCTCGTACGTAAATCCGTCGTACGGCCTCCCAAATCTGGGTACGGGTCAATATCACATTCATCACATTATTAATCTAGTGTCCTCTTTATCAAAGATCATAATCCGGGGTACTGACCTACGTCTAGTACAATACTAATATCATCAATATAATCATGATCTGACTACTGATCGACAGTCTCGTACAAACCTATATCATCAGCACAAATCATCATAAAGAAGTATACATCGCCCAATGCGGCCTATTATAAATATCTTAACATATCTTATCTCAATCTCGATCATAAGTCAACTATTCTATGTATATCACCATTCACATGGTATCGTCGTCCAAAAATCCACTATAACCTCAGGACGTATCTCAAATACGAATCCTGCCATATCACCGATCTCACGGTCTCAAATCAAATCTCATCGACTCAGCTCAAATCCCAAATACTATCCTCAAGTCCGTATATGAACACATAGTCCCATACCCATGTGAACACATAACTATATATTCCCACATACGCACATATGAAAGAAGAATGTATGCAAGTAAGGGTGTGTGTGTATGTGTGGTGCAACCACTACTCTAGGGTTTCGCATCACTAACCAATCCAATCACACCTAGAATCCATCTTTATCATCAATACTCTCAAAAAATGTAATTAATATATGTGTGTATACGTATTCGTATACATCACCACGAACTGCGGGGGTGCTATACGCCATCCACCCGACTTCTCCCCGTAGATATAAATCTATTCACCTTGCGTCTTCATTTGTCGACGTCGCCACGCTCTTGCTTGTCGTCCCAAATTCTTCATAGGGTACCTACACATCAACGTATCGTAAATGCGTATTAAAACCAAATCCGAACCAAAACGACATACGAAAACCAAAACGATACGCTAAAGGGCCTATAGGTTAGAACCTATGGGTACGCTTTCAAAACCATCAATCAATCCTCGATATCGTCGTATAAACGCCAAGTATTCGAGGTAAAACACTGATACAAAATTCCAGAATTCAAAATACAGAATACAGAAACACAATTCAAAACAGCAACTTAGGAAAAAGGCTCCAGATTCTACCCTAGGTCAAATTGGACAATTTTGCACAAGCCAGGGGTCTAATCTACTGATAAGGGGGCACCAAAACCAAAACGAGGAAATTCCCTACAGGTCTGGCCGCAATTTGCGGCCAGAATGGATAAATTTGCGGCCGGGTTATGGAGGTAGGGGCTAGGGTTCTGGTGGTGGCTTCCTGGGTGCCTGCACATATCACTATCCAACCAAAATAATGTTCAGTGTCTCGGGTTGATAGCAGATTCAATATAACCTTCACAGATTTCTTAAATTTTCTGATATAGGTTTCTAAATCCGTATTCCGAGTTTCAAGTCTCAGGTTTGGGTCTCAATTCATGCACTATGGTGTTTATACAACCTCTACTGAGCTCAATTTCACATCATAACCCAAATTCCCTCAAACCCTAACTAGGTTTTCCTTAAGCCCACAAAACTACCCGATATCGATTCAATCTTAACATAGGGGTATAAGTAATGCTAAAACTAAGCTAATGGTTTAGTATATACCTCATTTGGCAACTCAAGAATTTTCTTGAGTTACCCCTAGTGGCCAAAATCCTTGCTTTCTTGGTCCAATGTGTTGGTCTTGATCTTGTGCACACTTTTAGTGAAATGGAGATAGGGTTTTGGAGTTGTTTTAGAGGTGTTTTGGGGAGTTGTTTTAGAGGGGGAGAATGAGGAGAAGGAGCAGCAGCAGCAATGGAGGAAGAGGGAGAGAAATGAGGGAAGGGATGAAGGGAAATGACTAAGTCCTTGGTCAAAAGAAAACCATACCTCTCTCTCTCTCTCACCATACCTCATATAATAATCCTTTCTCTTTCCTTTCTTTTTCTTTTCCTTATCTATTCAAAATCCTTCTCACTCAAATAGTAAACCCAAATGAAAAACCATGGTAGAAATGCACAAGTGTAAAAAAAATGATATGTGCATGTTTTGCACAAAAATGCTAAAAAACCGATTAGCGATTTTTAATCGCGATTAGCACTAAATTAGTATATAATTAAACATAAAAACTTATAAATAGCATAATTCCATACTCTATTTTAGAATTTTCCAAAATTTTTCCAAAATTTTCTCCATTTATCGGTATTTAATTATACCGAAATATTAAAATATTCATTAAAAATTAATATTAAATTATAAAAATTCCCAAAAATAATATTTATTTTTTTTTGAAATGTTACAATTTGCGAGTTTAAGTAAGCTTTCCAACGCTAAATCCATTCCTAATGCCTCTTATCCGTCTGCTAAATGCGTTTATTTCCAACCCTCGACGAAACACCCGCAACCATGTATCCAATTAAGTCACAACTACATGTCACGTTGTAGTTCGCTTAAAAGACTTCTCGACTTAGGTCACGGCTATATGTCACGTATAGCGCACTTAAGTGAGGGGGTTGCATTTGTTTGGTCGAGATTCGTTTCAAGATGTTTGGCGAAGAGAAACACAAGGGATTTTTTCGTCCCTCATACCACCTTCCTTAGCCTTAACAAGCGTGGAAATTATTCACACATTATAAAAGAAAATAAAAACAAAACAAGAAGGAAGAAAAGAAGGAAAATGAAAATACGGTTTTACAAATTTGCAAGCTAACTACTTGGGTCCTCACCTAAGTAAGGAACTCCTTTGAGTATAATCGCTTGGAAATAATACGGATAAGAAGAGAAGGAAAATAAAACAAGCAAACAAATATCAACAACTACTTAACAACAAGAATAAAATTATACTAGAAATTAAAAGACAGTGCAAGAATTAAAAGATACAAGTTAAAAAATAACAAACCCACATCTTCATTTCATCATCCACTCAATGCTCTCACTACATTTTAATGGAGGAATACATGAAGAAGAAGAAGAAGCAAAACTAATACTACACTAAATCCTAACAAAAAGAAGCATCCTTACTTGGCACAAAACTGGGCTACTTATAGGCTGAGTGCTGAAACCCTAGGGCCAAATTCTGAGCCCAAATGAAATGACCAGACTACCCCAAAAATACGAGTTGACAATGAGTCAACTCGGCCACGGATCTGCCGCCGAGTCGCCACTTTGGCCGTTGTTCCGCGGCGCTTTGAGGGAGTTGGGTTGTCGTTTTTTCTGAGGTTTCTTGTGTTGTTTTCTTCAGTTGTTCTACATGTTCCAACTTGCAAATTTCTTCCACAATTTCATCAGATCTGCAACAGTCCAAAATGGCTTCACTTTTAATTGATTTGACCTTATCTCCCTCGAGCTCTGCGCACCCATTGAATCTTGTGTTGCCCCTCTCGTGCTCTTTGCTTGTCTGAGACACGAATGACCACTGTCATTTGTCTTGTCTCTGGAACTGGTAAGCGGCACTAGACGGATACGGATGACCGGAACCGGACTTTTATCTGTTGGCAATAGATGTTCTTCATTTTAGCGTACCTGTGGAGATTTTGTATCATTTGCGTTATTTTGGACTAGGAACCTATAGCCTGTAAATATGTAGCAAACATGGATTAAAAGCACCTGCCTATAAACAAACGAGCATAAGAATGGGCGGTATTAAATGCAATATTCTGGTATGAACAAATACCCCCAAACATAACTTTTTCTCGTCCCTAGCAAAACCAATTATTCACAAAAAGTCCTAACCTAACTTTCGCAGGGAACGCGATTGCACTGAGCTCGTGCAACAACCCGTTAAACCTCTAGGTGTCCCTAGAAGGAGGAGTGTTGTCTCCTGAGGATTTTCAGCGGATACTACCTACAAAATCCCGTCAAGCTAGTTTTGCGAAATAGCTATGATTCTAACCCTAAGGTTTTATTTCAAAGCCAGCAATTCTATTATTCTAGGTTAGAAATATCGAACCTTTATTTTTCACACCTCGCTTCTTATTTAATTTAAGATCCTATATGTCTTTACAGTTTAGAAAGATCTCGGTCTCTCCTAAGTTTTCATTCTAAAGTGCGGTCTCCAATCAGGGATTTTTATCATCTTTACAGAAAACATAAGTTTTATTCTTTATTTCTATTTTTCCTCAAAACATCGATTGTATACCTCTACGTGTGTGTATTATTTCACCCCTACACTTGAGAATTCAATTCAAGCTATAGTACACTTGCCCTAATACCTAATACTACTTCTTTTCATTAATGATGGACGGTGTTGCTCACACACCTTTCATGCGACTATTAATGCTTCTTGAGGCACTAACAGCCGATTACTGAATGTGTGAGCCTAAAGCGTAAATAGCAGTTTTCAGGTCTTGAGTTTATTCTTTTTCTTTTCTTTTTTCTCTTTTTTCCCTTTTTGTTTTCAAGACCGGATATATTTTTTTCAATGATGCTCTTTTGGTGGTTAGCTTTAAATACCGTTTTTTCTTTCATACTAGGTTTTTAGGCAAGATTATTTTTAGGTATCCTCTACTATCCCAAGTTTCAAGGTGCGTGTAAGTGCAGTTTGTAGGGTATATACTTTTTGAATTTGGACTTAAGAATAGGAATTATTTTTCATACTTATCCTTCAATAAAGCTTCAATACTTTTCCTTCATCTCGACTTAACTCAAGAACTGAACTCAGGATTACCTATTTCTATAAAAAAAAACTGCAAGGACGTATAATTACTAAGTTTAAACAGAATGAGGGTTATTTTTAGGGTTTTCAATTCCTAAGCGTAAGATTTAGTTATTTCTAACGTATCAACTAAACTTTCGGAATAAAAAATCTAAGTTACCCTATTAGCTAACTTGACGACAAAGTTTTTATATTTTTGAGAATTTTTTTCGATTTTTATGGGTTTTTAAATATGTATGCAAATGCAAAAATATACAAATGAATGCAAAGGTAGAAAGATTACCGTGCACACCCCCAAATTTAAACTTGACAGTGCCCTCACTGTCAGGCTACAGCAAGAGGGTCAAAATTGTCGGTGCTCCGCTGTTTGTTTTTTTATTTTATTTTTATTTATGAACAAAATATATATACACAAAAAGGTCCCCCCCCCCCCCAAACTTAAGTGAAACAGTGTTTCCACTGTTTAAGCGTTAAAGTTCAGAGTTAGGGGGGAGAGAACAGTATCAAGCTATACAAGGCCTTACAAAGGACAAAAGTTAACACCATTAAAAAAAATTATCGTTATAATGGTGTGGTTAGTGAAAGAATACGGAGAGGAAAGAAATGGAGAATATGCGAGATCGTATGCTGAGAGAAGCGGGATACAGTCTCGGTGGAGGAGAAGAATGGCGGAAGGAAGAAAAAAGTGGAATACGAACTTGAGGGTAGAAATGGATTAAATAAATTAGTACAATCTGTAATGATCGATGTGAAAAGATGGATTGTACTGATCTATCAATATGTCGAGAAATTGGGTCAAATCCCTCAAGATTCGTGAGAAAATATGGGTAGGCCGAACTTGGTAAACCAGACACAGGAAATGAAATTAATACGGTGTCTTGCAAGGTCGGAACGATGGAAAGGATGGGGGGAAGTGATCGAGGAAGGGTATCTGTTAAAGGTTCTGGAGGGTGTGCATAGTCGGTGGAAGGAACATGATGAATTGGAAAATCCGACTCATCAATTAAAACTGATTCATCCTCAAAAATTTCCTCAATATTCTCCTCAAAAATTAGCTCATCCATGCATTTATCATCAAATTCCAGACGCATATGGGGTTCGGGAAAAACATTTAATGACTCAGGATGATGTCCATACGGAAGTGAAAGTAAATGATGAATTTAAGAGACAAACTCATCCAAAGCTTTGGGTTCATCATCCGAAATATTCCCAGCGTTGATATCCTCAATCAAGTGAAAATCAATATTCTCAGACACCACATCAAAAGCATGGAGTTCAATCAATTGTAGTTCTAAAATGGAGGTGTAAAGGTCAAAAGGATTGGTGATGGTTTCACTCGAAAGGGACCCTTCACAATCAGGTAAATCAAACACTACAAAATCGCACAACTCATTAAACGTTCTATCTTCAACTGGTGAATCATTTGGAACACTTGATAGACATTCAAAACCAGAGTTGTGGGATTCAAGTTGAAACTGGTAGGTTTGATTTGGAAGGGTATACAGCTCACTCTCTCCACTCAAATTCTCAACTTGTCCAACCGCTTCATTATACATTGGAAAATTTGGAGCTAGTTGGAAACTAGCTACCGGGTCACTAGGTTGTATGAGGGCGGCCATGGACGCATTCAAATCCATCATCTGTTGGTACGACGCTACCCGAAAGTCTTCCAACGACTGTTCTAGACTAGACATGAGTTGTGAAGGGGTTTCAGTAAAAGATTCAAAGTTATCTGGATATGTGAAACTCCCAAATGGCTATGTAGAAGCAATGTCTAGGGATGGTGTAACAGTTAGGTAGGATGGATAGGAATTGAATGGTTGGACAGGAGTAGGATCAACATTTGGATAAGAAGGTGAGTGGAATTGTTGATCCCAAGAACTGAAAGTGTTGAAAGGAGTGAAAGATCGGCTACGAGATTGTTCAATACGTTCAGCAATAGACAAGAGTTTCGGAGTTACAACCGGACTCTCAAAAGGGGTATCAACGTAAGAAAGGGTGAATGTTTGAAACGGTTGATACGAAGTGGATTGCGGAGTCTAATTGTTTGTCTTAGACGCGTCTATCCGATCTCTCAATGAAATTTTGGGCATGGATGGATCGTTCGAGATTCGGCCAAAGCAAGAACCGTAAGAAGAAATGTCTGGTTGTGGGTACCAAAGTTAGGCAAGAGTTTTTCGAGGTGGGGTACCCATGTTAGAAGAGTGAAAAGATAGGGAGGGAAGGTAGTGGTTTTTTATTTTTATTTACTATTATTTTTTTTAAATGTTTGTTTTTGGAGTTTTGAAATTGTTTGTTTTTGAAAGAATGCGGAATTATGGGACTAACTTTGTACAAGCACAATCACAATCACAATATGCACAAACAATACCTAGAGCTAGGGTCTTCAAAGTCCAACTAGACCGCTCCTAGACTTCCAAGCGATAAGTTGCAGGATAATCCTCTAATCACTTCTTCACTGCCAATTGTGGCCAGGTAAGCACAAATGAGGTAAGGAGGGTTTCGCTCATGAATCACCGTGAGACGGGCCTTTTAGAATTACCTCCTCACTTGTCTAGCCTAGGCACCACAAACTCAAGTTTAGATAAACGACTGATTCCCCGCAACCTTCACATGTCCTAATTGAGTGCGACAAGTCCTTAAAGGATTGATCTAGATATTTTTTTATTAGCTCAAGCTAATGCGTATGCAATTAGTGATTTGTGGGGTCTTAGGAAGGGTGATGAAATCCCCACCCAATCTGAATTGGTGTAATATCCCCTTAAACTCCGTATTATTATATGCAAAGCATATAAATAAACAAAATCTAAAACAACAAAAATTTTATTGACGGTGGCGCAATTTGTGCAAAGAGACCTGCACAAAATACAGTTTAGTGAAGTTTTCAGAGGAGATTATAAGAAAGAGAAAGGGTGAAAAAAAATTGGGGTCAAAAACTCACAATATGTAAGTCCACGTTACCTCTCCCGGTTCTTCCGGGCTTGCGGAAATGGTGAAAAACGATTTTTCGGGTCATGGTAACATGGACTATAAAATACGGATCTTTGCTAAACTACACACTAGCAACTAACTAGAGCTTTACCTACTCGGTTAGGGGTTATACCTCAACTTGAACTCCTTCTCTTGGACTCCTTGTGATGGTCGGATGGTTCTCTCCTCGTCGCCTTCTCTTGCCGAAGATGGATCCACCTGAGGGTCTCTACCTTGAGCTTCTTTCTCGAACTTGAGAAAACTAAAGTGTCCGGCTTGCTAGACCTTCAACCTTAGGATGAGTAGAGAGTGGCTTTGGTGTTTTATCTCCAAGGAAATGTTTCTCAACACATGAGATGAATTTTCCTTGAGCTAAAGGAAGAGGAAGAAGAAAGGATGAGAGAGAACCAATTTGAGATAATGATAATAGTTTTACAACCATAACCAATATATGTGAATTAATCTAATTAATAATATTAATCAAAATGAAAAAGGTGATGGTTGGTTTGATAAGACAATTATCATTTCACATTAAATGTTTTTGCAAAGATCAAAGAGCATCTTTGGAGTGAAATGATGATGGTCAATGTTTCAACCATGGTCAACAAGTCAACCTTGGTCAACAAGTCAACAACCCTAACCATAACTCAATTTCATTTAATTAATGCTATTAATTGATATTTCACATATTCATTAAGGTTTGGAAAAAGACAATTGTCAACTGTGCATGCACACCCGTTCCAAAACCCTAATGAAAATCCTCTTCCTCTGCCTTAGTCAACTGTGCATACACACCCGCATTCATGTTCCGAGGAACACGAATACAAAGAGATAAAACTAACCCCAAAGCATACTAGGATCTGGCTCAAACCAAAGCCCGCTAGTAATGACTGTCCGGACACCAAACGTGCACAAGTGCGCGGATGTGAACGAACCCTGTCGTAAGACCATGCGACCTCTACTCTGTTTTTCCCAAAGGCGAATAACCCTCTGTGTGGGACTCTAAAGACTCGACACTACGCTGGCAGTGGGTTTAACCACAGGCCGCAAGCGGTACTAGCTGTACGTAACGGTCCCCAGGTAGATGTCGATAAGAAGACTGATGAGGTAAACCCATATGAACTCCTACTGAGCCTGAATGTGACAATCTCCGTATAGTCCGGTCCGTTCATCTGAGAATATCGCATGGCGGGCCTAGGGGTCGGTAAACGTCAGTCCCCTAATAGCGGTACAAGTCGTGTCGGAGTGTAGCCCAGAACACCCTGAGATAACACTGGAAAACCTACCAGTATATCTCGCTTGCCCTGGCCAGGGACTTTGTGTAATAGCTCTCCTAGACACAGCACGATATCAACCCCCAATACCGGGAGAGAAAAATCCTGTCTAACCGTCACTGCCTCCAAGTGCTTCGGGACTGCACCCAACTACTACCTGTTTGCACGACTCCTTTGAGCCGTGGTAGGGTAGTAATCAAAGTACAGTGGGAACACACTCGAGGCGAAGTGACAGTGTCAAGTCAGCGGACTAAGCTGTACTCATGTCACCTGGGAACTGATAACTGACGATAGGTATAGTACCAACCAACAGTTCCCGACGAGTCCTGTCCAGTGTACTTGTAACCTAACGAGCACCCGCATACTATCTCAAGTACGGCGTACTGACGGCTGTGGGACAGACCATCTCCCCTGCTGGGATGAGAAGCGTATACGCTAGTCTACTCCGGAGTATCGATACCCTGTCTCGATAGTCCTACGACTAGAGACCTGTATAAGGATGTGCTTATAGATTACCCAGCCCCCATAAGTGTGACTGCCATCACAACGCTAGTAATCAAGCAAAGATCTTAAGGGCTCCACTAATGTGTATAGGCGATATGCTAAAAGAAACACATGTACACATTAAAGTAGAAACAAACCAAGTAGCATACTACCATTTTGAGCAAGATTGTCTATACAACTGTGAATATCCCAAGCTTCCATTAAGTAATATACAAACTAGTATGATACAGTAATGACCTCTAGGGCATATACACTAACAATCTCCCACTTGCACTAAGGCCATGTACTGGCGTATCGAAGACCTATCATCTCGATCAGCCGCTCGAATTGAGTCTGGGGTAAGGCCTTCATGAATGGATCAGCAGTGTTATCTTCCATAGCAACTCTCCGAACCTCGATCTCCTGGCGACCCATGATCTCCCTGATCAGGTGATACCGCCTCAAGATGTTCCTGGACTTCTGATGGGACCTGGGTTCCTTCGCTAAAGCTATAGCCCCGTTGTTGTCACAATACAGAGGTATTGGATCAACAATGGACGGAACCACCTGAAGTTCTACCGAGAACTTCCTCATCCAGACGGCTTCTTTTGCGGCATTAAATGCAGCGATATATTCCGCTTCCATCGTCGAGTCAGCAACGGTTTTCTGTTTGGAACTCTTCCAACACACCGCCCCTCCATTGAAGGTAAAGACATAACCCGACATGGACTTAGAATCATCCTTGTCACTCTGGAAGCTGGAGTCAGCAAAGGCCTCAATCTGGGGGTCTTTTCCGCCATACACCAAGAACATCTCCTTAGTCCTTCTCAGGTACTTGAGAATGTTCTTTACCGCTATCCAGTGCTTCTCCCAAGGGTTTGACTGATACCGGCTTACCACACTCAGTGCATAAGCTACATCTGGTCTGGTACACAACATCGCATACATTATAGAGCCTACCGCAGAAGCGTAGGGTATAATAGACATGCGATCCCTTTCCAAATCAGTCTTGGGAGACATCTCTTTGGAGAGGGTGATCCCGTGACAAGCCGGTAGATTACCGCGCTTGGAATCTTCCATACTGAATCTTTTCAGTATGGTGTCGATGTACCTGGACTGTGAAAGCCCTAATATCCTCTTGGATCTATCACGATGGATTCGGATCCCCAGAATGTAAGAGGCATCACCCAGGTCTTTCATGGAGAACCTGTGTGACAAGAACCCTTTGACAGATTGTAGCATAGGAATGTCATTTCCTATCAAGGGAATGTCATCCATCTACTATAGATGCATGGTTCATCTGGATTTTTGATAAAACCAAATTCTTTGACCGTCTCATCAAAACAGATGTTCCAACTCCGCGATGCCTGCTTTAGTCCATAGATGGACTTAAGCAACTTGCACACCTTTCCGCTGCTCCCACTCTGAACGAAACCCTCTGGCTGGTCCATATAAACACACTCCTCTAAATTTCCATTTAGAAAAGAGGTCTTTACGTCCATCTGCCAAATCTCATAATCGTGGAAGGCAGCATTGGAAAAAAGGATCCGAATGGATTTCAGCATAGCCACTGGAGAAAAGGTTTCGTCATAGTCCAAACCAGGTCTTTGACGAAAACCCTTTGCAATAAGTCTAGCCTTATAGGTATCAACCTGTCCATCTACACCAATCTTCCTTTTGAAGATCCACTTGCATCCTACGGGTTTTACCCCATCTGGAGCAACGTCCAACGTCCATACTTTGTTGGTGTACATGGACTCCATTTCGGTCCGCATTTCATCCAGCCATTTTACCGAGTCAACGCTCTGAATGGCCTGCTGGAAGCTAGTCGGCTCATCACTATCAATGATGCAATCCTCTCTATCCCCGTCTATGAGAAAACCGTAGTATCTCTCGGGCGGATGGGACTGCCTACTACTCCTGCGGAGCGGCGCAGGAATGTCCTGATCTTTCGAACCCTCTGGTTCTACTAAGCTTTCAGTAATAGCTCGTGGCTCTAGAATTTCTTCCAGTTCTATTGCGCTCCCACTTATCTGATTTTCCAAAAACTCAGTTTCCAAGAAGTGGGCATGACGAGAAAAAAAAATATTTTGTTCATCTTCGCAATAGAAGAAATATCCCTTGGAGTTCTTTGGATATCCCATAAACTTGCACTGTACTGAGCGTGCCTCGAGTTTGTCCGCATGCTGCTTTTTGACAAAAGCTGGACATCCCCATGTCTTAATGTGCTTAAGATAGGGTTTCTTCCCACACCACATCTGATATGGTGTGGCAGGCACAGTCTTAGTTGGAACTCGGCTCAAAAGGTATGCAGCTGATTCTAGTGCATATCCCCAGAATGAGCGCGGTAACTCAGTGTTACTCATCATGGAACGTAACATATCCAATAGGGTCCGGTTCCGTCTCTCCGATACACCGTTATGTTGCGGAGTGTATGGAGGAGTAAGCTGAGAGAGAATTCCATTCTCTTTTAAGTAATCCAGGAACTCGGCACTTAAGTATTCACCACCTCGATCAGATCTCAGTGTCTTGATACTTTTGCCTGTTTGTTTTTCTACTTCTTTCTTATATTCCTGGAATTTTCCAAAGGCTTCGGATTTATGTTTCATTAAGAAGACATATCCGTACCTTGAAAAGTCATCCGTAAAAGTAATGAAGTAAGAATAACCGCTTCGCGCATGCGTAGACATTGGACCGCACACGTCGCTGTGTATGAGTCCCAAGAGATCGCTCGCTCTTACTCCGTGTCCAGTGAACGGAGTCTTTGTCATCTTTCCTTTGAGACAGGATTGGCAAGTTGCATATGATTGATATTCGAAAGGATCCAAATATCCTTCTGTATGTAACTTCGTTAACCTTCTCTCATTGATATGACCTAGTCTACAATGTCATAAGAAAGCCTGATTTGTTTCTGGAGACTTTCTTTTGTGTGTATTCTGGACATTGAAAATCTGTAGTTGGTTTAATACGTATATACCATTGCTTAATGTACCTGACCCAATCAAAACTTGATTAGGGTGAATGTTCACAACATTTCTTACAAATGCAAATTCATAACCTTTTTTAGATAATAAAGATACAGATATGATATTACAGGTTGCATTGGGTACAAAATAACAATCACGTAAAACCAAAACATGTCCATCTGACATTCCCAGGTGATAGTCCCCCACGGACTCAGCATCCATGCCATCTCCGTTTGCAACTCTGAAGGTCATATCACCTGCCTTCAAAACCCTACGCTTTCTCAGAGCCTGCAAAGAATTACAGATATGAGATCCTGATCCGGTATCCAATACCCAGGAAATAGAGTTTATTGATAGACAGTTTTCAATAACATACGCACCTGAAGCTGAAGCCGCAACTTGCTTCAGATCCTGGTTTCTGGCCTTCCAAGCCCTGCAATCTTTTTTCCAGTGTCCACTCTTGTGACTGTAAAAGCATTCTTCCTTTCCCACAAGCTTTCCCGCTACCTTTGTTGCCTTTGTCTTTCCCTTCGTATCCACTTTACTAACACCGCCCCTTGGTTTGGTGGGGGTTTTCTTCTTCTTTCCCTTGGCTTTCGCCTTGGACCTAGAAGAGGAAGATCCTCCTACAAACAAAGTGGATGTTTCCCTACCTTTCTATAGGGTGCCCTCTGTACTCCTCAGCATGTTGAGGAGTTCTGAAAGTTCAACTTCTTTTTCTTGCAAGTTGAAGTTCAGGATAAACTGGGCGTAAGTGGAAGGAAGGGACTGGAGAATAAAGTCCGTGTAGAGCTCGTTCTCTAACGTGGTCCCAAGGTCCGCGAGCTCCTCAATGAAGCCAATCATCTTAAGCACGTGTTCCGCTACCGATGATCCGACGGCTAATCTCGCCGAAAACAGCTTTTTCGAGACTTCGTATCTGGCGATACGGGATTGCTCTCCATACAGTTCTTTTGTATGGAGAAATATGGATTCAAGGTCCATATTCTCGTGCCTCCTCTGGTGTTCATTGTCCATAGAGCCAAGCACGAGGCACTTGGCCTTCGCGCAGTCGATATCCCAGGTCTTACGGATTTCCTTATCTGCGATGCTGGTTTTGGGACCTGGGACAGGGGGAGCTTTGGTGGTAAGGAGATACCCCAACTTGTCATAAGTGATTGTCATTTTGACATTCCTGAGCTAATCTTTGTAGTTTGGCCCTGTCAGTATGTTTTTATCTAGTAGTAACTTAAGTCCAGTCATGATGTTTGGTCGCTGCAATTAGGAGAGAGAGAAGAAACACTTTAGCATGATGCTCTTGCAAGTTTAGAGTGGTTTTTAATTTGTCTAAACAGGATGGCTCCCACTGTCTCTCGAATCCCTCCTCAAACCAAAAAGGAAGAATTAGTCGGGATCAATCTTACCGTACAATACTTGCTTAACCGTTCAGCCAGGCCAGTGTTGGTACTTCGAGGGAGGTTTTCCAACGCTTTCGCGAAGTTCCTTAATTAAATAACCTCTTTTCCCTGGGGGCGTAGTCTCGCTAACACCTTTCTAGACACCTACTAGGTTTATAGCATTGATCGTTAAGTGAGAAATTTCCCGAGGAGTAGCATATACTCACAGTAGGATCGGGATCCAAATATCATCGCGTGGCAAAACTGAAGGAATCCTACCAGAATCATCACACTCCAAATGGTATGCAACGCTAGCAAGTTTCAGTTTCTTTTGAAACTCCCGATATGGATTTTTGCCCCATGCTCTTATGACCTTGACTTTGGCCAACAAATCATAAGTCACATGTCAAGTTCTACCCGTCATTCTCCAGGTTAATTTGAACCCACCCGTACCTACCCTTGACTTTGGCCAACAAGGCAGTACGACTGTCCCAAACCAACACATCTATCTATGCTGCACATGAATACCCAATAGCTACCAATCACTATGCCTTGACTTTGGCCAACAAACATAGCTTGAATACTATTGATTATCCATGTGAAACGACGGAGGGCTACGAATGGTTTTGGCAAAACCGTGAACGCAGTGAACTTGATATAATCGATGGAACGAGATAGCTTTTAAAAGGAGTGGCTTAAGCTCCGCGTTTAAAAGTTATTTTTGAAAGTGTTCCGACGACTTTTACTTTGGTTTATTTTTCTTGCATTAATTTTAATGCGTCCCATCATTTAATCCTACCATTGCAGAAAACAACGAAAATATGACGTACGCTTATGCCATCCGCATTCGCCACGGGGTCCCGTCATCACCCGTTAGGTTACTTAACTAACGACAGAGCGGGGGCTGGACTAGTGCGGATGCAAAACATAAGCAACGCCTAAATAGATATCTACATATAGATATATACATTCGTCAGATGCAATGATAGCCATTCCAGATCACAGATGAATACATTGGATATACTAGGAATCCGCGCTTCATTCGAGCCTGCAACGAAAAGCAGATTACACGGTCGCGATGAATAGCCAATACCCCACCCTAGACCCCTACGGGTGCGGCAAACTACCCGCCAAGTACCCGAAGCGAAGCAACCTCCCTCAACGACGTGAGTAGGCCACTCGGCACTTCGAGATACCCGGTAGTTTGTGCACCCCACCTTGGGTCTATCCTAGGAGAAAAAACAGTAAAAGAAATTATATAATGACGGCTACAACCCCATCCCGGTTGTAAGGCCATATAAATAATATTACATCAATTTACATATTACAAGAATTGAAAGATAAAGAAAACTCTCATCTCACAACTCCCCGGCTATTCATCCGCGATAATCCAACGAATTCATATACACAAACCATCAACATTACAGATCACAGATATGTATAACCCCCACTAATCGACGTATAGTCGAAAATACTGCATTTTTAACACGGCAATTTCCCTATCTTTTGCATTCATCTAGAGGTGTTCGGTATTCATATTGCACATATTAGCAAAACATCCCTAAAATACCAGATTACATGTATTGCATACTAAAACCGGCATTTCTTAGGGAAATTGTCTGTTTATCATGGCATCGCATCATCCCTATATTGCGCAACACTTGTTTTGAGAAATTGTGCAGGAAATTGCAGGAACAAAGGCAAAAGAAGCTGATCAAAAAAATACACCAACTCCAAGTTTTGAGATCTGGTAGCAATCTAGAGGGAAAAACAAAATTCAACATATCACAAAAAGGCCAAAATGTCAGTATCAGAAAAGCCCAGAAGTTCTGAGCGCTAAAGCTTCACAAGAGCCGCGGTTCCGCGGCGGGAGCCCGCTTGCGCCGCGGAACCGCAGCGGCTTGATGGCTTCAGTTCCCTATATTTCCTACATGTGTCTCAGCTAACGGCCCAAGCTTCCAGAACATTGTAGAAATGCCACGTGGCTCATCTAGAAGGCTCGGCTTAACAAACTTCATCTAGAAGGCTCTCTTTAACAAACTTTTGGAGGGAAAATTCAAATTTGAAATCCTAGATCTAGGGTTTTGATGGTCAATAAAAGAGAGCCTAGATCTAGGGTTAATTCTTCTTCTTCAATCATCACCTTCCCCAATTCTTCCATCTACAAGTTGAGTGACACATCTTATAGCCCTATTTCTAAATCCAAGCCAAATTCAAGATCCCGAGTACCAAATCAAGCGAGAAGCCTTCAACTTTTTAGGAGCGGAGCCGATCTTCAATCGAGCAAGTGATCCAAGCCGATCCGCGACTCACGGAGACGAGCGAAGCCAAATTGACGATCGAGTTCTTCCTCTTGTAGTTCTTGAGTGATTGTAACGGAATTGTTGATATAAATAAAAGGTGAAATTCTTTAATCTCGCTTTCTTTAAATTCTTGCATCATGATTCGATCTCAATGTGTGATTGTAGTTCTTGTTGTGATGTTCAAGTAAAACTCCGCTCGTAAAGGAGTCGAGACGATCAATCGAATGATGATGTAAAAAATCTTAAAACGATTCTTAAGTCCTACGAATTTTGTAAACCCTAGCAAATTGAAAAATCGATGACCTAGTTTCGTTGCGATACTTTCTTGATTGTTATCGCTCGAAATTAGGGATCCACGATCGATTTTTGAATTTACTAAAGGTTAGAATGTGAATGATATCGACGAAGGAACAAGGGATAAATGATGAAACCCTAGTTTCACTAGAAATCCCTAATTCTCATCGATCATCATCGATCTAGTATCAATTCATCGAAGGATAAGAATACGTAATCGCTAGATTTCATCACATCTATAGATCAGATCGATTCCTACGAACCTCATTTAGATTCTTGATATTTGGTTTGGAAAATCAACAAATTCTCAATTCTTGATTCTATCGTTTTCTTGTTATTAGATCTAGATTTTCTAATTCTTGAACTTCAATTACAAATCATGAATTGTTCTTTCTCTTTTCTTTAAAGTTTCGATTCATCTAATTCAAAAGACGAACGATTACACTTTCCCTGTGGACGATCCGCACTCACTAATACGCTACAAACCGACACCGTTATTGATTGTGGTCAAAAATATTTTTGGTTGTGATTTCTATATACATTTTCCAACTACACACACCGGAAATTCATCCAATCAATATCCAAAGAACTCCAAGGGGTATTTCTTCTATTACGCAGAGGAACATTTCTCGTAATGCCCATTTTCTAGAACAACAGTTTTTAGAAAAGGAAACAAGTGGGAGCGCAATAGAACTGGAAGAAATTCCAGAACCACAAACTACTACTGAAAGTTTGGTAGAACCAGTAGTTCAAGAAGAACAGGACATTCCCGCACCCCTCCGCAGGAGTAGTAGGCCGTCTCATCCGCCTGAGAGATACTACGGTTTTCTCATAGATGGGGATAGAGAGGATTGCGTCATTGATAATGATGAACCTACTAGCATCCAGCAGGCCATCCAGAGCGGCGACTCGGTAAGATGGCTGGATGCAATGCGGACCGAGATGGAGTCCATGTACACCAACAAAGTATGGACTTTGGACTTTGCTCCAGATGGGGTAAAACCTATAGGATGCAAATGGATCTTCAAGAAAAAGATTGGTGTAGATGGACAGGTGGAAACCTATTAGCCTAGACTTGTTGCAAAGGGTTTTCGTCAAAGACCTGGTTTGGACTATGACGAAACTTTTTCTCCAGTGGCTATGCACAAATCCATTCGGATCCTTCTTACCATTACCGCCTTCCATGATTACGAGATCTGGCAGATGGACGTAAAGACGGCTTTTCTAAATGGTAATTTAGAAGAGTGCGTCTATATGGATCAGCCAGAAGGTTTCAATCAGAGTGGGAGCAGCAGGAAAGTGTGCAAGTTGCTTAAGTCCATTTATGGACTAAAGCAGGCATCACGGAGTTGGAATATCTGTTTTGATGAAACAGTTAAGGAATATGACTTCAAAAATCCAGATGAACCATGTATATATAGTAAAATTGTAGCACGAACTGTCGTATTCCTCGTCTTGTACGTGGATGACATTCTATTAATAGGAAATGATATTCCTATGCTACAATCTGTAAAAGGATTCTTGTGACACGGGTTCTCCATGAAATACCTGGGTGATGTCTCTTACATTCTGGGGATCCAGATCTATCGTGATAGATCTAAGAGGATGTTGGGACTTTCACAGTCCGGGTATATCAACACTATACTGAAAAGATTCAGTATGGAAGATTCTAAGTGCGGTAATTTACCGGCTTGTCACGGAATCACCCTATCCAAAGAAATGTCTCCCAAGACTGATTTGGAAAGGGATCACATGTCAGTTATACCCTATGCTTCTGCGGTAGACTCTATAATGTATGCGATGTTGTGCACCAGACCAGATGTAGCTTACGCACTGAGCGTGGTAAGCCGGTATCAGTCAGACCCAGGGGAGAAGCACCGGATAGCAGTAAAGAACATTCTTAAGTACTTGAGAAGGACTAAAGATATGTTCTTGGTTTACGGCGGAAAAGACCTCAAGATCAAGGCTTTTGCTGATTCCAGCTTCCAGAGTGACAAGGATGACTCCAAGACCATGTCAGGTTATGTCTTTACCCTCAATGGAGGGGCGGTGTGCTGGAAGAGTTCCAAGCAAGACATCGTTGCTGACTCGACAATGGAAGCAGAGTATATCGCTGCTTGCGATGCCGCAAAAGAAGCAGTCTGGATGAAGAAGTTCCTAACAGAACTTCAGGTGGTTCCTACCATTGTTGATCCAATACCGCTGTATTGCGACAACAACGGAGTTATAGCTTTAGCGAAGGAACCCAGGTCCCATCAGAAGTCCAGACACATTTTAAGGCGGTATCACCTGATCAGGGAGATGATAGATCGACAGGAGATCGAGGTCTGGAGAGTTGCTACAGAGGAGAACACTGCAGATCCATTCACTGAGGCCTTACCTCAGATTCAGTTCGAGAGGCTACTCGAGATGATAGGTCTTCGATACGCCAGTATATGGCCCTAGTGCAAGTGGGAGATTGTTAGTGTATATGCCCTATGGGCCATTGTTGTAACATACTAGCTTGTATATTACTTAATGGAAGCTTGGGATATTCACAGTGATATTAACAGTCTTGCTAAACATGGTAGTACGCTACTTGGTTTATATCTATCTTAATATGTGTATATGTTAGCATATCGAGAATACATATTGATAGAGCCCTTAGGATCTTACTTAACTACCAGTGTTGTGATGGCAGTCACACTAGTGGGGGCTAGGTAGTCTACAAGCACATCCTTTTTCAGGTCCCTAGTCGTAGGATTATCGAGACAGGGCAACGATACTCCAGAGTAGACTAGTGTGTACGCTTCTCATCCCAGCAGGGGAAATGGTCTGTCCCACAGCCAATAGTACGTTGTACTGGAGATAGTATACAGGTGCTCGTTGGGTTACGGGTACACCGGACAGGACTCGCAGGGAACTGTTGGTTGGTATTATACCCGTCGTCAGTTAACAGTTCCCAGGTGACATGAGTATAGCATAGTACGCAGACTTGACACTGCTATTTCGTCTCGAGTGTGTTCCCACTGTTCTTAGATTGCTACCCTACCACGGCTCAAAGGAGTCATGTAAACAGGTTGCAGTTGGGTGCAGTCCCGAAGCACTTGGAGGCAGTGGCGGTTAGATAGGATTCGTCTCTCCCGGTATTGGGAATTGATATCGCGTTGTGTTTGGAAAGCCATTACGCAAAGTCTCTGGCCAGGGAAAACGAGATTTACTGGTAGGATTTCCAGTAGCTTCTCAAGATGTAATAGGCTTTGCTTCGACACGACTTATACAGCTTTTAGGGGACTGACGCTTGCCACCCCCTAGGCCTGATATGTGATAGTCTTAGACGAATAGACCGGACTGTACGGAAGTTGTCACATCAGGCTCAGTAGGAGTTCGGATGGGTTTCCTCATCGGCCTTCTTATCGACATCTACCCGGGGACCGTTACGTACAGCTAGTGCCGCTTGCGGTCTGTGGTTAAACCCACTGCCAGCGTAGTGTCGAGTCTTTAGAGTCCCACACAGAGGGTTTCCCTACTTCGGGCGAAACAATATAGAGGCCATATGGTTTTACGACAGGGTTCGAACACATACGTGCATTTATGCACATATGATATTCGGACAGTTTTTACTAGCGGGCTTTAGTTTAAGCCAGATTCTAGTAATGGATTATTGGATTTATACAGTCTCAGTATTTCCGTGTTTTCACGGATGGGAGGGGCATTCTCGTAATTTCTCGAGTAGGTTCTAGAAGAAAGGTGACTCATTATGTTTTTATTCATTTATGAATTAAGCTTAATGAGGTGGAGGAGATGATGTGTAATTTGCATTAATTACATCATGAGTCATGAGGTGATTCACTTCATAGTAATTAATGAAGCATGGTTGATATTTTGAGATATTATCATTTAGATATTTTCATGCTTCATTATTTATCCAAATGACTTAAGATATTTATTCATTCTCACTTACACATTCTCTCTCCTCAAGCTCTCTCTCATCAAAGAACTAACTCTAACCTCTCATGTGTTGAGATCCAAGGGTTAGCAAGACTAGTAGATCCCTAATCCTCTTCTATATCCTCTAGGTTGCTTTGATTAGCACTCATAGTCACCTAGCTACCTCAAGTGAGAGGTTAAAGTTTGGAGAAGCAGCTCTCGGGTGGATCTTCAATCATATCGAGGAGGCCGACGAGGAGGTGATCAACAAGAACAAGAAGGACTTGATTCATTAGGTATAATCATCTATCATAGTAGCTAATCACTTCTATATAGTTGTTAGTTAGGGTTTAGCAAAGATCCGTAAAGTTAGTCGATGTTAGTTTAAACAAAATGATTGTTTTACCTATTCCGCCTCCCCGCATCATGTGGGGTGTCTAACATCGACTTACACAAGTCTATCCTAAGTGTTCGTATTTTATGTTCAAGTAAACTTGTTAGGGTTAAGGTTGGTTAGTAGAGTTAGGATTGGTCTTGTGCTTATCTTTGCCATTCTTAAAACGATGTTGGGATAATCGAAAGTAGCGGGGATCAGGAGGACATAGGAATTTGCGAGTTTAAGCAATCTTTCCAACGCTAAATCCATTCCTAGTGCCCATTGTCCGTCCACTAAATGCGCTTATTTCCAACCCTCGGTCAAACACCTGAAACCGTGTATCCAATTAAGTCACAACTACATGTCACGTTGTAATGAGCTTAAAGGATTTCTCGACTTAGGTCGCGGCTATATGTCACATATAGCGCGCCTAAGTGAGGGGGTTGCGTTTATTTGGTCGAGATTCGTTTCAAAATGTTTGGCGAAGAGAAGCATAAAGGATTTTTCCGTCCCTCATACCACCTTCCTTAGCCTTAACAAGTGTGGAAATTATTCACACATTATAAGAGAAAATAAAAACAAAACAAGAAGGAAGAAAAGAAGGAAAAGAAAAATACGGTTTTACAAATGTGCAAGCTAACTACTTGGGTCCTCACTTAAGCAAGGAACTTCTTCGAGTATCATCGCTTGGAAATAATACGGATAAGAAGAGAAGGAAAATAAAACAAGCAAAGAAATATCAACAACTACTTAACAATAAGAATAAAATTACACTAGAAATTAAATGACAATGCAAGAATTAAAAGATACAAATTAAAAAATAACAAACGCTCATCTTCATTTCATCATCCACTCAATACTCTCACATGAAGAAGAAGAAGAAGAAGCAAAACTAACACCACACTAAATCCTAACAAAAAGAAGCATCCTTACTTGGCACAAAACTGGGCTATTTATAGGCTGAGTTCTGAAACCATAGGTCCAAATTCTGAGCCCAAATGAAATGACCAAACTACCCCAAAAATACGAGTTGACAATGAGTCAACTCGGCCATGGATCCGCCGTCGAGTCGCCACTTTGGCCGCGGTTCCGCGACGCTTTGAGGGAGTTGGGTTGTCGTTTTCTCTGGGGTTTCTTGTGTTGCTTTCTTCAGTTGTTCTGCATGTTCCAACTTGCAAATTGCTTCCACAATTTCTTCAGATCTGCAACAGTCCAAAATGGCTTCACTTTTAATTGATTTGACCTTATCTCCCTCGAGTTCCGCGCACCCATTGAATCTTGTGCTGCCCCTCTCGTGCTCTGTGCTTATCCGAGACACGAATGACCACTTTCATTTGTCTTGTCTCTGGAACTGGTAAGCGGCACTGGACGGATACGGATGACCGGAACCCGGCTTTAATCTATTGGCAACAGATGTTCTGCATTTTAGCGTAACTGTGGATATTTTGTATCATTTGCGTTATTTTGGACTAGGAACCTATAGCCTATAAATATCTAGCAAACACGGATTAAAAGCACCTGCCTATAAACAAACGAGCATAAGAATGGGCGGTATTAAATGCAATATTCTGGTATGAACACACTCTCTCTCTCTTGATGAAGAAGAATATGAAGAGATAATGTTGTGAATGAATCATGAGAGAGAGGGGCAAACATGGGTGAGAAAATATCATATATTAACTCTTGTAGAGACATAACCATGGCTAATTACAATGGTTGGGTTAATAAATATCTTAAGTAAAACAAAATTAGTGGACTAAGTCAATGGATCCACAAGCTTCCACAAGCTTCATCCATGAGCTAATTTCCAACTAATTTTGATATACTTTAAATAAATAAACCCTACATTATAATGAGCATGCTGTGAGTCTCATACACCCATGTAGCGTGTATCATCAAGCATGACACAAAAAAAACACAATTAATATATATCACATATATATTAAGTGTGCACATGTGAGAAAAAGAAATGCACAAATGAGCAAATATTAGTTAATGTAAATTAATATATAAAATATATAATTATACATTAAATTATCAAATCAACACTTGATTCAATAATCCGGCTATATCACATATAACCGACTAATATCATATGTATCATCTTATCGAATCAACACTTGATTCGATAACCCGGCTATATCACATATAACCGTCTGATATCACATATCGCGAGAATATAATACGGTATCACATACACGTATTAATCTCGGTCCCACACATATCATATATGTGCTCCTACTTCGTTTCGCCTGAGCCAGGAAACCTCTGTGTTGGACTCTAAAGATTCGTCAATACGCCGGCAGTAGGTGATGATCATATCAGTCACCCACAAGCCGTCAGCGGTACTAGCTGGACGTAACGGCTACCCGGGTATTGAGCGATCAGAAGATCAACAAGCAAGCCTGCTCATACTCCTGTAAAGCCTGTCAGTAACACTACCGTACAGTCCGGTCTCTTCGTCTGATACGTCGCATATCCAGTCTAGGGGTGGTAAACGTCAGACCCCAGTAACTGATAAGTCGTGCCGATCTGAGGCTCATAACGGGTCAAGAAACTACCGATAACACTTACCAGTAAATCTCCATATCAGCTCTAGCCAGGCACTTCCTGTTATAGCCAATGGAGCACATCGCAACATCAACCCCCAATACCGGGAGAGACGAATCCCGTCCTATCGCTCATTGCCTCCATGTGACTCGGGACTGTACCCAAAAACCACCGTTTTGCACGTTCTCTTGAACGTGATAAGGTGGAAATCAAAGCACAGTAGGAATTACACAAGACTCTATGACGAGATCTCGGGGCTACAGACTAACCTGTACCAGTGTCATCAGAGAACTGCCATCTGACGATAGGTATAATACCAACTAGGAGTTCTCGGCGAGTCTGTTCAGTGTACCCAGTCTCCACTGAGCACCCGTATACCACCTTTGATGTCAAACACCAATGGATATTTAATCATCCATTGCCCATCATATGGGTCAAGAAGCGTATAGCTAGTCTACTCTAGAATATCGAAGCCCTGTCTCGATACACTCTCGATTAGGAACAATTAAAGGATGTACTTATGGACTACCCTGGCCCCACTAGTATGATCTCCGTCACAGTCCTGGTAGTCAAGTACACATCCTAAGGGCTTTATCAACATGTGGGAGCAAGACAGTATCACAATACAAGTCTACATGTTAAGACAAAGAGCGACCAGATAGCATACTATCATGTCGAGCAAGAAAGTACTCTTTATATATGTTCAAGAATCCACTATAATATACATCATATGTACAATAATGGCCTCTAAGGCATACATATAACTAACATAAGGCAGCTTATTTCATACCATTTCGAGTTGGTCAGTTGATGGAGGCTTTAGTAGGGAGGTACATGCAGGAGATTGTGAGATTGCGTGGAGTACCAGTGAGTATTTTTTCTGATTGTGATACCTGGTTCCTATCACATTTTGGAGGAGTCTACAAGAAAATTTGGGAACTCGATTAAAATTTAGTACGGCCTATCATCCTCAGACAGATGGACAGTCCGAGAGAACGATCTAAACTCTTGAAGATATGTTGAGAGCTTGCATATTAGATATCAAGGGTTCGTAGGAGGATCATTTATACTTAGTGGAGTTCTCGTACAATAACAGTTTTCAGGCGACTATATAGATGGCTCTATTTGAAGCATTGTACGGTCGTAAGTATCGCTCGCCGGTATGTTGGGAAGATATTGGAGAAAGAAGATTGTTAGGACCGAATCTGATTGTGCAAATTGTGGAGAAAGTTAACTTGATTCGTGATCACATGAAGGTGACACAAGATCGATAAAAAAGCTTGGAAGATACCGGAAGAAGACCATTAGAGTTTGCTGTTGGTGATCATGTGTTCTTGAAGATATTATCGACTAGGGGAGTAATTCGGTTTGGTAGTCGAGGCAAGCTTAGTCCTCAATTCGTGGGCTCTTTCGATATCATTGAGCGTATTGGAGAATTAGCTTATCGGCTGGCTTCACCACCATCCTTGGCGGATGTTCATGATGTGTTTCATGTATCTCAACTTCTCATGTATGTTCGAGATGAGACGCACGTTCTAGACCGCTCGGAATTGACATTGAGGGAGAATTTGATTTATGAAGAGCAACCGATGACTATTATGGATCGACGAGAAAATGTTCTTAAGAATAGAGTGGTCTCTCTAGTGCTTGTTTCGTGGGGAAACCGTTCGCATGACTAGTTGGGAACGTGAAGACGAAGTTCAACAAAAGTTTCCACACCTCTTTCCTTCGATCCGTATCTTCATTGTTCTTGTTTTTTCCTGTTTTGTAAATTTCGAGGTCGAAATTCTTTTGTAATTGGGTATAATATAACACCCTAACACGATCGTA
This sequence comes from Agapanthus africanus, assembly GCA_030015575.1. Lineage (NCBI taxonomy): Eukaryota > Viridiplantae > Streptophyta > Magnoliopsida > Asparagales > Amaryllidaceae > Agapanthus > Agapanthus africanus. Next base: position 321,942,885 of record JASDDO010000016.1, on the reverse strand, counting down.
TGTTATTTAACGATATTAATTAGTATTTTTGAATTTTTGTTTTATTTATTATTTGGGTTGTGATTGGTTTGGACAGTATATATGTTTATCGGACCCGGACCGCTTACGTGAAATCCGTTATGGTGCGAGAGTATGTTTTATTAATATTTATCTATAGGCTAAATCTATATGAATCTTAAATAACATATATATATATAATATTTAAATTATATGTATATATTTTCTGGTAGCCGTACATTATGGATATTTATATTTATTAATTTTTATCATGTTTTATCTTATCGAATATCTCATGTTATTTTTTTGACAATTATCTATTGTAGGTAAATCTTAAACATCCTAAATACCATGTATGTATGTATGTGTATGTGTGTGTGTGTATGGGTGTGTTGGAGTAGAATATATTCTTTTAACTCTTAGATTATACTTTAAGGAGGCTATATATGTATAGATATTCTCCAATATATTTTCTTTTAGATTTAGTAGAGACGGATCAAATATTTGTAACATCTTTTAGAATATTATTAGTTATATATACAAAACTATATATATATATAACTTATACCATATAAACATTATATTTACATTTTTTCCCTGTTCAAAACCAAAACACACTCTCCCCCCCCCTACTCTCGCCTTCTTCCTTTCTTCCTCGTAGCCGACACCACGCCCCCAACTTCTCACGATCGACCATCACCTTCGAACCCACATCAGCAGTCGAGATTATCACCTCCGTCACCATCTCCCTCGCCTCCTGAACCTTCACTCTCGTCTACAACGTGCCACCTCCAGCTGCACCTATCTCCCCAACAGACCTCACCGTCGACCTCCTTCAGCCATCATTGTCATCGTCTCCATCTAAACCGAGCACCCATCTTCCCTCGATCCTCCTCCTTCAAAAACCAACTCCGTCCCCATCACCACAACCGACTCCCTGCAACCCTCAACTCCGGCCAACACCATCAACCTCGACACCATTGTCATCTCGTCTTTTTCCATCGCCACCCTTGTAAACTTCTTCCCTCGACTCCCTTTTCTTCCCTACCAAAACCTAAGCAACTCCTTCTTTGTCCCAGCAACCCACTCCGGCCAAGACCAGAGCAACCAAACCTTAGCCCCAACTCCTTCTCCAATCGACCCTTGTTGTCATCATCGCCGTCATTCTTCAACCTCGGTCGAGCCCTAACACCATCGTCGTCCACCTTCGTCTCCGGGCTGAGCACAAGAAAGCTTAATCTAGAGTTCACATTGGAAAGATCACATTGATCTTAGGAGTGGAAGTTGGTACCATGACAAGGTATTTGATTCTAGTGATGGGAGACTACCCACCTTTGAGAATTTCATGCAAACAAAAAGAATGAGGATGATATCCAATATGAGCTGTTCATGCGTCTCCGAGCTGAGCAAGCTTGGATCTTGGTGCCGTTGTTCCGTGTTTGTATTGCCTTGTTTGTGTTCGTATCCACATTCATCGAGACCGAGGCAAGTTTACAACTTACTATATGCTATAGTTATATCTATATGTACATCGCCGTAATATTACTTACTATTATTATTATACCGTTTTATGTTAATAATCCGTATATCAATAATTAGTTAACAATAAAAAGTTTATAATTGCAGTTTATAATGTTATGTAAATTATATCTATAATTAGGTTTATTACAAACTATTCTAGTTTAGTCAATCGATAAATTGAAGGATAGGAATTGATATGGTTGTTTTCGTTACATTATTTATCGCACATAGATAACAGTTACAACTGTATTTCATTATGATCTGTTCGCATGATATTAGCACAAGTAAGCACTTTATTTAATTAAATACACTATCACTGACATGCTTGGAACCTGCCAGACCATTACTATTTTGTTACCATGTTAATATATGTTGCCTGTAATACTTACCGATACCAACAAACCTGACTTGTTGTCCTGATGAACGTGACATATTATCTAGTTAGACATAACATGTACCTGCATGTTCCTGTGTTGGCATTAGGTAAATATTATTCATACCTGACTTGGAAAACGAAACCCGGGAAAATGGGGAAATCAAAAGTGTAACTGAATTATAACTTAAAAAAATATTACATGTTTCCGTGGTTCCAGAGGGTAACGGAACAGAATCATTCTTGATTCATACATCTTGATCCGTGGTCTCAGGGGGTAACGGGATATATCTTGGTCCGTAGTCCCGAGGGGTAACGGGATATATATTTTTGAGTTACAAGGAGAAGTACATTCATTAGTTTTAAATACATGTAGGATAGTTAACCTAGAAACACAGAATTTAGGATACACGTGACATACCTATAGCCTGCTGTTATAACACCTGTGATTGTTTTGTTTATACTTGTATCTCACTCTTGCACGTGACTTTCTATATAGCACACTGTTCAGTTTATTATTATTATGATGATATTTATGACGCACTGACAGCTGGGTTTTGCATGGCCCAGTTCCTATAACCTTATCGCAGGAAGATCAAGAATACTGTGACAGCCAAGGTGAGCAGTGAAGAGCTTCATGCTGATTTAGTTTAGGGATGCTTTAGATTTATTTTCTAGTTATGGTTTGTCTTTTTGATCCCATAAGGGACAAGACCAGGATATTATTTTTTGTTGAATCTTTATTTGTTTCTGCTATATTTTTCGTTATTATTTATTATGGCGGTTTGGACATGTAATAATTAGATATTTATTTACTGTCCTTGAAATCTGATTGACAGCTATAATGTAACTATGGAAGTATATTTTTTCGCCATAGGTTGCATGGTTGGCTTTACACGTTCCGTATTTACGTATTTTGGGAAGTGGGACGTGACAATATTTATTAATTAATAATAAAAATTCGTGAGAGATAGAAAATTAGTCTAGATATGAAAATGATTTTATTTTTAACTTTTTATTGACTTTCCATCCCTTTTCGATGATGAGAAAAAAATGGTGAGTGCACAAATTAAGTGACCCCACTTTCCACTTGCCAAACACCAAAAATATTGAAAAGTGAATCACTTTCTTAACGTACGCACTCCCCACCTTACTTTCTCACTGCGAAACAGGCCTCCGACGATTTAAAAAAAGAAAAGGAAAAATAAAATAATAATAATAATAATAATAAATACTCAATTACTTAAAGAATTAATGGCCCTGAGTACTTCTCAGGACATTGTTCTCTAAGAAGTACTCTCGAGGCCTGCCCGCACCGGGCCTCGAGAATACTTAGAGAACAATGCCCGGGGAAGTTCTCAAGGCCATACAGCTCACTTCTTATAGCTAATCTTTTCCCTCTTAACTTTTAAACATTGGCAAGTAGACCTAAACTTTAATTCGAGAGGATAAAATAGATGAGGGAAAAATAAGCCAAGTGCGGGAAAAAAGAACTTTTGATGCCGGTTGTGGGAACGGCTCACGCCGGCCCTCGTCAACTCAGGGAGTTTGTGAAAAAGTAGATGTTTTTTCCCTTTTTTTGACTAAAAGAGCAGAGCTAAAAGTATATCTCATGTATTATATCTACTCAATGTAAAAAAAGAATATATATAAGGTAAGAACAAAAAATACAACTGAAGCTCTTAGATCTTTTAATGATGCTCCAATGTGATAGTTGATCGGTAGGGTAAAGGCCACCATTTAGTAATATTGTCCCTTCTTTTCATTAGAAAAGAAAAGAAGGAAAATGTGCCAACCCATACTCTTATGAATTTGATGTCTAGCAATTCCAAATTTTTTGAGTGATCCTATTATGAAATTTTTGTGCGTGTTAAATATGTTTATTTCGATTAAGCACCCTCGCCACACCACACAACAAAAAATTTACAAAAGATAATACAATGATAAATAATAAGATGAATGGTTGTAAAAATAATAACTGAAACAGCTATGAGCTGCATTTGATCTTTAAATTTTAACAACTAGGCCATTGGCCAAGGTCAAGCCATCAAACTTGACTCGAAACCACGTCAATTGTTTAAACTCAATTCCAACTTGTAAGCTATTTATTCCATCCTTTCAATTCATCAAAGGTTGGCCAGTTGAGGAATGATGGTAGCGGGCAATAATAAGACTCTGTTTTGTTGTTTTATAGGAGTAATTTCTTGATGTTTAATATTAGATTAATCATTCTAACATTGAAAAAAACTTAGGATAATAAACAACATGTGTCAATTATTATATTATATTATATGTGTGTAGGAGAGACTTGGATCCTTCGACAGCAATGGTTAGGCTAATCTTTATCTAATCTATTTTCAACTGGAATTTATACACGTGAAAAATCAAAAAGAAAACTATAATAAAAGTGAGTATTTGTATAAATTAATAAATGTTAAGGAGGTATATATGGTTTTTCTTCTCAAGTTTTCCAAGGTTCATGAATGCCGTTTTTGGAAGATGAGAGAGAGAAAGAACAAGAATGCGGTGGAAAATTTAGAATTTAGAAATAAATGCAGAAAATTTAAGATTCTTCGAGTTTTTTCTTGAAAATTGACAAAATACCACATGCCATCCCTTGGGTTCTAATTATAATAGTAGAGATAATTAAATGATAATCCAGTCTAAAAATCCAGCGGCTCATCTTTGATACGTATAAAAAAAGATATTTAAAATGTCCCGGTACAGTAATAAAAACATTAAATCCATTTTTATGGTATAAATCATGTAAATAAATGATTGTTTGGCAAAAGGAAAGTAATGTAAAGTAAGAATAGTAGGCATGCCAAAAAAAGTACTCTATACGGCAAGTACTTTCTTTTCACTTTCGAGATGAAAAAATGTGTTTGGTTTAGAATAAGAAAATTGAGATGATTAATGACCCAGCCCATATTTAATAATTAATAATAAAATTTGATCAGAGATGAAAGAAATTAGTTTGGATATCAAAATGATTTTATTTTTAACACTCCGTTGACTTTCCACCTCTTCGGATGGTAAGGAAAAAAAATAGTAGGTGGCTTTCTAAATTCTATGTGAAAAGAATGCAAGCCAACTTTTCATTTATCACTTTCCAATTGTCAAACACCAAAATTGGTGGAAATAGAATCACTTTCTTTTTACTTACCACTTATGATATTACTTTCTCATTCCCAAACAAGGACTGAATTATAATTTTATCGACGTTAGGTGTGTCCCAAACAAATAATATCTAGCTCGAGTTGAAAAGGCTAAAAATATGCAAACAAAAAGGAAGGATGAATTATGAGACTAAATTATACAAAAATGGCCAAAGCATATAGTAACTTGCATGGGTTTTTTCAAGTTAAAGCATCTAAAATAATTCGGACTCTACTTGCTAATCTTGATATAAAATCAATCAAGTGATGGCCTTTAATGGCCCACCAAAATCATTTATTCAGCTTGGAAGAACAGTCCATGGATACATGAACCAAATAAGTAATTCATAACTAATAAGCATTGTGACAAATAACATTTTCATATTAAAGCAAATAAGTAATTCATAACTAGGTTTTTTTTCACATGCAGATGCACGTGGCATATAACATTTTCATACAAATTTAAATAATAAAGAAAAAGACAAGTTCCAAATAATTCATAACTAATAAGCATTGCGACAATTCAAATTAAAAAAAAAATTATACATGCATTATTTATTTATTTTGAAAACATATGATTTTGTTTCTAAAAAAACAAGGGTATAGGTGTAGGGTTATTTGACACAACCACAAGGTTTTACAAAGCATCAAACATGCTAATTTCATAAATTTCTAATGTGCCAAACAACCTAACCTAAGATCTAACTAGAGTTTTAGGAGCAAAACTAGAATGCAAACTACTTTACATAGAAAGTGAATGAGAAATACAACCTTTGTAGAACAGTCCTTCACTTCTAAAGCTCCGTATAGAAGTCCCTTCGTTGCGATCGTTGATCTTCCGAACTCTAGTATGGGTTCTCTTGAAGAAATGAACAACCTTACTCGAAGTCTACGAGGCCGAAGATGATCTATGTCGAGGAGACTCAAACCCAAGCCACCTCTTCACCCGGGTGATGAACTTTGTGAAGAGAACACCCTAAACTAAATGACAAGTAGTAGAGGATGATGAAATAGGAAGTGGGCTCACTTTAGATTTTATTTTCTCACAATATTTCTTCATGTTTCATGGAGCTAGAAAGCTAGAAGAAAGAGATGAAGAAAAACACCATGAAAAATGAAGCAACTCAAGAATGAAAAATAATAATGTGAGAATAGCAACCATGGATGAGTTAGTATCATATACTAACCCTTGTAGAGACTTAACCATGGCTAAATAATAATGGTTAGGTTTAAAATATCTTAAGTAAAACAAATCAAGTGGACGTCAGACCCCAACAGCTTGATAAGTCATGCCGATGTAAGGTCCATAACGGGCGTGAAACTACTGATAACACTTACCAGTAAATCACATCTACCCTGTTCAGGGATTTCAGTTATGGCCAATCGAGAATAGCGCAACATCAACCCCCAATACCGGGAGAGACGAATCCCCTCCTATCGTTCATTGCCTCCATGTGACTCGGGACTGTACCCAAAAACCACCTGTTTGCACGACTCAGTAGAGCCGTATTAGGGTGGAAATCAAAGCACGGTGGGAGACACACAAGACTCTATGACGATCTCGGGTCGACAGACTAACATGTGTTAGTTATATGTATGCCCTAGAGGCCATTACTATACATAGGATGTATATTGTAGTGGATGCTGGGACATATATAGGGAGGATTTTCTTGCTCGACATGATAGTATGCTATCTGGTTACACTTTACCTTAACGTGTATACTGGATGTCTCTCTGTTACATGTTGGTAAAGCCCTTAGGACGTATACTTGACTACCTGGACTATGATGCGGATCATACTAGTGGGGACATGGTAGTCCATAAGTACATCCTTCAAAGTCCCTAGTCGTGGGTGTATCGAGACGGGGCATCGATATACCGGAGTAGACTAGCGTATACCTTCTCGACCCATACAGATGGGCGATGGATGATCCCATATCCATTGGTGTTTGACATCAGAGGAGATATACGGGTGCTCAGTAGAGACTGGGTACACTGGACGGGCTCGCCGAGAACTCCCAGATGGTATTATACCTCACGTCAGATGGCAGTTCTCTGGTGACACTGGTACAGAGTAGTCTGTTGACCCGAGATCGTCATAGAGTCTTGTGTGGTTCCCACTGTGCTTTGATTTCCATCTTACCACGTCCAAGAAGGCGTGCAAAACGGTGGTTTTTGGGTACAGTCCCGAGTCACATGGAGGCAATGAGCGATAGGAGGGGATTCGTCTCTTCCGGTATAGGGGGTTGACGTTGCGCTGTGTTCGATTGGCTATAACAGGAAATCCCTGGCCAGGGTTGCTGAGATTTACTGGTAAGTGTTACCAGTAGTCTCTCGAATTGTTATAGACCTCATATCGACACGACTTATCGAGCTATTGGGGTCTGACGTTTACCACCCCTAGGCAAGATATGCGACATATCAGACGATCAGACCGGACTGTACGGTAGTGTTACTGGTTGGATTCACTGGAGTGTGAGCGGGCTTGCTCGTCGATCTTCAGATCGCTCAATACCCGGGTGGCCGTTACGTTTAGCAGACCGCTTGCGGCTTGTGGGTGTTTGATATGATCATCACCTGCTGCCGGCGTATTGACGAGTCTTTAGAGTCCTACACAGAGGTTTCCTGGCTCAAGCGAAACGAAATAGGAGTGCATATGAGATATGTGCGGGACCGAGAATAATGCGTGTATGTGATACCGTATTCTATTCTCGCGATGAATGTATCGATTGGTTGTATGCGATATAACCTAGTTATCGAATCAAGTATTGATTCGATAAGCCGATACATAGGATACTAGTCGGTTATATGCGATATGACCGGATCGTTAAATCAAGTGTTGATTTAATGATTTAATGCATAATTATATATTTGATATATTAGTTTGCATCAACTAGTATCGGTTTACTTAAGATGGATTTTCTCACTCGGATGTACACATTGTATATGTGATATACTTTTTGTACAAATGATTGTATCATGTTTGATGATACATGCTTCTTTGGTTAAGTGTATAGAATTAAACCATGCTTAAGTTAATGATTAGGGTTTTGCTTTTTCATATAATTATTTGTTTATTCATTTTGGATATTGATAAAAGCATAAAAAGAAAAAGCAAAATGGTTTCTTTCTTTCTTTTTCTTTCATGAAGCTTCATGAAGCTTTGACCAAGTGACCATTTTGTCTTGTTCTTTTAACCCTAACCATTCACATAACCTTGGTTTAATCTCTACACTTGACCATGGTTTACATTATGATAAGTTTTCTATTTCTTTTCTTTTTATAAAAGGAGAGAACTTATCATAACATTATTCTTCTTCTTCTTCATTTTCTTCAAGTGAAGAAAGCTTGCCTCCATCAATGGCAAGTGATGAATTAGAGTGAGAAATCCAATTCTAAAGTCTACCCACTTCCTATTTCTTCATCCTCTACCTCTTGCCAAGTAGTACAGTGTGTTTCCTTCACAAGTTTTCTAGACTTGATGAAGTTGGAGCTTGATCTAGCGATGCCTCGACGTAGATCATCTTCGGCACGTCATCGATGACCTAGCCCGCTCTTTCTCCGATGAAGCCGACGCTAGAGCCCGGGACTTGATATGGACAGCGAGGACACTTCATTACGGAGCTATGGAGGTGGAGCACCGGATCTACAAAGGTTGTATTTCCGTTCCCTTAGTAAAGTAGTTTACTAGTTTCATGTTTCGCCTAGATTTCTAGCCGACGATCCGTAGTCGGGTTTCTCGGCACCTAGATTAATTGAAATTGGCATGGTTGATGCCTTATGAGACCTCCTTAGCGTGCCTAGGAACCCTACAGTGGTATCAGAGCCTAGCTAGATCCTTAGGTGAAGTCTAGACGGAGTTTGAAGTCCGAACGAACCCGAAACCCGATCACAACCATGCTCTCTGGACTTTTTCTAAAAACTGGGGTTTTTCAAGATTAAAAATGCTTAAAAAATTCAGCAGGGAATTATAAGAATTACGGCGCAAAAATTAACCCATGAACAGTGCATACGGCGGCGGAACCGCGGCAGAAGCCTGGCTTCTGCGGCGGTTCCGCGGCAATATGATGACGTCACCTTCCTTTTGTTGCACAGTAATTCCTATTTAATTATGCTGGATTTTCTGGGTATTTTTAAATTTTATTCAAGAGTTGAATTTTCTGGGGTTGTTTTGGGGATTCGGTGTTTCGATCGGAGTATCAAATTTTGTCTGTGTGGCTTTCCGGATATTTTTTAGAATATGTTAAAAAGTTCGACCGGATATAAATACCCAATTTTTCCCCTGTCGGGAAATTTCCAAGTGTTGGATTTTTCTGTAGTTTAAAGACGTTCTATGTAGTGCAAGTAACTCGATGGACCCTCTAGAAGACAACAAACCTTAACTCGATTATGTGACCGTCTTGAACTGCCCTTTGAACCTTCGGGTTTGGGGCAGTACGGCGTGCCACATGTGAGGCGTTGGCTTGACCCTTCTACGGCTGGACCGTTGGTACTGAGGCACGAACTGAATGTTTTTAGACTTGTTTCATGTGTTGATCTGTATCGGGAAAACTTGGGTGTTCGATTGTTCGATCGGAAAGTTTGACATTTTCTATTTATCCGGAATGGGATACAATAATTGGAATTCACAAAAGTTATGTGATAACTGAATGAATGTTATAAACATAGCAGTTTAGTCTCACTTGATCGGTTGCCACGGAATTTTGGTGTGATCAAAAGTCCGTCGCAATCACGTAGCGTACGCGGATATTCGCCGGTAAACTTAATAGACAGCTACACCCGTTAGCCCCGACCAAGTGACTGTAGGAGAACCCCGTCGCCGAAAGCATCCGTTCGGGTGCTCCCGATAGCGGTGTTCCGCCTTGGTGCACTTTGTCGACGGCGTCGGGGGTGCGGCCGTCTACTGAAGTTTGCGACGAGCATTCGATCAGGATGTCGGGAATCTTGTTGAATTGCCCGACTTTATATTGAAAAGTGTTTTCGATAACGAGACTAAAATGCGGGGTTTATAATTGTTAGGCATGCGATGTCTAAGTAATTCATTTGGTCAGGCATACGATGTCTGAGGTGGTTGCGGATTCCAACTGTTGTAGTTTTACACTTTCTTTTCTGTGACCGTAAGTGTAATATGTGATATCGCCGGTTTCGTTGCTATATGTCAACGACAATTGGGATGCGCATATTTACTTACGTTGATGACATGTGATGTTCTGTGTTGCTGGATATGTTATATTGGATCGTCGTGTTTGAATAGCCGGGAGGTTTTTATGTGAGATGAGTGTTTTTCATTTTCATTCATGTAAAAACTTGTATGTAATATTCTTTTATTGGGGCACTTCCAGGTTGCGGAAGTTGTCACCGTTTGTATATTATTTACTTTTCCGCACTAGGATAGACCCAAGGAGGAGGGCACAAGTAACCGGGTTCTGGAGTCCAGTGGGAGACCAACTCGAGGAGTCGAGTCCGGGTCTCCTAACTCCAGAATTGGTAGGGTTGCTTGCTGCTCTCGTAGGGGTCTAGGGGTGTGGGTTTGGCTATTCATCGCGACCGTGGAATCCGTGTTTTATACTGGCTCGTATTGAAAACACGGACGTCCTAGTATATCCAATATTTCATATGATTCTTCTGCTGCGATATCTGTGATGTGATCATGTGATATTCTGTGATAGATACAGTATATAGTATATATGATATATTATATAGGCGTTACTTATGTTTTACACCCGCGCTAGCCCTGCCCCGCTCTGTCGTTAGTTACCTAACCTAACGGTGCACGAGGGGACATCGAGGCGAATGCGGATGGCATAAGTGTACGTCGTATTTATATGTGATGTTTAGGTACTTAAATGATGGGACTTCATTAATGAGATTAATGAAATAAAAGAAACCTAAGATGTTGTAGAATCGAATTTCAAAATAAAACAGGTAGCTACAGTTCTTGCTTTGCACAGCGGTATATGTGATATATCCTGCACCTTATTCGATAAGGAAAGGACCGAGATCCCTTCACCGGGAGTGACTCCTTTAGCAATAACTGGCAGATGCTACACACTCGGTTTGTCTTTTGGAAGCTTTTAAGTGTTTTTGCTTTGCACAGTGATATATATGATATATCCCGCACCTCATTCGACGAGGAAAGGACCGACGATCCCTTCACCGGGAGTGACTCCTTTAGCAAAACTAGAAAAGCCTCAAAAACACTCCATTTCAAAATTCATTCGATCCTACAACGATATCAAGTTCATTACGCAATAGGTTTTCAGAAAAACCTGTCGTAGCCCTCCGTCATTTCAGATAAGTCCTGTTTAGTATTCGTGCTGCGTTTGTTGACCTTGTCAAGGCCCAGTGTGCGGTAGCTAACCAGTATTTATCTGCTTATGCATATGATGCAGATTGGGTTAGGGTAGTCGTGCGGCCTTGTTGACCTTGTCAAGGGTCGTGCGGGTGGGTTTGATTCAATCAAGAAATGACGGGTTGAACTTGACTTGCGGTCTATGGTTTGTTGACCTTGTCAAGGTCATAGATCGTTCGGGGCAAAATATTATCGGGAATTTCAAGTGTTGAAATTTGCAATGAGATTGCATACCTTCTATGAGATAGTTGGATCCCGATACCCGCTGCGAGTAAGAGTTACTCCTGGGAGAGTTTTACACATTACAATTAGCCGATCAAGTAGGTGTCTAGAAAGGTGTTAACGAGGTTACGCCTCTGGGAAAACGAGGTTTACATTAATTAGGTTCGTGCGAAAGCACGGGGGACCTCCCTCAAAGTACCGACACTGGCTTGGCTGAAAGATTGGCGAACTTGTAGTGTGTAATTAATCCCGGCTAGTCTTTCCTTTTAGGGTTTGAAGGAAGATTTGATTAAAAGCAGTGGGAGCCATCCTGATTAGATAAAATAAAAACCAATCTATTCTTGAAAGAGCGCACGCTGAGTGTTTTCTTCTCTCTCTCTCCAGGTAGCGACTATGTCACGCCTTAATCAAAATAATAATACGGATTATTGACCGAACCCGCTTGTTATACTGAGCTGGGGAACGTTGGTCCCGCTCCAACTTATAATTGTTATAAGATCGAGCAGGAAATTGGGGAATACCAGATTTCCCGTGCCGCCCAAACGAAGAAAGTGCATGCTGATGCATCATCTTCGGGTATGTTCGTTACAAAGAACCGTTTCTCAGTATCCTCCGCATCCTGGGTATATGATACCGGATAAGGATCCCAGATATGTAATCTGTTACATAGGGCTACAAAAAGGTAGAAAAACTGAGAACGGGTGATAAGTTTCATGAGGCAGAAAACGGGGCAAGAGTTGCAGCCAAGTCTGTCGGTCACTGTCACCCTGTATTACCGATACATTGATTCTGAACGAATGTTATTAGATACCGAACCTGATATACAAAATCATATCAGTCTCTTTATTAGTAAAGAAATGATAAAATTTTGTATAGTTGGATAATGTTTTGAACATTTCCTATATCAAAAGTTGATCGGTTCAGGCACGTTATCTAAAAGCATTGACGTTCTAAATCAAACTACAGTTCTTAGTATACTGAAGACACACAAGAGGAAGAGTTCAGAAATGAACGAATCCTTCTTGTGGTATTGTAGACTAGGTCATATCAATGCGACCCGACTAGCTTGAGTTACAGATAGATACATATTTAAATCAGTTTGAATTTACACCTTGTGAAACTCGCCAGTCATGTCACAAAGATAATATGACTATAGCTCTGTTTATTGGAAACAGAGAAAGAGTTAGTGAACTCTTGGGACTGATACATGATGATGTATGTAAGGTCTCCTGTCTACACATGCCAGGACAGATTCTTTATACTTCATTACATTTTCTGATGATCTTTCGAGATTCAGACCTATGTTCCTGTTGAAACACAAGTCCGAACCTTTTGAGATATTCACAAAATATAAGTTAGAAGTAGAGAACCAAAATACGGGTATAAGTATTATGTCCTATGATGAGATCAAAGAGGAGAATACTTGAGCACGGAAATTCCTGGACTATTCTAAAGGAGAATGAGATTCTCTCTCAGAATTACTCCTCCGTATACACCATTGCAAGATGGTATATCGGGGCAGAGCAATCACACCCTATATGATAAGGTGTGCTCTATGATGAGTACTACTGAGTTACCTTTTTCCTTTTGGCAGTTATGCACTTATGAAGTTGCATACCTATTGAATAGGGTTCGAATCAAATCAGTTGCCTACCACTCCATATGAGATATGGTATGGGAAGAGCCCATATCTTAAATTGGTTAAGATTTGGGGTTGTCCGGCCTATGTCTAAAAGCAAAATCCGGACAAGCTCGAGGCAAGGTCTGTTATGTAGAACTGGAAAGGTTCCAGCTATACAAAATACAGTAGGTGATTTGGTACAACCAAAGGATTCAGTAGATACCAACGAACCTCAGCTTCTCCGCCGATCTAGTAGGGTTCCTCACCCACCTGAGAGATACTTCGGTTTCTCTATGACAGTGGGAGCGAGGATTGCATCATGAGATGATGACCCAACTAGCTTCGAGCTGGCCATCAAGAGTGAGGACTCTGTAAGAATGGCTGGATGTTTAGCGATCTGAGATGGAATCCTTATACACCAACAAAGTATGGACTTTAGTTGCTATATCTGAAGGGTTAAATCCCCATCTGGAGCAAGTATATCTTGAGAAGATTACTTGGTGTACATGGAAAAGTTGAGACTTTCAAAGCTAGACTTGTTAAAAGTTTGCATCATTGACCAGGTGCGGATAATGATGAATCCTTTTCAAGTAGCTATGCTTAAGTCCATCCAGATCCTACTTGTCACGGCTACATACCATGACTACGATATCTGGCGGTTGGGTGCCATGACTGCTTTTCTAAATAATGATTTAGAAGAGTGCGTCTATAAGTACACAGCCAGAGGGCTTCGTAAACAGTGGGAGCAGCGGAAACGTGTGCAAGATGTTTTATCTGATAAAGCAGGCATCGCGGAGTTGGAACATCTGTTTTGATGGATTAGTCAAAGAGTTTGACATCATCAAAATGGTAGATGAACCTTGTATAAACAAAAAGGTAGTAGGGAGTATGGTGACGATCCTCGTAGAGTACGTGGATGACATACTCTTGATAGGGAAGGAGTTTCCAATGCTACGCTCGATCAATCTCCGTTTATCACAATGATTCTCCACATAGGATCAAAATGATACCTCCTAAATCCTGAGTTTTGGATCTATGAGATAGATTTAATTGGATGTTAGGATTCTCACTAGTTGTAGTGAGATGATATCAAACGATTCTGGGGAAAATCACTGGAAAGGTTCCAGGGTGATAAAGACGACTGAATGTCAGTCGCATGCATTGTCTTTACCCTCAGTAAAGGGACGGTATGTTGGAAGAGTTCCAAGCTAGATACCGTGACATACTAGACGATTAAGGCTGGATACATCGCTACTTAAGATGCTACCAAAGAGGATGTTTGGGTGTATATTAGTTCATGAGATGAACTACGTTCCTACCATTGTGAGACAATGGAGTTGTGGCTTATGCCAAGGAACGCCGGTCCCATCAGTGATCCAGACTTATTCTAAGGCAGTATCACCTGATCATGGAGATGGTTGATCTCCAGGGTGATCGAGGCAAGGAGAGCAGACTCAGAGGACAACACGGCGGATCCACTCATAAAGGCCTATTCCCAGAGAGAGACTTTTATGGGAGGGTTGAGTATGAGATACTTCAACCACTGCTACAGATGGCCCTAGTACAAGTGGGAGATTGTTAGTTATATGTATGCCCTAGAGGCCATTACTATACATAGGATGTATATTGTAGTGGATGCTGGGACATATATAGGGAGGACTTTCTTGCTCGACATGATAGTATGCTATCTGGTTACACTTTACCTTAACGTGTATACTGGATGTCTCTCTGTTACATGTTGGTAAAGCCCTTAGGACGTGTACTTGACTACCTGGACTATGATGCGGATCATACTAGTGGGGACATGGTAGTCCATAAGTACATCCTTCAAAGTCCCTAGTCGTGGGTGTATCGAGACGGGGCATCGATATACCGGAGTAGACTAGCGTATACCTTCTCGACCCATACAGATGGGCGATGGATGATCCCATATCCATTGGTGTTTGACATCAGAGGAGATATACGGGTGCTCAGTAGAGACTGGGTACACTGGACGGACTCGCCGAGAACTCCCAGATGGTATTATACCTCACGTCAGATGGCAGTTCTCTGGTGACACTGGTACAGAGTAGTCTGTTGACCCGAGATCGTCATAGAGTCTTGTGTGGTTCCCACTGTGCTTTGATTTCCATCTTACCACGTCCAAGAGGGCGTGCAAAACGGTGGTTTTTGGGTACAGCCCCGAGTCACATGGAGGCAATGAGCGATAGGAGGGGATTCGTCTCTCCCGGTATAGGGGGTTGATGTTGCGCTGTGTTCGATTGGCTATAACAGGAAATCCCTGGCCAGGGTTGCTGAGATTTACTGGTAAGTGTTACCAGTAGTTTCTCGAATTGTTATAGACCTCATATCGACACGACTTATCGAGCTATTGGGGTCTGACGTTTACCACCCCTAGGCAAGATATGCGACATATCAGACGATCAGACCGGACTGTACGGTAGTGTTACTGGTTGGATTCACTGGAGTGTGAGCGGGCTTGCTCGTCGATCTTCAGATCGCTCAATACCCGGGTGGCCGTTACGTTTAGCAGACCGCTTGCGGCTTGTGGGTGTTTGATATGATCATCACCTGCTGCCGGCGTATTGACGAGTCTTTAGAGTCCTACACAGAGGTTTCTTGGCTCAAGCGAAACGAAATAGGAGTGCATATGAGATATGTGCGGGACCGAGAATAATGCGTGTATATGATACCGTATTCTATTCTCGCGATGAATGTATCGATTGGTTGTATGCGATATAACCTAGTTATCGAATCAAGTATTGATTCGATAAGCCGATACATAGGTAGGATACTAGTCGGTTATATGCGATATGACCGGATCGTTAAATCAAGTGTTGATTTAATGATTTAATGCATAATTATATATTTGATATATTAGTTTGCATCAACTAGTATCGGTTTACTTAAGATGGATTTTCTCACTTGGATGTACACATTGTATATGTGATATACTTTTTGTACAAATGATTGTATCATGTTTGATGATACATGCTTCTTTGGTTAAGTGTATAGAATTAAACCATGCTTAAGTTAATGATTAGGGTTTTGCTTTTTCATTTAATTATTTGTTTATTCATTTTGGATATTGATAAAAGCATAAAAAGAAAAAGCAAAATGGTTTCTTTCTTTCTTTTCTTTCATGAAGCTTCATGAAGCTTTGACCAAGTGACCATTTTGTCTTGTTCTTTTAACCCTAACCATTCACATAACCTTGGTTTAATATCTACACTTGACCATGGTTTACATTATGATAAGTTTTCTTTTTCTTTTCTTTTTTATAAAAGGAGAGAACTTATCATAACATTATTCTTCTTCTTCTTCATTTTCTTCAAGTGAAGAAAGCTTGCCTCCATCAATGGCAAGTGATGAATTAGAGTGAGAAATCCAATTCTAAAGTCTACCCACTTCCTATTTCTTCATCCTCTACCTCTTGCCAAGTAGTAGAGTGTGTTTCCTTCACAAGTTTTCTAGATTTGATGAAGTTGGAGCTTGATCTAGCGATGCCTCGACGTAGATCATCTTTGGCACGTCGTCGATGACCTAGCCCGCTCTTTCTCCGATGAAGCCGACGCTAGAGCCCGTGACTTGATATGGACAGCGAGGACATTTCATTGCGGAGCTATGGAGGTGGAGTACCGGATCTACAAAGGTTGTATTTCCGTTCCCTTAGTAAAGTAGTTTACTAGTTTCATGTTTCGCCTAGATTTCTAGCCGACGATCCGTAGTCGGGTTTCTCGGCACCTAGATTAATTGAAATTGGCATGGTTGATGCCTTGTGAGACCTCCTTAGCGTGCCTAGGAACCCTACAACATGTACCAGTGTCACCAGAGAACTGCTATCTGACGTGAGGTATAATACCATCTAGAAGTTCTCGGCGAGTCCGTTCAGTGTACCCAGTCTCCACTGAGCACCCGTATACCATCTCTGATGTCAAACACCAATAAATATGGGATCATCCATCGCCCATCACATGGGTTGAGAAGATATACGCAAGTCTACTCTGGAATATCGATGCCCCGTCTCAATATTCCCACGACTAGGAACATTGAAGGATGAACTCATGGACTACCCAGGCCCCACTAGTATGATCTGCATCATAATCTTGGAAGTCGAGTACACATCCTAAGGGCTTTATCAACATGTAACAGAGAGACAGTGAGTGTACATGTTAAGATAAAGAGCAACCAGATAGCGTACTATCATGTTGAGCAAGAAAGTCCTCTCTATATATGTCCCAGCATCCATTATAATATACATCTTATGTATAATAATGGCCTCCAGGGCATACATACAACTAACAATCTCCCATTTGCACTAAGGCTAGTTGTTGTAGTATAGCATACCCAACGTCCTATAAAAGTCTCTCGCAGGAAACGCCTCAGTGAGTGGATCCGCCGTGTTAACCTCTGAGTCCACTCTCCTAACCTCGATCTCCTGGAGATCAACCATCTCCATGATCAGGTGATACTACCTTAGAATATGTCTGGGTCACTGATGGGACCGGGATTCCTAGGCCTAAACCACATCTCCATTATCACACAATGGTAGGAACCTTGTTCATCTCATGAACAAATATACACCCAGACTGGCTCTTTGGTAGCATCTTTGGTAGCGATGTATCCGGCCTTTATCGTCTAGTTTGTCACGATATCTAGGTTGGAACTCTTCCAACATACTATCCCTCCACTGAGGGTAAAGACAATGCCTGTGACTGACATTCAGTCGTCCTTACCACCGTGGAAGCTATCCAGTGATTCTCCCCAGGATCGATTGATACTATCTCACTACACCTAGTGAGAATTCTAACATCCACTTAGATCTATCTCATAGATCCAGAAACCAGGATTTAGGAGGTATCACCTAGATCCTATATGGAGAATCCATATGATAAGAGGAGATTGACCGAGTGTAGCATAAGAAACTCCCTTCCTATCTAGAGTATGGCATCCACGTATAATACGATGAAGACCACCTTAATCTCTACTACCCTTTTGTATATACAAGGTTCATCTACCGTTTTGATGAAGTCAAACGCTTTGACTATCACATCAAAACAGATGTTCTACCTCCGCGATGCCTGCTTTATCCCATAATGCAACTTGCACACGTTTCCGCTGCTCCCACTGTCTACGAATCCCTCTGTCTGTGTTCTTATAGATGCTCTCTTCTAAATCACTATTTAGAAAAGCAGTCATGACACCCAACCGCCAGATATCGTAGTCATGGTATGTAGCAAATGGTAAGTAGGATCTGGATGTACTTAAGCATAGGTATTGGGGAAAAGGTTTCATCAAAAACCATACCTGGTTAATGGCGAGAACCTCTTACAACAAGTCTAGCTTTGAAAGTCTCAACTTTTCCATCTACACCAAGTAATCTTCTCAAGATATACTTGCTTCTGATGGGGATTTAACCCTTCAGATAATGCAATCAAAGTCCATACTTTGTTGGTATACATAGATTCCATCTCAGATCACTTAGCATCAAACCATTCTTACAGAGTCCCCACTCTTGATGGCCTGCTCGAAACTAGTTGGGTCATCATCTCATGATGCAATTCTCGCTCCCACTGTCATCGAGAAACTGAAGTATCTCTCAGGCGGATGAGGAACCCTACCAGATCGGCGGAGAGGCTGAGGTTCGTCGGGAACTTATTGAATCCTCCGGTTCTACCAAATCATTAGCTGTAGTTTGTATAGCTGGAACTCCTTCCAGTTCTACCTCATGACCACTAATTTCTTTCATAAAAATCCCTTTTCTAAAAAGGTGGCATGCCGAGAAATAAAACACCTTTTGTTTCACGGTGCGGTAGAAGATATTCCCTTGCGAAATCCTTGGGATATCCTATAAACTTCTACAGAACTGACCTTGTCTTGAGCTTGTCCGGATTTTGCTTTTAGACATAGGCCAGACAACCCCAAATCTTAACATGCTTAAGATATGAGCTCTTCCCATACCATATCACATATGGAATGGTAGGCACCTGATTTGGTTGGAACCCAATTCAATAGGTATGCAGCTTCCTCAAGCGCATAACTCCCAAAAGGAAATAGGCAACTTAGTAGTATTCATCATAGAGCGCACCATATCAAATAGGGTGCGATTGTTCCGTCCCGATACACCGTTGTGCTGTGGTGTATACGGAGGAATAATGCTGAAAGAGAATCTCATTCTCCTTTAGGACAGTCCAGGATCTCCATGCTCAAGTCTCCTCCCTGATCACATTAAAGGACTTAAATACTTATACCCGTTTTGGTTCTAGACTTCTGACTTATATTCAATGAATTTCTCAAAAGCTTCAGACTCGTGTTTCAACAGGAACACATGTCCGAATCCTGAGAGATCATCAGTGAATATAATGAAGTACAAAGAACCAGTCCTGGCATGTGTAGACAGGGGACCACATACATCATCATATATCAGTCCCAAGAGTTCATTAACTCTTTCTCTGTTTCAAGTAAACGGAGCTATGGTCATTTTATCTTTGTGACATGATTGGCAAGTTTCACAAGATGTAAATTCAAACTGATTTAAATATACATCTAAATACAACTTAGCTAGTCGGGTCGCATTGATATGACCCAGTCTACAATGCCTCAAGAAGGATTCGTTCATTTCCGAACTTTTCCTCTTGTGTGTGTTCTATACATTGAGAATTGTGGTTTGATTTCGAACGTATATGTCATTAGATAACGTGCCTGAAATGATCAACTCTTTGATATAGGAAATGTTCAAAACGTTATCGAACAATACAAAATTATATCCTTCTTTAGTAAATAAAGAGACTGATATGATGTATATCAGGTTCGGTATCTAATAACATTCGTTCAGAATCAATGTATTTGGTAATACAAGGTGATATTTGCCAATTGATTTGGCTACAACATATCACCCTTTCCCAGTTCTCAACCTTTCTGTAGCCCATGTAACAGATTACATATGTGGGATCCTGATCCAGTATCAAATAACGGGGACGTAGATGATACTGAAAAACAGTTCTCGGTAATGAACACACCCGAAGAAGATGCATCAACATACACTTTCTTCGTTTGGGCGGCATGGGAATCCTGGTATTCCCCTATTTTCCTGCTCGGTCTTATAACAATTATAAGGTAGAGCGGGACCAACGTTCCCCAGCTCAGTATAACAAGCGGGTTCGGTCAATACATCCGTATTATTATCTTGATTAAAGCGTGATATGGTCGCTACCTGGAGAGAGAGAGAGAAGAAAACACTCTGCGTGCGCTCTTGCAAGATTAGATTGGTTATATATTTTATCTAATCAGGATGGCTCCCACTGTTTTTATCAAATCTTCCTTCAAACCTTAAAAGGAAAGACTAGCTGGGATTAATTACACCCTACAAGTTCGCCAATCTTTCAGCCAGGCTAGTACCAGTACTTTGAGGGAAGTTCCCCGTGCTTTGGCACGAACCTAATTAAAATAAACCTCGTTTTCCCAGGGGCGTAACCCCGTTGACACCTTTCTAGACACCTACTTGATTGGCTAATTGTAAAGTGCAAAACTCTCTTAGGAGTAACAATTACTCGCAGTGGGTATCAGGATCCAACTATCTCATAGAAGGTATGCAATCTCATTGCATATTTCAACACTTGAAACTCCCGATAATGGTTTTTACCCCTAGCACTTATGACCTTGACTATGATCAACATATTATAAGCACTAGTCAAGTTCTACCCGTCATTTCTTGATTAATTAGACCCACCCATATGACCCTTAACTATAAGCAACATAATCATATGACTGTCCTAATTAATCACATCATATGTTTTGTAGGAAGACATCACTTAGCTAGCGTACACTACGCCTTGACTATAATCAATATATGCAACACGAATACTAAGTACTCTACTTCCTAAAATGACGGAGGGTTGCAGATGGTTTTTAAGAAAACCTTTAACGCTTTGAACTTGATATCGTTGCAGAATCAAATGATTTTAAATGGAGTGTTTTTTAGGCTTTTGCTAGTTTCGCTAAAGAGGTCACTCCCGATGAAGGGATCTCGGCTCTTTCCTCGTCGAATGAGGTGCAGGATATTCACAATACCACTATGCAAAGCAAGAACTAGAAAAGCAATCAAAAGACAAAACCGAGGGTTGTAGCATTTGCCAGTTATTGCTAAAGATGTCACTCCCAGTGAAGGGATCTCGGCTCTTTCCTTATCGAATAAGGTGCAGGATGTTTTACAAGGAACACCGCTATGCAAAGCAACAACTAGAGCTACCTATTTTTGAAAATTCAATTCCGCAACATCATTAGGTTTATTTTCCTTCATTAATCACATTAATGAATGTACCATCATTTAAGTTACCTAAGCATCACAGATAAATACAACGTACGCTTATGCCATCCGCATTCGCCACGGGTCCCGTTTTGCACCGTTAGGTTAGGTAACTAATGGCAGAGTTGAGCAGGGCTAGCACGGGTGTAAAACATAAGCAACTTCTATTGTTCTCCACCGAAAGGACGCGACCACGTTGGGGCGTCCGGCCTGAACTTCGAGGGCAGATGCTATTTGGAGCTATCCGTCCACCTCTCCGAAGATGCCAAGTTGATTTATGACACCATATATCGAAGGTTTAAATGGATGCGGCCGATGTAGCAGACTTCGTCAGATTCCCCCTCATTTGAGGGGTTTTTGATTGTGGGGATGCTCTTTCCTGCAGGCGCAAGCCCCTGCAGTTAATTACGCTACCGCATCGCGGTAACCACTTTCTCCTTCTCCAGATGGTCACTTCGTGTCGTGTGTGTTTGTTTTGTTTTTGGTTGCCCGTGGATTGTATATGGAGACTAATTTATGTTGTCGCCCGTAGGGCGTGGATTAGTCCAAATCCGTATTTTCTTAGGTTTGGGTTTGGGGTTGGGTTTAAGGATACGTTAGTCTCATTTGAGACTAAGATCAATTTAAACGTATGTTAAGAATACGTTGGTCTCATTTCAGACTAAGATCAACTTAACGGGATCATTTAGATCCGAAAAAAGAGCATTTGGGCTCTATTGTTTAGTTTAGGGACATTGCGGTCCATTATTAGTTTAAGGACATTGCGGTCCAAGGTTAAGGACATCATAGTCCATGGGCTTAAGGACCCCACAGTCCGAGGTTAAGGATATCATAGTCCATGGACTTAAGGACCCCACAGTCCGAGGTTAAGGACATCATAGTCCATGAGGTTAAGGACCCCACAGTCCAAGGTTAAGGACACCATAGTCTATGGGTTTAAGGGCCCCACAGTCCAAGGTTAAGGACATCATAGTCTATGGGTTTAAGGACACCACAGTCTGAGGTTAAGGACATCATAGTCTATGGGTTTAAGGACCCCACAGTCCGTGGAATGTCTGGTTGTCGGGACCCGTCACCTTTCTGAAGACGTTGAAGGATTACAACGACAAATATCAGAGGAGTGAAGAGATGTACCCTTGAACCAATATTGGTTGAGGGATATGTAGTTGGATTGATTTAAGAATCGTTAATCTCGTTTGAGATCATGATCAACTTAAATGCCTGTTAAGGATACGTTAGTCTAAATTTAGACTAATATCTATTTAACAGGATCATTTAGATCCAACAAAAGAGCATTTAGGCTCTATTGTTTAGTTTAGGGACATTGCGGTCCAAGTTCAGATGCAAACATGGATTTGGAAATGCACTAGATAGTTATTAGTCATTGGGACCCACCACCTCTCTGAAGACGTTGAAGAATTACAATGACAAGCATCAGAGGTGTGGAGAGATATACCCTTGAACCAAAGTTGTCTGAAAGGCTCTGGGTTCTACTTTGAATGTCATATGAGATGACCACTTTTGGAAGACAAAAGTGTGTTTGAGGTTCAGTCAAAAAGGGGGTACTGCCTCTGGAAGACTTAGCTAATTTGAGCTAAGATTGGCTCGAATGTAGTGTTAAACACTAGAGTACACTCGTCTATCACGTGCTCCCATGTGATGCGCTTAAAATAGTGTTAAACACTAAGGATGCAGCGCACAAAATAGTGTTAAACACTAAAAAAAAAAAAGAAGCGCTCACGTGGGATCACGTGAGGCGCTTGAGTGTTGGGCCCAAACTTCCCTTATTTTATTCTTAAAATATTAAAATAAGTGTTAAACACTTTTAGTCCTCATGGCCATCACGTGTAGGCACGTGATGGGTACCCATGCACTGGATATTAAAAGGATTTGTTAGGGGTCACGTGGGGATACGTGAGGGCTCCCGAAATCGATTTTTCCCTTTTATTTTGAGAAATCTGTTCAAGGGTCACGTGGGAGCACGTGAGGCAATTTCATTCGTTCTCTTTTGATCACTGAGGAGGGGAGTCATGTGGACACACGTGATCAGGTTGGGTACTGATTTCTTTTACGTGCATGGAGAAATGAATCCCTTGTAGAATTAAATTCTCTTATAGGATTAAACCCTAATTTTATTTGGAGGAATTAAATTCCTTTATGTTCGAAAGAATTAAATTCTTTAAACTCAATTCTCACTCTAAGTTTTGGATCTGCATGGCAGAATCTCTCCGATGAGAATTAAATTCTCAACTTATGGGGAGATCTGTTTCCGCAGATCTTCAACCATGAAGAAGAACTAACTTCTTATATTAAGGGTTAAACCCTATCTTTGTTGGAGAAATTAAATTCCTATGTGCTTTGAGGGAGAATAAAATTCTCTGAACTTAGGCCCTCCCTTAGGCTTTAGATCTGCATGGCAGAATCTCCCCGATAAGAATTAAATTCTTAACTTATGAGGAGATCTGCTTCTGTACATCTTCAACCAAAGGAAGCACTAAGTTCTTATTCAGAAGAGTTAAACTCTTAGTTTGAGAATTAAATTATCTTTTTGTTTTGTGGGATCTTATAGAATGATCTATTTCCCTCTCTTATCTAGGGTTTCTTTCTTTTTTGATGAAATCTTCTTTTCTCTCTGGAGAATTCAATTCTCTTCTTTTTTCTCTCTGTTGTTGTATATCTCTCCTCTTTTCTTTTTATCTTTGGCTCCTATTTATAGGAGAAAGAACAGAATCAGTTTGTTTAGTCAATCTTTCATTGAAAAATTTTGATTGATTTTGTAGCCAACATGATATGTTAGATCACTCGGTGAATTTTATTCACCATTGGATTTTTAATCCAAAAGATATTTTGTTTGTTGTTCCTGGCAGATTTTAGGAAAATCTTTCCTTGTATAGAATCTTTCTATAAATTGGTGATTTTTAATCACCATTGGATTCTTAATCCAACGGTACTCCACTTTACAGAGCGCAATCTTTTTGTTTGGAAAGATCTAGGAAAATATTAGGGTTTTTGATTTCCCTTAATTAGAATTTAATTCTATTAGTTTAGAAGGTTTAAGATCCTATCACGTGTTAGCACGTGACCCCACCGATTGACCATTTAATTAGAATTTAATTCTATTAGTTCAGAGATCTTTGGAACCCATCACGTGTTGGCACGTGACCCCCTGTCACGTATGGGCACGTGATGCCCCATTTAGGGTTTTCTTTCCACTAACTCAGAAAGTTTTAAGACCCTATCACGTGGTGGCACGTGACCCACTGATTAAGAATTTAACCATAATTTAATTCCATTATTTTAAAGAACTCAGGAACTCATCACGTGTCGACACGTGATGCCACATTAGGGTTTTTTCTTGCTGTTTTATTATACCTTTTAATTCCTTTCAGTGGGTTTAAAGGCCCATCACGTGTGGGCACGTGATCCCTTTTGATCAGAATTCAATTCTATTAGTTCAAAGGGTTCAGGAATCCATCACGTGCTGGCACGTGACCCCATCTCAAATTGTGTATCTCAGCACCCATAACTTTGCTCATAGAAGGTCACGTGTCCTCACGTGATGCCCGATCATATGTGTACACGTGATGCTTCTCTTGTATATTTCATTGCTGCTTTATTCAGTTCCTATGAGGGAACAAATGCCCCCACAGCGTTGTTCTCACGTATTTGCACGTGAGTGCAACGCTGTCATCTTTGTGGCCGTTGGATTTTCCTAGGGAAGGGGGTAGATGAACCGTTTCCCATCACATCCTATAAATGCAAGGGTCTCTTCAGAAGCGCCTCCACTCTTTCATTTTCTTCCTTGTTCATTTTCCCTTGAGAATTTAATACTCCTCCTCAGAGCTTAGTTCTCTGTTCCAAAAATTTTAGAGTTTAACTCTGTCCAAGAAAGAATCTCTTCTTTAGGTAATGGTTTTGAATGATCGAAGAACCTTTATAACAATTCTCTTTGGATTTTAAATCCACATCAAGCTTTTTTCCCTTCAAAGAACTCATCTTTTCGATCTTTAGGTAGTAAACCCCAAATGTTGGGCATTTTCTGATTTCAGGGGTTTAATGATGGTACCTGTTTTCTTCTGGAATTTAATTCCATTTCAAAGAGCTTAGCTATGAAAATAGTTTTTTTGGGAATTTAATTCCTCTGTTCAAAAGAAATTTAATTCGTCTAAAGAACTTAGTTCTTAAAAGAAGACTTCTTGGAATTTTTCTTCCTGAGTTGTTCTTGCAAAAATAGTTTAGGAGAGATCCTTCTTGATATGCACAGAGTTTCTGCAATGGGTTTTCTCCTTGGGGGAATGTGTATTGTTGTTTGAATTTATTGAGAATCTTCCTTTTGTTCTCATAATGATTACCCTGCCTTCTTATTAGTGGGCCGCCATCTTGATTTTGTGGGGCCCATGTGTTTTGTAACCAATGGTCCCATAAAATAAGCTGTTTGTTGTTTTCTTCCACTGTCTTCTTATATATATACTTATATATATATTTATACACGTGTAGGCATCACTAACAGTTTTCCCTTCCTTTATTTCAGGAACAATGGCTTCTCTTCCATACTTCCCTTTCACCCGCTCGGAGGCTGCCTTTCATCAGTCACCGTCTGACGAAGAGGTGATGGCGATGATTAGAGCTCACGACCCGTATTGCACCAATCTGCTTTTGTGGGGGACCTGGTACGGTCATATCATCCGCGGTTGCCGAAGCTTTCTTTGCGAGATGCCAACAGAACCTCTCCGCCCGTTCCTGCCGATAGAGCGTCCGCGGACTGTTTTTGGTGTAGAGGTGGCAGATTGGACTCCTACAGGCCGGCTTGAGCCATCGACAACTGGGATACCAAACCACCCTGTGCCAGCCATAGACATCTTGGGGCATTGTATTTGCCAAGGTGAAGCGCAGCCCTGGGGACAGGTCTACAAGATAGGGCTTACCCCTCGCCATCCCACGGGCTATCTTCTCTGGGCTCGTTACATCTTGTCCGCTCATCGCGCGTGATTGCAGAGGGTCGGGCTTTACCAGGCGGTGTATGCGTCCCTCTTCCATTATCAATCTCCCCATGTATGGTGGGTCAAATCTTTCCTAAATCAATGGAATCATCCCACCAATACTTTCTTGTTAGGGGACCGCGAAGTTTCGATCTCTTTGGAAGAGTTTCGCGAGATCTCGGGTTTACCGATCAGAGGAACGCCTTATGAAGAATTGTTGCCCTCTGACGAGTATGCCTTCGAGACTGTGCCCGCTACGCTTGACGGCTTGTCGACTGAAAATGCCGTCCGCTACAAGTACCCGAGTCTAATCAAGACTGTGGGGATTTTTGAGAAGCTGTTCACAGAGTCAGAAGAACAGGGCGTCACTTTTAAAAGCTTTATCGCCTGCTTCCTTTGTGGAGACGTTCTATCAAAGGCGGCTCCGAAATTCGCGAATATCAACGACCCCTTCGGGTTTGGTTTAAATAGGCTACCGGCTAAAGAAGAGGATTTGCCCCAGTTCTACATTCCAGTCTTGTCGGCTGTACCTTTCGAGTCGATCGCAAATCCTGGCATGGATGAAGAAACTTTCTTCATCGGTTTTATCAGCGTTTGGCTCAGTTGGTTTGTCGTTCCAACGCACCGTCGATTCATGAAAGCCTCGGTCATTTACCCTGCTCATCGCATCGCCGAAGGGATGCGACTAGCCGTGGGCATTGCAGGGCTGTCGCATCTGTACCATGGGCTAAGCACTGTAGCCAATACCTCAACCCCAGGCATGAACGTAGTGAGTTTCTCTCTTCATTACTTTACGTCATGGATTGAGATGCACGTGCTAGGGGCATTTGCTGCGCACCAGAGACCCGGCTTTTATGATGCTTATACCTTTCTGCAGCTTATGAGGTTTGTGGACGCTTCTGCTCCTGACCCGACTCAATTAGGGGCTCTTCGTGTGCTGCTCAATACATATGCCAACGAAGGCGGAATGGTATTTAATGATCGAATCCTCTCTGCTCCCTCAGGACCTGTTCAACATTTGTTTGATTTATCGAAAGAGGGAGCGCCATCCTTGAAGCCCAAGGAAGCCATGCACTTGTACTCGATCAGTCCGGGTTATCTGGTGTTCCGCCGAAATGATGCGGCTTTTTTCATGCGGTACAATCCACACCGCTTTGCCCGGCAATTAGGATATAACCAGGGTGTCCCCTTCGAGGCGTTCAAAGTAGAGCCCAAACCTTCTTTGGAAGCTGTTCGTGACGCCACCCACCATTTCATGAGGCTGAACACCGGTTCTCATTCCATGATCCCTGAGGCCGACTACATTCCGAGGTGCGTGGGGGCTTTCACGGGTTGGTATCGCCATCGGGTTAGTCCAATCATTGCTGAGGAGAGGAGGATACTTTTTGGGCTTAGAGCTCCCGCCCCGCTCCAGGCTACGGGAGTCCCACCGCGACCGCGGACAATGGTTCGCCCTCCCTTGAGGGATATTGGTACCGTACTTATTCCTGAGGCGGCGGATGTGGACTTGACTCCGACAGTTGGTATGCTGATGCGCACTAGAGCTCAGGCAAGGGCTTCTGATAAGGCGCTAGTAGCAGTTTCATCAGCTGCGGCGTCAGCAATAGCAGTGTCATCATCGGTAGCACCGCCGAGAGAGGATACTGAAGGCGAAGTGGGTCAACTTCGCACCAAAGCACCGAGGGGAAAGAAGCGATCGTCTTCTGGTGTTAGTTCCGGGTCAAAGAGGCAAAAGAAGACGGTCACCAATCTGCTCAACTTTTTAGTGGAATCCGAGCCTATCTTTTAAGATGAACCACTAGCTATGCAAGAGTCGGATGGTAGTCTTCTTTTTCCGGGTTCATCTGCCGAGGAAGCCGCACAATTGGCTGAGGCTATAAGACGCTCCCAGGATGAGACTGAAAATGTAAGTGTCCCGAAGAGGCCTTATCCTGCCGTCATCTTCTACGAAGATCCTCCATCGATACGACGGATATTTATAGGTCCTTTGGAAGAAGGAGGCGAGATAGCCCTTAAGCCGCCTATCTCGGCCGATGCCGAAGATGCGCTGTCATTGTGGACTGGTGGCCACGAGTCTACCCTCGAACCCCGGCGAGCATACCTCCTTAGGAAAGAGCGTCGGCTTGAAAAAGCCATACTAGAAGCTCCTTGGCGCATCGGTATACTTATATATCTTTTTGTAGTATTTTGCACTGCTTATATATATATATATATATATATATATATATATATATACTTATCTTCATGAAAACTTTACAGGGACTTCGGTAATGGCAGAGGATCTGAGTTCGAGCCGCGCCTTGACTATGGACTCTGTAAATATCCCCAACGAGACACCAGTAAGTGTGGAGGGGGTCGATACACCTGTTCTTCCTGCCGCGGAGCTCCCATTGGTGGTTTCCGTTCTCCCGGTGCTTGCTCTCCCGGAAGAGGCATCTTCATTGGCCGCAGATTCAATGGATCTTTCTGGGGACGGCCCGGAGACTGTGGGACAGGCAGTCGAGGTCACCGTCCTTTCATTGGAGCCTGCAGCGGTGGCCGCTGCTCCTCAATTGGAAGCTGTTATACCGGCCCATGTCCCCGATGATGTGCCTGGGGGCATGGAGGAGGCCGCCGAAGCTGCTATCCCTCCAGTTCAGAGCGGGAGGAGCATTGAAGGTATTCTTCTATCTTTTATTTTAATGATCTCTTCATTAACTAAACCTTTCTGTCTTTTCAGAGCTACGAGGATTGGCGGCGTCCATCGTGGACTTGTACCCCAGGAAGTCTTTTCAGCGTCTGCTAAAGATGGACGCTCCGTAAGCAATATCCCCTCAACGCATCATCCTGTCACGCCCCGCTTGCCGGTATACAGCGAAGGGGAAGCTACGAGGCCGATTCCCCGCCGAGTCAGGCGGCCGGGATCGCCCCCGACGGTTCATCAAACCTCTGGAAATGTTACATTTTTGGGTGTAGTGGGGTTTTTGTGAGATATGCACGTGTAAACCCTTGGTATTCTAAAGGTTTTTTAAAAAAATCAATATTAAAAATAATGTGGGGGTATGGGATTTGAACTCTGGTGGCTTGGTTCAGCAGTGCAAGGTATTACCAATGAGCTACAAGCTCCTTCTTGTAATTATGGAGCTAATTAATTACTTAAAGTAATAACAGCAAATGTAAATACTTCAAGTATACATTAATTTTTAAGCAAATTTTGTATACTAAAAATGGAGTTGTTACATATTGTAATTAAAAAGCAAAGTAAATACTTATATCTTGTGCTTAGGCTAAAATACCCCTTTATGGATTTTGAAAAAAAAATATTTGAAAAAATTTTTTTATAGGAAAATTAGGGTTGTTACATTCTACCCTTCTTATAAACATTTCGTCCTCGAAATTTCAAAAAGGAAAGCGTAACAGTTTCAAGGAAAGTCTGGTGACTGGAGTATAGATAGTGTATGAAAATATTTAGAAGAAAGAAATATTATAAAATGTTTTGGTCAAAGTTGAAATGAATGTGAGGGATTTACCTGGGTTACCTTGGTTCACAGTCTCATTCTATGGCTGCTAAATTGAATGTCTGTCGCCGTGGTACATTCCTTCTAGCTGGAGGCACATTCTGTCTTTGGGGCCTGTTTCTCTGCCCTCGAGGCATGTCCCTCATTGCCTGTTGGAATTGGAAAGCAGGCTGTGCAGGTGTTGGAGCAGGGAGTGCAAAACGAGGTGCAAGAGCCTGGATAGCTGGCCGCTGCGGGTAGTTGGTGGGTGTGTGAGTTGGATTGCTATTATAAGGACAATTCCCAATTCCGTGGTTGGATGCGCCACAAATTAGACACATGCCTTTTGCGCGCCTACAGTCCTTCCACAAGTGTCCCTTTCTATGACAGTAGTAGAAAATTTCTTCAGTTCTCCTCGGTTCAAACGATGGCCTGGAAGAGGCTCCTCCTGCCATGTGGTTGGTAGGGTGCTTAAATCCAGCAGATTGAGGTCTTCCCCTCGCCTTTACCACTGCCTCATAACGGCGAGCAGCTTTCAGATCCAATTCATGAGTCGAAAAATCTCCTGTGGCCAGTGCAGCCTGTATCTCCGAATCCAAACCTTGTTGAAATCGACGGGCTCTGATCTCATCCGTCGGTATCAAGTGTGCCGCGAATCTGTTTAAAGGATTGTGTTAGCTGTGTAGTATGTGATATATAAAAAATTCGAATTATTGAGACATATCTTACAGACTGAGCATGGTGAACTCAGCGTCATACTCATCTACTGACTTGGTCCATATTGAACCTTGTTGTAGATGGATGAACTGCTATTCCATGTTGAACTTGGTAGTCTCAGGGAAGTACTTAGCGTCGAACATGTCGCGGAAAGTCTTCCATTCGATGGGTTGTTCAAGATGGCTTTCTTCCGCCTTCCACCAGTTTCGTGCATTGTCCGTGAGCTGTAATTTTGCAACACGAACCCAAGCTAATTCTGGCACTTATGCCGCTGCCAGATCTTCTTCGATGCTCTGAGCCCATTCCTCAGCTTCCAGTGGGCTTTCCTTTCATGAGAACTGTTTGGGGTGAAAAGCCCTGAATTGCTTCACCCCAGGTGCTTCTGCTTCGGGACGGTTCATTAAAAGAGCAGTCTGCTGTTACTGTCCTTCTAGGAGGCTTCGGATTGCCTTATGTAGAATCGTCTGCTCGTTGATCGGAGCAGGGATGGCAGGTGTAAGTGGTAGTGGTGGAGGTGTGTTGTTGGCATTGGTGCTGGTATTGTTCGGGGAATCCATAACCTTGAAGAAAAATTTAGGTTAGGACAAATTCAAAATACATGAAATGATAAGATTCAAGGAACATGAATCGTAAGATTCAAGGAACATGAATCGTAAAGAATGTTTTAGTTGCTGGTTCTTGTGGTATATTGCTTAGGTTTTTCCAGCAGAACAGAACTGCATAATAGAGTTTCATACAGCTCTGACCTGCATGGGCCACCAACAAAACCTGTCACGCCCCGCTTCCCGGTATACATCGAAGGGGACGCTACGAGACCGATTCCCGGCCGAGTCAGGCGGCCGAGATCGCCCCCGACGGTTCATCTAACCTCTGGCAATGTTACATTTTTGGGTGTGGTGGGGTTTTTGTGAGATATGCACGTGTAAACCCTTGGTATTCTAAAGGTTTTTAAAAAAATCAATATTAAAAATAATGTGGGGTATGGGATTTGAACTCTGGTGGCTTGGTTCAGCAGTGCAGGGTATTACCAATGAGCTACAAGCTCCTTCTTGTAATTATGGAGCTAATTAATTACTTAAAGTAATAACAGCAAATGTAAATACTTCAAGTATACATTAATTTTTAAGCAAATTTTGTACACTAAAAATGGAGTTGTTACATATTGTAATTAAAAAGCAAAGTAAATACTTATATCTTGTGCTTAGGCTAAAATACCCCTTTATGGATTTTGAAAAAAAATATTTGAAAAAAAATTGTATAGGAAAATTAGGGTTGTTACACGTCCTATCTTCCGGGCAAGGTTAGTGTTGTTCGCCTTCTTCACGGCATTATTATTATTTTGTATAACGATACTGATGTCTTCTGTAGTTCTGGAAGCTGATGACGAAGTTGAGATTCTTGACGGGCCTGGGGATCTTTCAGACCCTTCTTGCATGACTGTAGGTAAGTAAAGTTTCGACGTTGTTCCATCTGCTCTTTGCTTGCAAGTCTCGCTGATTGTTTATAAATCTTAACAACTTTGCCAGTTCTTACCATGATGGAATCTCGCATCATCATGCCGCCCGGCCCCTATGTCCTACGTGCCTCTGAACGGATGGCAAAGCTAAGCCTTCACTCTTTGTCAGCTCTGATCGTAGACCTTTATGCTAGTAGTTTGATCACGGCCGAAGAATTTGCTGCCGAAGCCAACAGTTCTCTCTCCTTTCTTACTGCTTACCATAGCGAAACATTGATGCAAGTTTGAGTTGAGTTTTATCGTCGGGTGGAGGCTTGCTTGCATAGTCTTGAATGTACGCGCCTTCCTTCAGAGATTGTGGCTGCAAAGGCGAGCTTGCGGGGGTTGATTGAACAGTGTGCCGCAAATATGCTATCATGCGAAAAGAGGCT
The DNA here is from genome assembly GCA_030015575.1 of Agapanthus africanus. Lineage (NCBI taxonomy): Eukaryota > Viridiplantae > Streptophyta > Magnoliopsida > Asparagales > Amaryllidaceae > Agapanthus > Agapanthus africanus. The sequence continues at coordinate 321,910,277 of JASDDO010000016.1, read as the reverse complement.
CAGCCGAAAGTTTTCGGAGAGGGAGCTGGCTTCCAAAGCGCTGGGGGAGCTTCAAGCCGAACTTACAGCCAAGACCACTCATGCGTATGAACTTTGGCGAGTGCTTCAAGAAGCTATCAGGGAGGTGGTAGCTGTTGATAAAGCCGTCGTTTTCACTCGCGAGATGGTTGAAGCTCACAAAGTTACCGAAAAGGAGCTTGAAAGTCGGCTCGCCTCGTATCAGGCCTAACAGTCTCAAGCGGAGGCCCGTCTTATTGAAATAACAAAATATGAGTCCGAGACCCGGAGGAAGAAGGATGAACTGACAACTCTATTAAATCGTCCGCCGGCTTGAAAAATTGTATATTTTCCCTTTTATTCTTCTTTTGTACATGCTCCTGAATGAGAGTATTTTTTTATATATTCTTTCATAGATTGTAACTTGTATTCATTTTGATTCATGAATAAAAGACATATTTTTCTTCATGGTGGTGTGTCCTTTTTAGAAAATGCATTTTGTGGATAATCTATTTTGATCTCCTTGTAGGACAACGATGGCTTAGGAGTCAGGTTCAGATCTGCCTCCTAAGGATTTCCAACTTTATGAGCCGTGAGGGTCTCATAAAGGTATTTCTTCTTACGAGTCATGAGAATCTCATAAGTGTAATTTCTCCTTAGGAATCATGAGGATTCCTAAGGGTGTTTTTTCTTGAGAGTCGTAAGGACCTCACAAGAGAATTTTCTCCCTACAAGTCGAGAGGACTCGTAAGTGGTTGCTTCCTTTCTTGTCGATGTTTGACTTAGGAGAGTGTGGCCTATAGAAAATCTACCTTGACCTCTCTGCGAGACAATGATGGCTTGGGAGACAGGGTTGGGATCTACCACCTAAGACTTTTCAACTTTATGAGTCGTGAGGGTCTCATAAAGAATTTTCTCCCTACAGGTCGAGAAGATCCCGTAGGTGTATTTTCTCCTTAGAAATCGTAAGGATTCCTAAGTGTGTTTTCTCTTGAGAGTCGTAAGGATCTCACAAGAGAGTTTTCTCCTTACAAGTTGAGAGGACTCGTAAGTGATTGATGAGTTGACCTGCTCCCGAGTCAAAGCATTGCTTTGACGGGGAGTTCGAGGATTTACTCTGGCTGTTTCCCACGGAGTCAGGATTGACTTTGGCCGTGTTCTACGGGGCCAGGAGGGGTTGACTTTATCCGCATTTCACGGTGTCAGGGGTTGACTTTATCCATATTTCACGGTGTCAGGGGTTGGCTTTATCCGCATTTCACGATATCAGGGGTTGACTTTATCCACATTTCACTGTGTCAGGGGTTGCTCTGGCCATTTCCCACGGGGTCATGATTGACTTTATCCATGTTCTACGGGACCAGGATTTTCTCTGGCTGTTTCCCACGGGGTCAGGATTGACATTAGCCGTGTTCCACGGGGCCAGGAGGAGTTAACTTTGGCCATACGGAGTCAGGATCGACTTTAGCCGTATAGGGTCAGGGATTCCTCTGGCCGTTTCCCATGGGGTCAGGATTGACTTTAGCCGTGTTCTACGGGACCAGGATTTGCTCTGGGCATTTCCCACGGGATCAGGATTGACATTAGCCGTGTTCTACGGGACCGGGATTTGCTCTGGGTGTTTCCCACGGGGTCAGGATTGACTTTAGCCGTGTTCTACGGGACCAGGATTTGCTCTGGGCGTTTCCCACGGGGTTAGGATTGACATTAGCCGTATTCTACGGGACCAGGATTTGCTCTCTCGGTTGTCTGTAAACCGTCGAGGTTTGGAACAGGGACATTGCCATAGCTCCAAGGTTGATTGTCGCGTCTGAATTGAATCCTGCTGGAATGAGGAGGAACGCTGTTGGTGATCTCTAGGTTGTCTGTGAACCGTCGAGATTTGGAACAGGGACTTTGCCATAGCTCCAAGGTTGATTGTCGCGTCTGGATCCTGCTGGAATGAGGATGAACGTTGTTGGTGATCTCTAGGCTGTCTGTGAACCGTCGAGATTTGGAACATGGACTTTGCCATGGCTCCAAGGTTGATTGTCGCGTCTGAATCCTGCTGGAATGAGGAGGAACGCTGTTGGTGATCTCTAGACTGTCTGTGAACCGTCGAGATTTGGAACAGGGACTTTGCCATGGCTCCAAGGTTGATTGTCGCGTCTGAATCCTGCTGGAATGAGGAGGAACACTGTTGTGGGTCTCTAGGCTGTAGATGCGGCCGTCGAAACTTGGCTCTCTTTCTGATGGAGCCTGGAGGGAAGGTATGGTTCCCTTTTTGTTTGTGCCCCTGGATTGTATACAGGGATCGATGTGATCTCTCCTGTAGGGCAAAACATTTCATTTCATTTTTTATTTCTTTCCGCGGTGCTCTATCATTTCAGCTTTTTATATCATGAAAATCGCGATTGCCCAATCATTTCGGCTATTTTTCACGGTGCCCAATCATTTCGGCTATTTTTTTTATTTACTCGCTACTTTTTATTGCGAGTTACCCAACCATTTCGGCTATGTTGTATGCATATATTTTTACTTGCTGATTTCGTTGCAAGTTGCCCCATCATTTCGGCTATTTCATATGCATTTGTGGCTCGCTGACTTTTCGCTGCGAGTTTGGGATTTGACACCGATTTAGGCATTAGCATCGCTACAACTGGGATATTGCCAGGAGCGAATCATCATTTGCCTCTGTCGATATCGAACAAAGGTGGCTTAGCAAACAGGGTTAAGATCCTATTGACTAAGGTTTTTTGACTTCATGAACCGTAAGGGTCTCATAAAGGTATTTCTCCCTACGAGTCGTGAGGATCTCGTAGGTGCGTTTTCTCCTTAGGAATCGTGAGGATTCCTAAGTGTGTGTTTTCTTATAAGTCGTAAGGATCTTACAAGAGTATTTTCTCCTTATAAGTCGAGAGGACTTACAAAGGCTGTTCACCGTGCGAAGATATCCCTCGTCAGTAGTGGAACTCTGTTGGGGAAATGTTTATTCGTGTCCGTGGATTGTATACAAGGGTCAGCATTGAACCGCTTGTAGGGAAATCTGGGGATTGTGATGGCTTAAGAACAAGTTCAGATCCCTGTAGCTTAAGGCTTTTGAATCCTATGAGCCGTGAGGGTCTCAAAAGGGAATTCTCCTTACGAGTCGTGAGGATCTCGTAAGTGTAATTTCTCCTTAGGAATCGTGGGGATCCCTAAGTGTGTTTCTCCCTTGTGAGTCGTAAGGATCTCACGCGGGTATTTTCTCCTTACAAGGTCGAGAGGACCTTGCAAGTGTCTTTTAACGAGATTGCGCCCTTTCGGGTTTTCACAAACTCGCCGGTAGTCCTGCTGTTTTTCCTCACGGAGCCCTTTCGGGTTTGTTGGATATGTATGCCCTAGAGGCCATTATTGTATAGTACTAGTTTGTATAATACATTTTGGAAGCTTGGGATATATATACGGGTTTACGACAGTCTTGCTCAATATAGTAGTATACTACTTGGTTTGTTTCTATCTTAATATGTGTATATGTTTCTTTTAACATATCGCTAATACATATTGATGGAGCACCTAGGATCTTTGCTTAACTACCGGCGTTGTGATGGCGATCAAACTAGTGGGGGCTGGGTAGTCTATAAGCACATCCTTATTTTGGTCCCTAGTCGTAGGATTATCGAGACAGGGCATCGATACTCCAGAGTAGACTGGTGCATACGCTTCTCGTCCCAGCAGGGGAAATGGTCTGTCCCACATCCATCAGTACGTCGTACTGGAGATAGTATGTAGGTGCTCGTTAGGTTACGAGTACACTGGACAGGACTCGTCGGGAACTGTTGGTTGGTATTATACCTATCATCAGTTAACAGTTCCCAGGTGACATGCGTACAGCTTAGTCCGCTGACTTGACACTGTCCCTTCGCCTCGAGTGTGTTCCCACTGTTCTTAGATTACTACCCTACCACAGCTCTATTGAGTCGTGCAAACAGGTAGTAGTTTGGTGCAGTCCCGAAGCACTTGGAAGCAGTGACGGTTAGACAGGATTCATCTCTCCCAGTATTGGGAGTTGATATCGCGATGTGTCTAGGAGAGCCATTACACATAGTCGTCCCAGGCCAGGGCAAGCGAGATTTACTGGTAGCGTTTCCAGTAGTTTCTTAGGGTGTTCTGGGCTACACTCCGACACGACTTGTACCGCTATTAGGGGACTGACGTTTACCGCCCCCTAGGCCCGCCATGCGATACTCTTAGACGAACAGACCGGACTGTACGGAGATTGTCACGTTCAGGCTCAGTAGGAGTTCGGAAGGGTTCACCTCGTCGGTCTTCTTATCGGCATCTACCTTGGGACCGTTACGTACAGCTAGTACCGCTTGCGGCCTGTGGTTAAACCTACTTCCAGCGTAGTGTCGAGCCTTTAGAGTCCCACACAGAGGGTTATTCGCCTTTGGGCAAAACAGAGTAGAGGTCGCATGGTTTTGCGACGGGGTTCGTTCACATCCGCGCACTTGTGCACGTTTGGTGTCCGGGCAGTTATTACTAGCGGGCTTTGGTTTAAGCCAGATCCTAGTATTTGTTTTGGGATTGGTTTTGTCTCATTGTATTCGTATTCCTCGAAACACGGATGTGGGTGTGTATGCACAGTTGACAGAGGCAGAGGATTCTCATTAAGGTTGTTGACCGTTGACTTTTTCCAAACCCTAATGAGAATGAGAGATATGATTAATGATATTGATTAAGGATAATTGTGCCATGGTTAGATTGACCATTTTACTTTTGTTGACCTTTTGACTTTGGTTGACCGGTTGACTTTTGTTGACATTTTGACCATCATCATTTCATTTGAAAGATGCTTCTTGATTCTTGCAAATTTCATTTAATGTGAAATGATAATGGTCATTCCAAACTAACCATCACAATTTCTTTTAATTATTATTATTATTCATAATTCTCTCATATGAGAGTATGGTTGTAAATTGATCCTCATTCTATCATGCTCTTTCTCTCTCATGAAAAAAGCTCTCCTTCTTCCTCTCTCAAAGCTTAAGTGTTTCATGTGTTGAAAATCATAAGCTTTTGAGACTAAACCATCAAAACATATCTCTACTCTTTCTAGGGTTCTTTGTCTCGCAAACCAAGCACTCTAGTTACCTCTTGGTTGAGGTAGGAGCTCAAGGTAGAGGCCCTCGGGTAGATCTATCTTCGGCAAAGAGAAGACGACGAGGAGGAGCCGTCTACGCCACTCCAAGGAGCAAGCAAGAAGGAGGACCATAACAAGAAGAGAAGGAGTTCAAGATCTAGGTATAACCATTCAACATAGTAGCTAGAACTTGTTGTTAGTTTGTTAGTTTTTGTTTAGCAAAGATCCTTCATGGTTGGTCCATGTTACCTTGTAAGAAAATTTTGATTTTTACCTATTCCGCCTCCCCAAAAGAACCGAGGTGGGTAACGTGGACCTAACAGGGTTTTCATCCATGCCCATCTCGCTTATAGACGTACCGTTTTTTTTACATCAGCCTTGGGATGCTGCGGTCCGTAGTAGTTTATAGACGTCTCGGTCAATAGCCAGTTTTAGGACATAATGGTCCATCGTTAGTTTAAGGAATTTCGGTCCGTTGTTAGTGTAGGGTTCCTAGGCACTCTAGTGAGGTCTCACAAGGCATCAACCATGCCAATTTAAAATTTTACGGGTGCCGAGAAACCCTAATACGGATCGTTGGCTAGAATTCTAGGCGACAAAACAAACTAGTTAACTACTTTAACTATGAGAACGGAAACACAACCTTTGTAGATCCGGTCCTCCACCTCCATAGCTCCGCAATGAAGTCTCCTCGCTGTCCAAATCGAAATCCGGGCTCTTGCGTCGGCTTCATCGGAGAAATGGGCGGGCAAGGTCGTCGGCTTCGTGCCGAAGATGATCTACGTCGAGGCATCACAAGATCAAGCTCTCACTTCACAAAGTCATGAAACTTGTGAAGAAAACACACTCTACTACTTGGCAAGAGGTAGAGGATGAAGAAATAGGAAGTGGGTAGACTTTAGAATTGGATTTCTCACTCATTTCATCAAGTCACCATTGATGAAGTCTAGCTTCTTCATCTTGAAGAAGAAGAAGAAGAAGATGATAAGTTATGATAAGTTAATTAGAATAGAAAAGAAAAATCAATTCTTATCATAATATTAACTATAGTTATGTGTAGAGAATTGACCAAGGTTAAAGGAATGGTTAGGGTTAAGGAGATAAAGACAAAATGGTTACATTGGTCAAAGCTTCATGAAGCTTCAACAAGCTTCATGAAAGAAACAAATAAAGAAACCATTTTGTTCATTATCTTTTCCATAAAAAATTAAATGAATAATTAGATATGAAAAACAAAACCCTAACCATTTAAATAACCATGGTTTAATCTTTACACAAAACTCAAGTAAGCATGCATCATCAAACTTGATACAATTTTGTGCACAAAAGTATATCACATATACAACTTGTGAACATGCGAGTGAGAAAATCCATCTTAAGTAAACCGATACTAGTTAATGCAAAATAATATATCAAATATATAATTATGCATTAAATCATTAAATCAACACTTGATTTAATGATCCGGTCATATCGCATATAACCGACTAATATCAACAGTAACAACTTATCGAATCAACACTTGATCCGATAACCCGGCTATATCGCATATAACCGATCAATGTCACAAATTGCGAGAATCGAATACAGTATCACATATTGGTATCATTCTCGGTCCCGCACATATCTCATATGCGCTCCTATTTCGTTTCGCTTGAGCCAGGAAACCTCTGTGTAGGACTCTAAAGACTCGTCAATACGCCGGTAGCAGATGATGATCATATCAAGCACCCACAAGCCGCAAGCGGTCTGCTAAACGTAACGGCCACCCGGGTATTGAGCGATCAGAAGATCGACGAGCAAGCCCGCTCACACTCCAGTGAATCCAACCAGTAACACTACCGTACAGTCCGGTCTCGTCGTCTGATATGTCGCATATCTCGCCTAGGGGTGGTAAACGTCAGACCCCAATAGCTCGATAAGTCGTGTCGATATGAGGTCTATAACAGTTCGAGAAACTACTGGTAACACTTACCAGTATATCTCAGCAACCCTGGCCAAGGATTTCCGGTTATAGCCAATCGAACACAGCGCAACATCAACTCCCTATACCGGGAGAGACGAATCCCCTCCTATCGCTCATTGCCTCCATGTGATTCGGGACTGTACCCAAAAGCCACCGTTTTGCACGCCCTCTTGGACGTGGTAAGGTGGAAATCAAAGCACAGTGGGAATCACACAAGACTCTATGACGATCTCGGGTCAACAGACTACTCTGTACCAGTGTCACCAGAGAACTGCCATCTGACGTGAGGTATAATACCATCTGGGAGTTCTCGGCGAGTCCGTCCAGTGTACCCAGTCTCTACTGAGCACCCGTATATCATCTCCGATGTCAAACACCAATGGATATGGGATCATCCATCGCCCATCTGTATGGGTCGAGAAGGTATACGCTAGTCTACTCTGGTATATCGATGCCCCGTCTCGATACACCCACGACTAGGGACCTTGAAGGATGTACTTATAGACTACCATGTCCCTACTGGTATGATCCGCATCATAGTCCAGGTAGTCAAGTACACATCCTAAGGGCTTTACCAACATGTAATTGAGAGGCAATCAGTATACACGTTAAGGTAAAGAACAACCAGATAGCATACTATCATGTCGAGCAAGAAAGTCCTTCCTATATATGTCCCAGCATCTACTACAATATACATCCTATGTATAGTAATGGCCTCTAGGGCATACATATAACTAACAGTTAGTTTTAGGACATCTCGGTCCGTCGTTAGTTTTAGGACATTTCGGTCCATTGTTAGTTTTAGGACATTTCGGTCCATTGTTAGTTTAAGGACGTTTCGGTCCGTGGTTGCCATATTTGAGGCGAATTTCTAGTTTACAGACTTTTATGTCCATGGGGCTTTCTCTATGAATGAGCACGATGCCCCCGGCATGTCCATTTTTTCCAGAGCATGTGGTTGTGGCGGGTTCATCTTCCAGTTTTCGGATAGCGCGAACCTGCCCTGTTGATACTGGTCTTCAACCCAATTTTTGAAGACGTAGCAATCTTCGATCGGATGGCCCAATACCCGGTGGTAGGGGAAGTAATTGGGATCGTTGACATCGTTCAGTTGTAGTGGGTGTTTCGGCTACGGTAGAGTGATGAGCCCGTTGCGCACTGCTAGTTCGAACGGTCTCCTTGTTTTATCCCGGGGAAACGAGTATGGATGTCTCTACTTCTCATCGAGGGAGTGAGGCTTGTTGCTTTGGCGAGCAACCAGTCTCGGGCTACTCGATTGTTGTTGAGCGTTGGTGACGAAGGTCGCTTTTCCCTTCCCCTTATCCTTTTTGTTCGATCCCTTGTTTGCGGGTCCGAGATTCTTTTCGGGTGGCGTGCGATTGCGCAGCTGAATGTTCTCACAGCTCTTCGTTTCTTCCTCTTTTCCTGAGGTGGATTCTTTGAAGAGATGGTCGAGGGCTATTTCTTCGTCGGAGTCGCTCCCGAAGGTGAGAACTTGTGATCTCCCGGAATCAACCATATGACGGTTGCCGGCAATTCTTTTACGCTCGTCTGTCGCATTTTTCCGCTGTCAACGAGCTTCACGCTTCATCCACTTGAAGTGCTGCCGGTGAGCAACGTATCCTTGCCACCAATTTTTAAAGGCGTTGTATTCTTCAGTAGGGTGTGCAATCCTCTGATGATATAAGCAGAAATTAAGATGTACGTCCGCTTCATCAAGATGTATACTGGCGGGAGAATTTCCTCTAAAAGAGGGGAGCTTCATTCCCATCGATATGGCTTTGGCGAACCTTTTTCTTGTCTTGAACCTACTTTTATTTGCAGCGGATGTGCTTTGATCTGGTGAGAGTGTTTTAACCCTTTCGTCCAGTCGCCGGCGTTTGGCTTTTTCAAATATGGCCATTTCGCACTCCCGATCAGCTTTGCTTTTCAGAAGAGTTTCGTTCAGGAATGCGTCAATCATTTCATCTGACGGTCTTAGGTGTTCTGGTTCGGGCTTTGCCCCCATCTACATCAGGAGCTTCTTCATCATCTATTTACGAGTGAGAGATCGTGTGACAGCTCGCCAAACAATCCTCAGGTTCATTTGATGAGTCTTCTCCCTCATCTTTGTCGCTATCTCCGTCTTCAAGGATGTGGTTGAAAAATTCCTGAAGCATGACCGGGGTTTGTGTTTTCTGGTTATATTCTTCCAACGCGTCAATCTGCTTTTGCAGGTCCGTGCGCTTGTCCCCATGCTTCATGGGCTTTTTGGTCTTCTTCTTCTTTTTCAAAGACTTTGACGGCTGGGCATGGGCGCTTTGATTATCACCATCAATTTTTAGAGTTAGGCGCGGCTTCAGCATTCCCTTGATGACTTCGGGTTCCAGCGGACTTTTCTT